>CM028689.1:11281565-11839268 GCA_016771965.1 Brassica carinata | reverse complement strand
GAGTCTTCCGTAAAACCTTCCCGATTGTTTAAAAGATTCATCTTTTAACATATCTAAAACTCGGAGCCACATTGCTCTCATCCTCGACGACGGAAAATCTGCAGATCTAAGTCCATCTCAAAATCCCGATACTCGCGGAATCTCGTTGGAAACAATTATCTCGAGATCTACGGCTAGAGACCCTCCCAAAACTCGAAAGATTTCCCGCAAACAACTGACGAGGGAAAGATCGAACAAACCCACAGACGGCAAAAGCGGCACCGGCCTGGCGCCGGCGGCACGCTGGACGCTGGCTGGCGCCAGCGGCACCGGCCTGGCGCCGGCGGCACGCTGGACGCTGGCTGGCCTGGCGCTGGCGGCACTCGCCTGGCGCCGGCGGCACGCTGGACGCAGGCTGGCCTGGCGCCAGCGGCACCGGCCTGGCGCCGGCGGCACGCTGGACGCAGGCTGGCCTGGCGCCAGCGGCACCGGCCTGGCGCCGGCGGCACGCTGGACGCTGGCTGGCCTGGCGCCGGCGCACGCTGGACGCTGGCTGGCCTGGCGCCGGCGCACGCTGGACGCTGGCTGGCCTGGCGCCGGCGCACGCTGGACGCTGGCTGGCCTGGCGCCGGCGGCACGCTGACGCTGGCTGGCCTGGCGCTGGCGGCACTCGCCTGGCGCCGGCGGCACGCTGGACGCAGGCTGGCCTGGCGCCAGCGGCACCGGCCTGGCGCCGGCGGCACCATCCGCAGCGGGCGGCCTGGCGCCGGCGGCACCATCCGCAGCGGGCGGCCTGGCGCCGGCGGCACCGTCATGAATTGGCTGGCGTCGGTCCACGGCCCTCGTCGGTCTCGTTCTATCGTGTCGGTTCGATCCCATCTTGACTTGTTGGATCAATCTACGCAAGTTTGGTATGGTCACGGTTACTCTAGAGCGTCACTTCCTCGACTAAACAAGGAATTGAGGTTCCTTCGAAACACCGAAACCTTCAAAGACTGTCCTTCGAAAACCGTAAAAGCGCTAAGCGATAGCGTGGCCAAAGCATTGCGATGCGATTTTCGAAAAGGAAGGATAACTATGACGGTTTATCTTTATCCTCACATAAGAGATAAATGTCAAGTTTCCAGAAGATAAATATCAAGTTTCCAGAAGATAAATGTCAAGATTCCGAAGATAAATGTCAAGTTTCCGATAAATACAAAGATGGGCGAAAATGGAAAAAGCCGACTCAGCCAGCGAGAAGATAGACCGTCATAGGAGGAGTATATAAGGAGAGCTTTGAGCAAGAAGCAAGCCAGATCACAAATTTTCGAGCACTTAGCACTTAGAGCGTTTTAACTTTCTTTTTCTGTTTTTGTTAGCGAGCTGCGACTCAACTAGGTTAGATCTGGCGGCGGACTAGCGGACCTTCGACAGCTCTTGTAGCTTATTTCTTACCCGTTGTTCACGCCAAACGCCAATTCAGAAATAAGATCTTTTTCCGCTCTACTTCACGATTTTACTTTTCGACTTTAATATCTATTCGATTGTTTCGTAGCGCCCAGCAGATATCCGGACCTTCAAGGAAGATCGGGTTAACTCGGTTTTCCTCCACAAATCTTTATCAGAAATTGACGGTGCGAATTTCGGTTCCCACACCGGAGAGGTTTCCTCCCAAAGACAAACCACCTCTCATGCTTCTTTGAGGTAATCAGCTGCCTACATATGAAGCTATCCACCAATTTCCTCGAAAAGCACAGATTATTTTCCGCTATAGCCATGATATGTTTGAAAATAGGATCACTCTTCACATCATCGTACTCTGTACCCATAGTGTCCTTCAGATCCCTGATAAGTTGCATGCAGCAGCAGTTGTTGATCTTCGTAACTTGAGGTTCCAAACCTTCTGCATACAGTCGTTTAGGTAGCTCTAGCTCCATATCTACAATCGAGCAAAATTCAGATACTAACATACTCTGATTTTAATTAATATCTAAGAAACAAACCTAAGAGACAGAACATATTGATTCAAGCCAATTCACAATCGATATCGGTTCATATAATCAGCTAACAACACTAATAATCCTAAGAAACCAACATAAACAGATTAACCCGAATAAAGAATTCAATTCACAATCGACAACATATCTTATCTGCTAGCAATGTCGGAGAAAGAGAGAGGCGTAGAGGCTGAAGACAAACTCGATTTCACCAAACGTTAACTGAAGCTCAGAAATCGCCTTTTGTTCATCGACAGAGACACGAGCAGAGAAACGATAGAACTAAAATGAGAAAGGAACAAGAATGATCTAAACAAATCAATCAAAGAAATATCACAACCGAACAACAAAACTAAAGAGAAAATAGAAGGAACTAAGCAAATTAAGCAATTCACAAACGAAATGAGTTCATATGATCAGCTAAGTAAACTAAGACAACTCACAAAAGAAATGAGTATATATAATCAGTTAAACAAACAAAGACAAGATTTTTATATAGCAAAAGACAGGACTTCTGATTCAAGTCAAAGAAACAAACTTTACAATGAAACAGAAACAAAACAAGAAAGGGATTTATCAAACTAAGACAAGTGAATAACAACACTATTAATCCTAAGAGAGAAACATACAAAGATTAACCGAATAAAGAATTCAATTCACAATCGACAACATATCTTATCTGCTAGCAATGTCGGAGAAAGAGAGAGGCGTAGAGGCTGAAGACAAACTCGATTTCACCAAACGTTAACTGAAGCTCAGAAATCGCCTTTTTGTTCGTCGACAGAGACACGAGCAGAGAAACGTATTAGAACTAAAATGAGAAAGGAACAAGAATGATCTAAACAAATCAATCAAAGAAATATCACAACCGAGAACAACAAAACTAAAGAGAAAATAGAAGGAACTAAGCAAATTAAGCAATTCACAAACGAAATGAGTTCATATGATCAGCTAAGTAAACTAAGACAACTCACAAAAGAAATGAGTATATATAATCAGTTAAACAAACAAAGACAAGATTTTTATATAGCAAAAGACAGGACTTCGTTGATTCAAGTCAAAGAAACAAACTTTACAATGAAACAGAAACAAAAACAAGAAAGGGATTTATCAAACTAAGACAAGTGAATAACAACACTATTAATCCTAAGAGAGAAACATACAAAGATTAACCGAATGAAGAACACAAACACATACACACATGCAAACAATAAACAGATCTAGGAAATGAAGCCAATAAAGACAAAATCATAGATAATACCTTAGGTGAACACGATGTCAGAGAAAGAGAGAGGCAGAAAGGCAGAGACCCGCAGAGAGGTGGAGAGACGCGGAGAGAAGCAGAGAGGTGGATAGGTGGAGAGAAGCGGAAAGGTGGAGAGAAGCGGAAAGGTGGAGAGAAGCGGAGAGGTGAGAGAACCGGAGACCCAGAGGCGGAGAGCCAGAGGGATTACACCAGAAGGGAAGCTCGATTTCACCACTCGCCGTTGATTTCACCGGAGAGGACACAGAATCACCATTTATTTGTGTCGCGAGAGAGAAAAGAAATCGTAGAGGCGGAGAAACCAAAAGGGAATTGTGTTTTGCCTTTTTCCTTTTTGTTCCCTGTTTTTTTTTTCATTTTTTTTAACACGTTTTTATAATAAATCCAATTAAATTCTATTAGTAAATTTTTTTTAATTTGATTAATTAGGTTACTCAAGGTTAGTTTTGGGATTATAGAAAACATTATACTAAATGGACAACTTTACTATAGATTTATACTAAAGCCTAATTCTCTCTTTCTACTTTGTCCTACATTGGAAGTTTAGAAAATCTACCTCTTTTTCTTTCCCCCTATATAAGAAACTCCACCGTTTCTCTTTATTCTCATCAAGTCAAACTATTTCTTTGTGCGTGACGAATTATTAAATTATCCAATGATCAATCACTAGTGAATTTTTCTGGTGGGATTTCCGGGCGAGACGCCGTCGAGTTTTTCTAGTAAGTTTGTCGCCTCCATATTTCTAGTTATAGGAATCTATTTAGGAAAAATCTATTTTAGGAAAGCCGCCATCTTAGGAAAGTTTTATTTTAGGAAAGCCGTCATTTTAGGAAACTTTCAATTTTATGAAGTTTCAATTTTAGGAAAGCCTCCATTTTTGGAAACTTTATTTCCTGGGACTCTGAGCCCAAACTGTTGATTCTCGTGTTACAGCTGATCTCAGTTGACCATCTTCCATTGATCATTCCAGCCAGTGGTTAAGGTGAGGGCTATTATGTTAAATTCCGTACTAGTGCAGAATTGCTTCTATAGTAGTTAGTTTCGAAGCATGATTAGTCTCTGTGAATCGAGTTTGATTGGAGTCTTTTTTTATTATTATTTTTGATGTTTGCTGAACTGGATATAGGGTGTTAGAAGATTTAACAGTTGAATGAATTCGGTGATATATATAAATTCTGTTTGTGTAGATTGCAAGTGCTTGAAGAGGTTTGTGTAAGCCGCCGACGAGCAGTGTGATTTCAGGTACACAGAGATGTTTGTGTAAGCCACCGACGAGCAGTGTGATTGCGGGTGCACAGAGACGTTTGTATAAGCCACCGACGAGCAGTGAGATTGCGGGGGTACAAAGACATTTGTATCAGTCGCCGACTCGCATGTTGCGGGAGTGCAGAGATGGACTTCTGGAGTTATACATATATCCTTATGAGGAAATGCGGGTGCAAAGAGTAGCTATGTACTATCAGCGCATTGATTGTATTGCGCATTAGGCATATGATTGTTCTGTGAGGTGTTCTAGGCACAATATTTGTTTCATGTTAGAGCTAAACTTCGATAGTGGGACTTCTATTTACTGAGGCAGTGGTTTTCGGTTTTGAATCTATACCTCACTGAGTGACTTCCCTGTTACTCACTCCTCCTTTCAGATGAGACTAACGAGCAGGAGTGATTGCTACCGGATCGGTGCTTTTCGGCGTTTAATTTATTTATTTTTCAGACTTGCGTTTTTTATGCTTTTATCGATACTTTCGGGATTGGTTGGATTTTTATGGTGTTGGTGACGATATTTGCGGATTAATGGAGATTTTAGGATTATTATTTATTATTTATTTTGGAAAGCACGGGTATTTCAACTTGGTATCAGAGCGGGGTTCAGTCTCAGGACGGCGATTTGTGGGACTTGATTTTAATCGGTTTTATAAGATTTTCGATACATTTCTGGGAATTTTTAAAAAAAAGAGAGTAAGTAGCATCTTTCTGTTTGGTATTGTGTCTTAAATCGTTGGTATGCGGTTTCAGCAGAAGTTAATTGTTTTTCCTTTCCTTTTAAATACCGCCAAAGAGGAGAGTTAACCGTACCCAGGCCACCAGAGCTGCTCGAGAGGATGGAGACGAGCATGTGCCTCCTCCGGTTCCGCAGCCATTGATTCCATGGATCGATCAGGATGCTATTAGCCAGATGGTGCAACATGCTGCTCAGGAAGCAGCTAGGCAAGCTGCCCAGGAGGTTGCTAGGCAGATGGTTGCAGCTCAGCAGAGCCAGGGTCACCAGATTCTGTATGGTCCTCAGATTCATGTGCAACATGGTTCGCAGATTCATGTGCAACAGGACACCCCGGTTCAGGCTTAGGGGAACCAGCAAATTCCTGATCAGCGGACCCCAATTTAGCAGGTTCCATGAGTTTTTCAGGTTCCATCACCGCCACCCGCCTTACCAATGCAGGAGCCTGAGGTTTATGAGACGTTTATTAGGGTGATGGGACAAATGAAATATGTGGATCTGGGGCACTTTGCGGAAACAGTGGATCCTACAGTTGCTTATAACTGGAAGTATAGGCTGGCTACGTGTTTGGAGACTATCAAGTGTCCGCTACGCCTTTGCCTTAATATCACAGAGTAATATCTGTGTGGGGATGCAGCAATATGGTGGGATGCAGTGCAATCGACGTGTCATGGCAATCTGACTTATCATGATTTACTGATTGCGTTTGATAGGAAATACTTTCCCAGGAAAGCTTTGCATCAGAAAAAGAATGCTTTGAGCATTTGAGACAGGATGGTAAGAGCGCCACGCAGTACGAGCATGAGTTTAGACAACTCCGCATGTTTTCTGGTAATAATATTGATGAGGAGGACTTGATAAGGAGGTTCTTAGATGGGATGCGGCTTGATCTCCGTGGCAGATGCAGTTTGGTGACTTAAACCAGCTTGGAGGACCTAGTAGAGAAGGCAGCTGTGCAGGAGATATATTGATGAGGAGCAGAAGTACTCCAAGGCAGCTCAGCCTAGGACTGGAAAGACTTCAGAGCCACAAAAGAGAACATGGGAAGCGTTGGGAGCACCTAATTGCGACAATTGCCATTGCCACCATTTTGGAGAGTGCATCCAGTGTTTTAGTTGTAGAAGGATGGGACACGTATAGGTATTGTTGCAGCAAGCCAGCCGATGTTCAGGGAACCGGGTAGATTGCAGCCCCTACAGCGGGACCTGGGAGTTTCTATAATTGTGGCCAGACGGGTCATTTTTTTAGAGAGTGTCCAACGAGGGACATGCTACACTTCCACCGCCATCTAAGCGTCCAGCGATCACTCCCTAAGTATTTACAGCCAGAGGCAACGAGGGTTAAGCCGATTGATGGTATGTATCTTTCACCTTAGTAGTTTATGTGTGTGCATGCTATGCTGTCTTTTGTGGTTATCTTGTGTAGTTAAAAAAAAACATTGTATAAGATCAGTTACGATTGAGTGTGAGAGCTTTCACTTTATTTGATTTAGGGAGGTTCACCTAGTTTGGAGTGGCCGTTGTGGCTAAGCTTCTTTCTAACAGAGTTCAGTCAAGATGGAGACATCTTATTCCTTTTCTCGACTCAGGATTTGAATTCGGGGACGAATTCCTTGTTAGTGTGTAAGAATTGTAACGACCCTGATTTTTTTGGTGGGACCCTTTTGCCTTTATTAAAATTAAAGCTCAATTCTCTCTTTTTACTTTGTTCAACATAGGATGTTTAGAAAACCTACACTTCCCCTATATAAGACACTCCACCCTTTATTTTTATTCTCATCAAGTCAAAGAATTATCCAATGGTCAGTCACTAGTGAATTTTTCCGGTGAGATTTTCGGTCGAGTTTCCGTCAGGTTTTTCTGGTAAGTTTGTCGCCTCCATATTTCTAGTTATAGGAATCTATTTAGGAAAGTTCTATTTTAGGGAAGCCGCAATCTTAGGAAAGTTCTATTTTAGGAAAGCTGCCATTTTAGGAAAGTTTATATTCTAGGAAACGTTCCATTTTAGAAAAGTTTCTATTTTGGGAAACTCTATTTTCAGAGACTCTTTGCCTAAGCTGTTGATTCTCGTGTTGCAGTTGACCTCAGTTGACCATCTTCCATTGATCGTTCCAGCCAGTGGCTAAGTTTAGGGCTATTCCGTTAAATTCCGTACTAGTGTAGGATTACTTCTATGGTAGTTAGTTTCGAAGCATGATCAGTCTTTGTGAATCGAGTTTGCCTAGAGGATTTCTTGATTATTATTTTATGTTTGCTAAATTGGATATAGGGTTTTAGGGGATTCAATGGTTGAATGAATTGGGTGATGTTAAAAACATATATATATATATATATAATATATAAGTTTGTTTGTGAGGATTGCGGGAGCACTAAGACATTTGTGTAAGCCAGCAACGAGCAGCGTGACTGCAGGTACACAGAGACGTTTGTGTAAGCCGTCGACGAGCAGTGTGATTGCAGATGCACAGAGACGTTTGTGTAAGCCGCCGATGAGCAGTGAGATTGAGGGGGTACAAAGACGTTTGTATTAGTTGCCGACGCGCATGTTGCAGAAGTGCAGAGATGGACTACTATACTCCTGGAGTTATACATATATCCTTATGAGGAAATGCGGGTGCAAAGAGTAGCTATGTACTATCATCGCATTGATTGTATTGTGCCTTAGACATATGTTTGTTCTGTGAGGTGTGCTAGGCATAATATTCTCTCTCTCTCTCTCTCTCTCTCTCTCTCTCTCTCTCTCTCTCTCTCTCTCTCTCTCTCTCTCTCTCTCTCTCTCTCTCTCTCTCTCTCTCTCTCTCTCTCTCTCTCTCTCTCTCTCTCTCTCTCTCTCTCCTTGAAAGTCATCGCCCACAACTCCACAAACCTTCTCATCGCCTTTATCTCCTCCAAGACATCTTTTTCGTCGTAGTAGAGTTACCGTTGAGAGTTTTTACTGTAAATATTTGTAAATCCCTTGTTTCCGTTGAAGTCAAACGTTAAGTCGAAAATAGTTAAACATAAACACTGAATATATATTCCACGAAAAGAATTGTATTTCGTAAAAAAAACAGCACAAAAATCACAAATTCAAAATATAACGACGAGATATTTTGGGAAAATTTGTCCAATGGACTAAAATAGTAAATAGTCTAAAACAGCCTAAAAACAAAACACCAGCTTTAAACCAATAGAAAGCTCAAGTCAATAACTGTTACTTACTACATGGAGAAGAATAAGAAAAACTTTTGAACAAGATAGGCTCAAATCTTGGAACAAGGAATGATCAAAGAAAAATGAAAAAAATAGCCGACCTAAAGAAGAATATATAAAAAAATCTGACACATAAGAAAAGACCAAAATTCAATGCAGTTTGAACGATAGTCTTTATTTTTTTGTCTGTTTGCATGAGAAAAGACCAAAATTCTATGTGACTTTCGTATGAAGTTTTAGGTAAGGTGGTTAGTCTACCGAACCTATTTCGCTACCTTTGCTTATTAAGTTGAGAACATTACATTATGGGTTACTTTCTGTTGGGTTTTTAACAGATTGAGGTACTTTCTGCTGGAGGTGTATTTTGAGACTACCTTTCTGATTTTCTGTTCCCAAACTACCCTTGATGGAAACAAGACTAAGGCGGTGAAAAATAACACTAGTTAGCCTCTTTTTGGTTGCAACTAATTAATAGATTTATTGAGTAGTGTGATTTAATGGGAACCATTAGATTAAAATGTGATAAACTCCAATTGAACATATGTGTAAAAGTAAGTACAAATCAAATAAATGTGTGTGGTCAGATATGGTGTGGTCAACATTTTTAAATTCAATAACAATCATGACTATTTATTTGTTCTTCTGTGAAATCACCACATTAAATACATTTATGGGTGACCAAATGGTGTGGATGTTGGTCGGTCACCCATGTCTGACGTGGTAAGAGCACGAGATTTGATAGAAGAGGATACCTGCAGTGGTGGTTGTTGCCTTTCGTGGTTAGGAGAAGGGTAGTTAAGTGAAGGGTTGTTAGGTGATATGTGGTTGGGTGATACATTGGCTGGTGAAGCTTGGCTTGGTGATATGTGGTTGTTGGTAGAGATGTGGTTAGGGTCAGTGTTCATATGGTTAGAATCAGGGTTAATGTTCATATGGTCTGAGTTAGGGTTAGTGTTCATGTGGTCATGATTAGTGTTCATGTGGTCAAAGTTTGTGTTCATATGTTTAGAGTTTTCTTGGAAACGGTGGGGAAAGAATTGTAGCGGTGGTTCTCTAACTGCAATGGCGGCCATGAAAAGAGTTGCAAAGATGGAGATGAAAGAAGTTGCGGTGATGACAATAATCGTGCAAAGAATTAAGGTGGTAATGTTATTTTGAAAGATTCAGAGATCTAAAAGAGAACAAAAAAAAAAAGAAAAGGAAAAGATGGAAAGAGGAGAAAAAAAAATGAATCAATGAAGGATGAAGATGAAGAAAGAAGGAGAAAGAAAAAAATGATAGATTCTGTAATTCGTAAAAGATGATCTGGTATTTGATGAAGGAAATATGTAGAAGAGAAGAAAAGTGGAGAGAAAACAAATTAGAGAGTCAAGACATTAAAGTTTCTTGATAAATGTGAAAGAAGACTGAGTAAACTTAACCCACGCTTCTAGTTAGTTAGAGTTAAAAGGGTATTTTAGGTATCTTGTCAAGAGAAAGTGTGTGACACGCTTAAAGTATGTCTACATGTAAGTTGACAATGAAAAAGTATATGTCTAGATGTAATTTTTTCTATTAAGTTTAGTAGTAGTCTCGCACCTAGGCGAGCCTCATATAAGGTCTTGTCTTTATTTAGCTCTCGCAAAAAAAATTGGAATAAAGTCTATTCATTTTTGCATTAATTTTTATTAACATATTTTACTAAACATTTTTTTATAATTACTTGTTACTTTCTCCGTTTTTAAATAAGTGTCACTTTGATATTAATCACGGAGATTAAAAAAACTATACAATAGACTAATATATCCCTATTTAATGTATGATTAATTAAATGTGAATGATTTAAATAAAAATCTATTTGTTGTTCAAACGGATAAAAAATAGATTTAATATACAGAATTGCATTATAGAATAATACTTATTTTAAAATAAAATAGAAAAACTAAAGTGACACTTATTATAAAACAAATGGAATATTTGTTATTGCCGAAAATCCGGTTCCCCAAAGATTATGCTTTTTCATTAGAAACTTTGATTACTCGAATTTCTCGGTTCTGACAATGAACGAGATCATTTGAGTTTAATCAAATTAAATAATAACAGAGCACAAGTAATGTGGTTTATCGGACTATTGATGATATACATAAATGTATGATTAAAAAGTAGATGATGCAAATAGATGTGCGTATTGATTATATAATAGTAACTTTTGGGAAGGTACGTAGAATCATTTCTTGAGAAGTTTAGAGATTTGGAGAAGACAACGAAGAGATTTTCCATCGCGAAGCAGCTGAAACGCATCGTTTATCTTCTCAAATGGAAGCTCATTGGTAATAAAAGGTTCTAGTTTCACAACCTACAAATAAAAAAAAAAAAATTAATTTCATTAGAAAGAAAATTAATTCGATTTAAGGAATGTTATAGTATATGGAAGCTTTAGATGAAACTCAGAGTGTACCCCTTTCATGCATTGCTGAGCGAAATTTGGAAGCTGAGATTTGGGCTTGAAACCACCGAATATAGAACCGGTGATTGTGCGGCCGTCGAAAAGCTCCATTGGATGAAGAGGCAATGTTTTTGGTGTCGGATATATTCCTACAAGCACCGTCGATCCCCAACCCTATCAACAAATTAATTTGACGTATTTACTTGTTTCTTAAGTTACTAATTCAATTTGATCAAGTAAACAAATTAACTCGTTGATCTCAGATGATAGTATTTGTAAGGAAGTTACTGCTTGAGTGGATAAAAAGGCTTCGCGAAGAATATCGACGTTTCCTGTACATTCGAAGCTATAGTCCACACCTCCACTCATTAGCTCTCGAATCCTCTTTTGTTTTTGGTATATATATTGATCACATCACAATAGTTAAAATCATTTTAGAATTAATGCTAAGTTAATTTGTATCATTGATGATTTGTAGTGATATGAAATTGATTGTACCTCATGTACTGGCTTTGTTAAGTCTTTAGGGTTTACGAAGTCTGTTATACCCATCAGTTTACCTGCAATAATGAATTAGAGTAATATGTTAGCTATGTTCATAACTGAAAACCGCGTAAAAAGTTACTAAATTTATTGCAATGACGATTTTAAGCAAATCAAAAACTTCTAGATTAGCTACATTTTGGCCATTATATTTATTAATTGAAAGAGATATTATTTGATCGAATAACTATTAAGATCAAAAAATTAATTCAGAACTGGGAAATTCTGTTAATATATCGGAATCGAGTAATAATTCGTAAAAGTTATACTGCATTTGCTTTACTTCGGAATGTTGATTTTCTTCTATGTCTAAACAAAAAAAAATGAAAAGGATATGTTAAAACTATTGAAACTAAATAATTGTTTCATCCACATTCATTTGGACATTCGAATTAGACTTCAAACAAGATCGTATCAGATCAAATCAGATGACCTTTCAATTTTATTTATTAGTTTATAAAACCAAGAAAAAACCAATACTAAAACTGATCTAAAAGATTGGAATAGAAAGTATACACCTTTTTCAAATTTGGAAGCATTAGCGTCAATACCAATGATCCTAGAAGCTCCTCTTGCTCTTGCACCTTCCGCAACCTTCAGTTCCCATTCATAAAATATATTTATAAATATATTATTTTGTTTATATATATATGTGTGTATGCATTAAAAATGAATAGGTTCCTTGAATGGATTTGTAAAATTTAATCTTACAGCGAGTCCAACAGAACCCAATCCAAAGACAGCAGTGGTTGTTCCTTCCTTCACATTGGCAGTGTTCCAAGCTGCTCCCACACCTACCTTATTTGAAAAAGACAACGAGAAATAAATGGTGTTTCTGAAAGAAAGGTCCTATCTCCTCTTGTGTTCCCTAGCTACTCCCAAAGCTCACTATATTAATAAGATCCCTAAACGGAGATAATAATGACATTTGTTCCAAAAATCCCAAAAAGAAAATTAAAAAAATCATCAATGTTTAAGAACATATGGACCCAAATTCATAAATTTAGTTGCTATTTAAGAGATATAACTAACCAGTTGAGACACCACAGCTCAAGAGGCTCATTTGCTTGAGAGGAGCATTAGGATCGATCTTGACGACGCAAGCCGAGTCCAAGACGGTGTATTCAGTGAACGTGGATGTGTTAAGGAAGTGATAAACGCGTTGCTTCTGGCTTGAACCACCGTCCTTGTTTGTGGTAGTTGAGAATCTCGTCCCTCCATCATTAACCATCAGTCTCTTCATTGGATCCACTTTATATCTCTCACAGAGATTACTTACTCCATTCGTACACACTCTACATTCACCACATTCTCCATTGAAAGTGGGAATCACATAGTCTCCTTCTTTCACATCTTTTACTCCTTCTCCTACACTTTCCACTATCCTATTATACTCCCAGAACAAAACAAAAATTAGCATCACGGGTAGGTTTAAATAGGACAGATATATCAGGATTTGGATTGGCTATATACCCGACAGCTTCATGGCCAAGAATCCTTGGAAATGCTCGTTCAGCTTCGTTCTTTAGTACAAAAAGATGATATTCTCTAATTAGATTACAATTTTAATCAAGAAGCATGATTTGCATCAAGGTACATGCATTACCACTCCGGTCAAAGCTCCGAGATCGGTGTGACAAATGGAGGAGTAAAGGATTTTAACCCGAACTTCCATTTTCTGAGGAGGATCTACGCATATTTCTTGTATTACAAGCGGCTCTTTTGGGCCCCATGCCACAGCAGCTACATACATGCATCATTACTACCATAATCATCATCATCACCATATGATAAGAAGCAATCACATTGGTGAGTACTTTACTTACCTTTGCAAGTGATGACCTCTCCTTGAGTCTCTGCCATGTTCTTGTTGTTATTTCTTTTTGCTTTTAAAGTTGTGTTTCTAGGATGTTTATATGCATACTTTGTGATCTATATTTGTCTAAATATAGTGAGGATATTGCGTCACATGTATAAATATCCAAACCGAGTCATTAATCCCGAGAGAGGTGGGCTTAATCTCAATCCACATAATCTTTCCGGGTAATTATAAGGACCTGCTTTCTTGTTTATGTTCCAACTAACTTTTAATATATCATGCAAAAGTTTCAAAGAATTTATCTTCACATAAGATTTGTGAACTCGTTTTTCTTCCTTTACAACATCAGTCTTAAACATCGATAACCGATTTGGTGAACCGATTTGGTACGCCTTTGATTCAGCGTCATGTCAAATTAATTTACATTGTTGTGTGTTTCAAACGCAAGTGACGCTGTATGGATTTTTTTTTTCTTTCAGGTTAATGTATGGTGGAGAAAACAAGTGGTAGGTTTGCCTGGCACTACTTTAATTGATATTAAATGGCTTTTAATGGCGCAGCAGCAATCACCAAATGAACACAATTCTTGTGATAGAAGTGACTATAAAAAATTGATGGTGATGTGTGTGTATCAGTGTATGTATGCCATAAAACTTTCATTATAAAAATAAAAGCTTATTTGATAAAAAATTAATATTTTAATTTTCTTTGTGAAACCAACAAAACAGATGAATAAAATTGAAAGATAAAATAAAAGGGTTTGTGAGTGGAACAACGCATTTATCGTGTGGTGCTTCTAACTAACTATAATAGTAACGAAAATAATATGAGCTTAGGTTTCAAGAGGGAAGCTAGAAATTTGTGGAATTCTGAAGACTCTCAACTAAATCTAAGTATTTAAAAGGCTGAACAACACAAATATAAGGCTACAACATTTGCACATATAGGAACAAATTGTTTGTTTTAAAATTGCCGTTTACCTATGCGGCATAATAATATTATGAATGAGAGAATTCAAAATCATTAAAATAAATTTGGAGATGCTTGGATGGAAATTAAACAAAACAAAAGCGGACTAACGCTGGAAATATAAGAAGAAACACTTCATAAAATTAGAGTAATCAAATTACCACGTTACTTGGTAGTTGATAGGAATAAAAAGGAAACAATAAGTTGCCTCTGTAACAATGATAGTCACCGTAACAACATCAAAAACAAGTGCGACACCTCCTCCTACCATAAATTGATGAAAAGTTTATTTTCATAATCTAGGCAGCAAAAATAAGGTTATTGTGTCCAAGTAATAATGGAAAAATTAAAATAACAAACAGATGAATTCAACAAAAAAACTAGCATAATCCGATTGCATCAATGGAACATGAAGTACATGTTTCGCCCATAATCATGCTATCAATCGGAGGTCGGGATTTTGCGCTTTTTAGATTATTTATGGCATCATACCACACAGCCATAGCATTGTCTACCATGCCTAACCAGACTCAGATTCATGGAGATGCGGCCGCTTTTGTTGAGTAACTCTTGCTTGTACAAGCAAAAGCATTGTCTAATTTGGAAAGCTCGACGTCCAAATATAAGGTGGCAGTAGCGCTTGGTTTTTAAAGTTGGGGATCTTGTTTGGGCATACTAAACACGAGATCGAATGCCAGCACCTGCGTATAACAACCTTAAAGCAAAGAAAATTGGACCCCTCGAAATATTGGAACGAATAAATGACAATGCATATCGCTTTCAACTACCTCCAAATGTTACTACTTCTGACTGTCAAGTCCCTTTCTCGTTATGTTTCTGACACCACTGGTTCTGATTAGAGGTCAAATCCTTTTTGTCGAGGGAATCCTGATGCAGCAGCTTCTACGATATTGGCGGCAACATAACTCGCTTTTATTTCGAATATTTTTATCCTTTCGCTTATATGATTTGATTTTGGATTTTTTTTTATATTAATTTATGATATATCATTTTCCTAATATGGTTTGTCTATTGGAAAGGACTATATAAACACAGCTGCGGCAGCTCTTATGTTTTCATACTTTGATAATTACGAAACAATAGCTTTCTCTTATTTTCTTGTGCGATTCGATTAAATTCATCTCTCAAGAAGTCATAATCGAAAAAGTTATCTTAGGAAACTCTTTGATCTATCCAAAAACAAGTTTCTCAAACTCTTTAAGTTCTTAGATCGACTATTCATCCATACGTACGCTGCGCCACTTGAATATATGTTAACAATCTCTATCTAATGGACAATCACGATTTACAATCTAGTTTAATACATCTATGTGAAAAACAATTCAAATTTATTAAATTTAAATTTACATGATTTAGAATCTTTTTACTTAGATAATTCAATTTATTCTTCATCAAAATATTTTTCATAATTTTATAAATTAATTTAAATATATGAGTAGACTTCTCAAGAGAGATGATTTCATGTTAGAAAAAACTTCTCAAGGTTAGAATCGTAAAAGTGTTTACATGTTTTATATTTGGCCGATGGTTGTAATTTTAGTACTCTTCTAGATTATTTTTGCATTTTACTTGAATTTGAAATATAAAGGCCAATTATTTTAAAAGACATTAAAATATGTTTTTTTCACCAAAAGAGCACACAATAAGGAAAATGACAAAAGAGGTTTCTACGCTTACTTTATAGATATATAAATATAAATAACTATTTAAATACATAAAAATAATTTTTTTATTATTTTTGAATAATGTGTTTTTTTAATTCAAATATTTTTTTATTTTTTCAAAAATTTTTTAAAAAAATTGAATTCCAAATTTTTTTTTGAAACTATTTTATAATTTAAATTATTATTTTATTTATTTTATTAAATCTTAAATTTGTCACAAAGCCCCACCTCTAAAAATCTAAATTCTAAGTTTAGATTAATTACAGTGGAGCCTGAGAGGCTAAGTGGTGGTTTAGCAGTAATGTAGAAAGATGGTTATCAAGGGGATGTTCTCTAGAGTGATAAGAGATTAATCGACTTGAAGGTTACGTTTGGTTCTATCTCCTTCTTCTTCAACTAAGAACCCTATGCAGTCTATGACATCCTTTGCTCCAAATCTAAGCAATGATAAGGACGTATCCAACGAAGGTTTATGCAACAAAGAGGAAGAAAATGGGAATCCAAAAACCTCTTGCTCTTCTCGGAAAGTACTTCTCCAGCTTACCTCGACTAGAAGCACAAGCAACAGACTTTCTTCATCTGACGAGTTTAGTGAGCATGATAAGTCTTACACAGTTCCCAAGGGATAATGGTACTCGTGCATCAAACTTTGGCAAGCTTAATCAATGAGATAATGAGCAAAGGCAAGAGGATGACTGTTGTTTCCATATCCGGTCGATGATGTTGTATAATAAAAAGATGTAAATGGGTGGAGATTTTCGTATTGATAATCAAGAATAACAAAGCTCGGTCAATTACAAGAACTAAAGATGTTCATCTAAACAGTTCGTCTAAACAAGTATCTTTCTATTTTTGGTCTGAGGTGTGAGATGTCTAGGACGAGGTCGTCCAAGACTTGATCTGTGATGAAGAGACGATGCTCTTCTTTTTCTTTGTACCTTTCTGACTGTCCATTCAGCGAATCTAATATCTTCTATTTATAACAAAGTACGTTTTGTCTTATAACGAAACCACCAATTGCTGCTTAACGGGCCAGACCTGATTCTGGGCTTTGATTCTTAACGGGCCAATACTAAATCCATCTTTAAATTGTAAAATTCTTTTTGTCTTCTAGCGAAATCACCACTTATTGTTTTAACGGGCTGAACCTGATTTTGGGCTTAGCTCTCAGTGGGTCTTGTGCTAAGCCCATCTCCAACAATGACATATGAAGAGCTCTGTAATGCTGTTTTGCCGGTATATTAGTATCTTCTTAATTACCATTATTTCTGATATATTGTCCAATAGTCACTTTTGATCACAAAATAAGCTGTTCTAATGTGTTTTTGGTATCTTGCAGCACTGGCCTCACTTGAGGAAACACAATGATGAAAGATATGCATATTCAACCCATTCACAGGCTGTTCTTGATTGCCTAAGGAATATGCATGAATGGGCTCGTCTAGTTGATTGTGGCCCCAAAGTTTTTTTTGGCATAATCTCTCGCCCTTTTTCTCTTATTTTTATGATTTTTTCAGACTAATTCAGGGAAAAAGAAACGAAAGCTTGATGCAACAGAGGATGAGTCTGATGAAAACGAAAGCAGAAAGGGAGAAAGGAAGCAATTGAATCAAGGAGAAGAGTTTCCTAAAGGCAAAAAGAAAGCAAGAAAATAGAGAAGGCTCTCTTCTCAAGGAAAAGGTATAACCGTGTTGAGAAAGTAAAGCGAAATGAAGAATATATAGTTGAGAGAAGACGACGAGGGAGGTGTGTTATTGGACACAAGTGAAGAGAGTGTGTTGCGAAGAATAAGAAGAAGAGGTCCCAACTACTACTGCTGCTGGTAGGGAAGTTTCTGCTAGTAGCTCCGAGGAATCACAAGCCACTTTATGACTCCTCTCTATTTGATATAGAAATATATATGTATACACTATGTAGTTTTTTTTTGTATTTACGAAAACCTTCTTCTGAGGATGTTTGTAGAAAACTCAGAGCATCTCTCTTTTCTCAATAGACTAATAATTTTATGCTTTTTAAATGGGATCTGAGAATTTATAGTTCTTTACGTTTCAGTGTTTTTAAAACCCTGACCGGCTGTCGGGCCACGTTTAATCCCAAACCGGACACTAATTCCGATTGGCTTGCACATGAAGCATATTATGCTCTAAGGGTTAACAACAGATGTGTGAAATCATATATGGCCGTTAAATCAGAAATTGGCAAGGAATCAACTGACACCTCTCCGGCTGAGTATTGGGGGCTCCGATTTCACATTTACTATTGTTGATGACTATTTATAATTAAAAAGAGGATTACCAAAGTTGCCAACAACTCTGCGAATATTTTATCATTAAGAACAAGCACTTGATAAATCGACAATCCAGAATCTGACATACCATTGGAGGAGGGGAGGTAAATATCTCAAACTTCTGAAAACTCTGGAAAGAAAAAGAAGAAAAATGTAACAATCCGTCCCGTGGGAACTACCCGCTCAGTGGACTCGAGGCTGGCCCTGCAAGGCACCGAACCCAATCCCTTACATGTGAGCCCTCACTGACTCCATAATTAGGTTGTTGGTGCGCTTGGCGTTCCTAAAATCCAAGACCTCACTCTTTAAACACCCATCCAGAAAACAAAAAGTCTGCAACATATCAGAGAAAATCATTGTCATAAGGTCTCAGGTTAGCAAAATCATTTTCTCACACCTTTTGGCAAGAAGATCTGTTAAAATCTGTCGCTCAAGCCATGCTGGTGTTCTCCATGTTTTTTTTCCAGTTACCAGTACACTATGCTCTGTAATAGATTGTCTACTCTCTGAATTTTGGCGGAGTTCTCGTAATGGCAAAAGGTAAATGTTGTGGGTGTTATGGAAAAAACTGAGTCAATTAGAAGTTCGTGGAGGTTTAGGATCTAGAGATATTTGTTTTTTTTTTTTTTTTGAATATAAAATAATGCAAATATATGTAGTTGGGTGGGTTCAAACCCAGATTGTGACCAAATTAAACCCAGATTTAGAGATATTTGGAAGTTAAACTAATCTTTACTTGCAAATCAAGTATGGAAAATTATCAGACAAAAACAAAGACTACTTTATCGGCGTTTCAACACTGTTACTTCTGACATGGTGATATTTGGAATGCTAAAAAGGGATCCCAAGCATTCTATGGATGACAATCCCCTTTTATGGACGGGAACTCTGACTCTATAGAACTCAATTAAGCATTTTGAGATGGTGCACAAACTTCTATATATGACAACTGGTTACTCTTTACTCCACCAAGAGCGCAGAAGCTTTTACAATACACAAACCAACATTTAATCGGTTCTAGCTTTAATTAATAACTCCACTAATCGTTGGGTTTATCAAACACTTTGTGATCTCATTGAAGAATGTCAACCACTCCAATAATCGACAAACAAAAAATGTCCGGCTTCAGGATTACGTGATGCTTCGCATCTACTACGTTCTCTTTGGCGAGTAGGGCAAATAATTCATGTGCGGATAGACTCGTTAAGTATGCGATTAATTCTGATGTACAATGGAGCGTGTTCTATAATTGTCCAACATATTTAAAAACCAATTTAATGACTGATATTTCAGACTAATGAAGATTTAAACGAAAAAAATTAGTAACATTTATAAGACAACTATATTTTGTCATATATTTTTAATAATGTTAATTCTTAAAAGAAAAAGAGAAAAAGAGAAAAATTATAAAAGGAATACAATTCCATCCTAAATTAGTTAAAAATCCAGTAAAATTCTACAATATAAGTTTTAACAATTAGAAAAAGAAAAACATCGAACACATTGTGAAGAGAAAAAGAAAAAGAAAGAAGAAAAGCAACTAACACATATAAAACTGTATAACATAAAGAATATAAAAAGAAAATGAAAAATTGGCGCTTGGGGATTGGCCGTTATTAAGGGGGAGAAAAGCAGGAAAGGGAGTCTCTTGTCTTCCTCCTTGAATCTAGGGTTTCGCACTCTCTGGATTTGGGGTTTCCTTTCATTTCTCGTCTTTCCACTTGTACATTGACTGATTCTTTGACCTTACGTGATCTTAATCGAGCGAAGATCACCATCTCTGATTCGATGATGGAAGCCCATGTTCTCGAGGAAGAGAGACGTATTGTGACGGAGCTGTTTAGCGAAGCCGAAGATCATCTCAAAGAGGGCGACTTGTATTTCGTCATCTCTAACAGGTCTCCTCGATGCAAATTGTACACTTAAGCACATCATCAGACTCATGTGATCTTGGCTTCTTGTTTGAATATCTCAAGCTTCTTTTACAAGTTACATTCTTGATGTTTCGATTCTGAAGCTTTACTGATAGTGCAGGTGGTATGCAAGCTGGCAGAGATGCGTTGGGCAAGATTTATCTAGTAGAGAGCCTTTAGATGTTACTAGGCCCGGTCCGATTGACAATCATGATATTATCGATAGCCAGAGTGACGCTAGTGATCCGCAGCTTTGTAGGATGCTTGAGGAAGGTGTCCACTACGTTCTTGTTCCTGAACAAGTTTGGAAGAAACTCGTGGAATGGTAATTGTTTCCTCTGGGCTTTATTGCGTCTACTGTTTTGAGGAAATTGGGTTTCAAAGGGCTCTCATCTGTTTCAGGTATAAAGGAGGTCCTACAATACAGCGAAAGTTAATCTGTCAGAGGGAGAGCTACAGTGTGGAGGTTTACCCACTCTGCCTTAAGCTGACAGACGGAAGAGACCAAAGCAGTGCAACCATAAGGTTGAGCAAACAGGTATGAAGTGTTTGTGGAAAGTGAAACACTTTGTGCTTTGCTTTGTTCCCTTCTGATATGGATTATTGTGATGTATCAGACTTCTGTAGGTCAACTATATGAGATCGTTTGTTCCGCAAGAGGTGTATCAAAAGAAAAGGTGTCTGCTCTAAACCCTTTTTCTCTTCTTCCTTGTATTGGGAGGTGATACATTCAGAGAGGTAATGGTTCCTCCGTGTTTGATTATATGTATTAAGTAGGCTCGCATCTGGGATTACTTCGAGAAGAAGAAAAGCGTACTCTTGGATCCTTCATCTGAAAGAACCTTGGAGGAATCGTGCCTTCAAGTAGACCATGATGTAAGTGTCTGACTTCATGACAGCTTTTGGTGGTTAAAAGGCCACACTGAAGATTTTGTATTCCGTGCAGATTCTTCTTGAAGTTGATGAGAATGCGTCTTCTAAGCATGACATGAGCTCGGCGGGAAATGAGTTAGCTCTTGTACCTGTAGCGCCTACGAGATCCGATGCAAAGAATACTATGCTTGGTGAAGGGACCTTTTCTAACGGTTCCATCTTTAGCCAGTTTTGGAAAGACCCTTTCAACGATGATGCTTGTGACTCCTCTAGTGGTTGTGAGAAAAGAGGCATAAGAGGATTGCATAATTTGGGAAACACGTGTTTTATGAATAGCACTCTTCAGTGTTTGGCTCATACGCCTCCTTTCGTTGACTATTTCTTGAAAGATTACAGAGATGACATAAATGAAGATAATCCTTTGGGAATGCGAGTAAGTAACTTGAATTCGTTTTGTTTATTGAAAAATTTATTTATAACGAATCGGTATGCAGGGTGAGCTTGCGACTGCGGTTGGTGAGCTTTTGAGGAACCTGTGGTCTTCTGGACAAAATGCAGTTGCGCCACGCTTTTTTAAGACAAAACTGGCTAAATTTGCACCGCAATTTAGTGGTTATAATCAGCATGATTGTCAAGTAAGTCATGTAGCTCTCAAATTGATAACTAAGAGAAAACATACCTGGAAACGAATGTCTTACTAATGTTAACTCTTTGGTTTCCAGGAAATGCTTTCTTTCCTATTGGATGGGCTTCATGAAGACTTGAACAAGGTTAAACAAAAACCTTACACTGAATCTAACGATTCAGATGGTCGTCCAGATGATGAAGTAGCCGAACAAATGTGGAAATATCACAAGGCTCGTAATGATTCCGTGATTGTTGATGTCTGCCAAGTAAGCAATCCTTCTTTGTCTCTTTTGTAACCTCTGTTCCTCCTGAATGTGTTATTTCTCTTGCATGGGTTTTGAAGTTTCTGCCCCTTCTCTGACCGTTTCTTATATGCTGTATGTGTTTTCACATTTAGGGACAATACAAGTCAACACTTGTCTGCCCAGATTGTGGAAATTTCTCAATCACCTTTGATCCCTTCATGTACTTAACTTTGCCGTTGCCAACAAGTCTCACTCGGACAATGACTGTTTCAGTGTTTTACGGCGACGGTAACCGTTTTCGGACGCCATACACAGTAACAGTTCCTAAAGATGGTTCATTGGGAGATCTAAGTAATGCCTTAGGCGCTGCTTGCGGCTTGAAGAGTGATGAAAGCCTTTTACTCGCAGATGTAATAATTTTGTCATTGTCCTTAGGTTTTCATGTAAAAAAACTCAACTAAAATGTTGGATTTTCTCTTTCAGGTGTATGCTCACAAGATCTTTAAATATCTTGAGACTCCACTGCTGTCTCTGAGTGGGATAAGAGACAACGACCGTATTGTGGCATATAGGTTCAACCAGATGCACAGAGGACCAGGAAAAGCCAAACTTGAAATTCTTCACTGGGAGCAGAGACAGTAAGCATTCAAGAATTCTTCTTTTTCGACTTTAGATTCTGTTATCTTTCAAATCTCACAGGTCTGATTTTGGCAGAGACGCAGAGATTTCCGGAAAGTTATTTGGAATTCCACTTGTTACTTATGTCAACACAGAACGACATAGTGGAAGTGACGTTGATGCAATTATTTCTGGATTGCTGTCACCTCTACACCGAACTCATTCATCATCTGGAAGCTTAGAGGATACTACAGTTGGTGAAAAAGAGTTATCTTTCAGCGTCTTCTGGTTAGATCGTTTTTCTTCCAGTCTCAAGCCACTCGAGTCCGATTTTGTTCCGAATCCTCTTAGTTCTACAAGGCTTGTAGTCAAGTGGGACGAGAAAGAGCCTTGGTTCGAGAAAGCGAGCGCTTCTAGCGCCATGGCGCTAAGCGACACAAAGCGAGGACCTCATCGCTTAGGGACCTCATTGCCAGGCGAGGTACATAGATCCCTCGCTTTCCCTCGCTTTTCATCGCTTTTGAGATTTTGCCAAAGCGCTAAAAACGGCGATTTGTTGTACCTGAACAAAAATGTAGATTTTATTCAAATTTGTGAACTTAACAAAATCGTTTGAGAAGAATATTTAGTATATCTAAAAGTATATACTCTTTTCACGTATTAGGCGTGTAGAGGAGGGTTTCCACAATCCCACTAACCTAGGATACAATCCCACTAACCCTACTTCTTCTCCTATATAATAACTCTCCTAACCTTAAGTTAAAATTATAAACTTCTCTTCTCTTAAACACACGGCAATAGCTTACTCTTTGCAAGGTTTTTAGATCATTAGTACTAGCTTCTTTTCATTCTTGTTTATATTATAGTTTCTTCTTCTTAAATCAGTAACTTTTTCTTTAACATATAAATATGTGATCGTGTCTTGTTTAAACCAGCGTCTTCTTACTTATTGGTGTTTGCATTTGGTATTTTCAGTTGTGTTTTGCTATAGAACCTTTGAAATTTATTATATGGATTTGGTTTTTTCAGTTCTGTTGCATGATATACATATAGATGGTCTAGAGCTTACCTTTTTGTTGCAGGATACACAAAGCGAGCGCTTTGTGGCGCCATGGCGGTAAGCGCTAAGCGCCCACCTCCTCGCTTCTTCTCGCCAAGCGCCATTTCGAACCAAGGAAAGAGCATGGAAAATATGATTCAGGAAGCTACTTGAATGATCTACCTGAGGTTTATAAAGCAACTTCCTTGGTGACGGAAGGTGTTTCTTTGTTTTCATGCTTGGAAGCCTTTCTAGCAGAAGAGCCTCTCGGACCGGATGATATGTGGTGTTGTCCTGGTTGCAAAGAACACAGACAAGCGAACAAGAAGCTGAACTTGTGGAAGTTGCCAGAGATTCTTGTGGTCCACCTAAAACGGTTCGCCTATACCAGACTTATAAAGCATAAGATTGATACGTTCGTGGATTTTCCGATTCATGACTTAGATTTAAGCAAGTACGTGAAGAATAAAGAGGGTGAGTCGTATCTTTACGAACTGTATGCGATTAGCAATCATTACGGTGGTTTGGGAGATGGTCACTACACTGCTTATGCTAAGGTTTCGTGCCATCTAAATCGATATTTTGTTATTTTTGCTTGCCTAATGAGTATAGTGACAAATGTGTGTTGGCTGTTTCAGTTGATGGACGAGAACAAGTGGTACGAGTTTGATGACAGCCGTGTTTCAGCTGTAGATGAGTCTGATATCAAGAGTTCTGCCGCATATGTTTTGTACTATCGAAGAGTGAGAAGTGAGTCAGAAACGTCGAATATGGATGAGGATTAGTTCGGAAAATTCCCTTTGCATTCTTCAGGAGTCATGACCAAGTTTGCTACTTTGCTCAAGATTCATTCATTGATTCTAAAGATTGTTTGATTAGGGCTTTTTACCTTGTTCCCAGTGAGGGAAATTTTTTGGGGAAACAGATTATAGAGTATCTAGGTGGGTGGGAGGATAAATTGGCATATACTGTTGCTCTTCTTACATTTGCAAAGTGACGGTGGTTAACTACTTACTACAAGTATATGTTGCAACAGATTGTTTGGTCTTAGTGGCTAATGTTTACTGATTTGAGACAGGAAAAAAAAAAGCAAAAGCCTTTTAAGGAAGACAATCATTTTGGAAACACAAAATTTTGACCCAAGATCGATTAACTTTTGATAGCTTCCGGATGATTAAACGAACATGCCCTTATTATTAAATTAGACTGAAACATCTCCCGTATATACACATAACCACACTTAACACATTACTTTTACTTCGTCTTCCCTAGTCCTAGTTTCTTCCACCAAACTCAAAACTCACATTCTCAAGGTGTCGCTACGTTCTCCTTCGCCAGAGGAGCTATCTCTTCACCTTCGACTCCAGCTTCACTTCCGGCAACATTGAGTGACAATAGTACCTTCTCCCACAGTCTCGCTGGTCCCTGCATCCATCAAATCAAGTTTCCATTAGCGCAAACTTACAACAAACCAAACAAAAAGAATCACTGACCTTCCAGGAGAAGTCTTGGTCCATGCAGTTCTTGACCATCTCTTTCATAGCGGGTGTACCGTACACTGCAACAGCTCTAGCTACAGCCTTTGCTGTTGCAATCACATCATCTGGATCCACAACTTCACACTAACAAACACACAAAGAAGAAAAAAAAACATTTGTAAGACAATTACTTGTAATGTTGGAAGAAACAGAGTGTAAGCTGCTTACCTTGACGTTGAATCTTCCAATGTGGAAACCTGTGTAGCCATCTTTAACAGTGTTCACAAGCCCACCAGTAGATGCCACTATAGGGACGGTTCCATACCTCATGGCGTGCAGCTGAATGAGACCGCACGGCTCAAACCTGCTCGGGACAATGATGAAGTCAGCTCCTGCTGTGATCATATGAGCCAGTGGCACGTTGAATTTCGCCACTCCTACCGCCTTCCCTGGGAACTTCTCTTCAAGTTCAAGAATCTGAGCCTCCATCTTCTTCTTACCGGTTCCCTGTGATAAAAATTTCATCAGTAGACAAGATTCAAAACGTTTGTGATCCCAAGTCCACTGATTTGTGTGTACTTACAAGGATAACCATCTGAACATTCAGACCCATGAACTTGGAGATAGCTTCCACCAGAATATCAGAGCCCTTCTGCTCCTCTAATCTCCCAATGAAACCGATCACAGGGACATCCCTGTCCACTGGAAGTCCAACAGCAGCCTGAAGCGCTTCTTTGATCAATGGCTTAGCTTCCGTTACAGTGGTAATGTCATATTTGATATCGATATACTTGTCAGTAGCCGGGTTCCATTCTTGAACATCCATGCCGTTAATAATTCCAGAAACTGTTTTCATTCGAAGGTATGAATGCAGCTCCACGCCTCTATCGACGCCAGAGATGAGCTCTTGAGCATAGTATGGACTAACTGTTATGACACGCCATGCTTCTAGAATCGCAGCCTTCATCCAATTGATCTTCCTTCCTTTTACTGGCTTTTCGTACCTGTACATGGAACAAAGAACACAGATCAAACTAAGGACTACTGCAACGTAAGACAGAGAGTGTACTCATGTGTTTCTTTTAAGGACAGTAGTACCCGTCCATGAAGTCGAAAGAGCTCTTAAAGCTGTCAGGCAAATTGAGAAGAGAAAAGTCGTCAAAGGCAAATCTTCCTTGGTAGGCTATGTTGTGAATGCAGAACACAACCTGTTAGATCATCCAACAACAGAGTAGTTAATGTTACTGTCTAAGATTTGGTAAACCAAGTATCTAAAAACTAGCATAACGAAGGAACAAAGGTTCAATACCTTTGCATTCATGTAGATTCCACGTGACTGATACATAGACTTGAGGTAA
Organism: Brassica carinata; assembly: GCA_016771965.1. Lineage (NCBI taxonomy): Eukaryota > Viridiplantae > Streptophyta > Magnoliopsida > Brassicales > Brassicaceae > Brassica > Brassica carinata. The sequence goes on along the minus strand of CM028689.1, from coordinate 11,812,977 downwards.
CAAGGAAGGAGAGCAGTGTGCCAATCATTGGCAATAAAGACCACATCTTCCCCTATAATAACATCAGAGATTAGTTTAGAAGCTTTTTATCAGAATGCAGAGTTTTCAAAATCTTTCACAAGAAAACCATTCTCACCATATGGTCCAGAGAAATACTTGCTGCTGTTCAGGTTTAGAACCCGTGGTGCCTCAAGAGCAGCCTGCCAACGATCAAAAGTAAATCAAGTTATAGCCTATCCTGCAATGGACGAACATATGTTCTTCAAGAAAACAGTTTTTTTTTTGGTTCTATGTTTCAGTCAAATGGACTACAAAGAAGATAAGTTGTGAGATTTGAGATGATTAGTGAATCCAAGTGATCATTCTCTAATATTCTCTCTAACTTCCCACTAATTTTCTTATTTGACAGAGCAAAAAACTCTCATAAGAATCGAAAGGAGCTCGGTTTTGACATGGAAAACAAAAACAAGATTCAGGAAAAGAGTGTTACCTGACACAACAAACTAAACCGGAGTTGGTTGTCAGTGTAGTCTACTCCAGTTATAGGACCATAGATTTTGGATCCAGTTTTGCCCACAACCTACGTTAGTATTCCCATGAGATCATAATACAAAAAAGATTGAATAAACTTGTTGATTACGTAAACAAGAAAACAAACCTTTGCAAGGAAGAGTGGATGGTCGACAAAGACACGATCAACTCCTCGTTTGTAGCAGTGAAAGAAACGCACGTCCACAACTGTATCCCCAACTTTTAACTACATCATGTCGGCAGATAACATTACAAGATGCTAGATTGTTCTTCAAGGTATGTATAGGGTAACAATGTACCTGAACCACTACACAAGTGTCCCAAGCATCTTTATATTGGTCATACCGAGGGCATACTGTCATCACACGGTGGCCTCTTGCCTAACAAAAGAAAAACATAAACATTCAAAACGAACAGGCAAGCTAATGAGTTTGGCTCATGTCATGTATATATTGAACTTACGGCGAGAGCTGGAGGCAGACCACCTAAGACATCACCAAGGCCACCGGTTTTGCTCCATGGACCCACCTCAGCACCAATAAAGATCATAGGCATGCCTTTCTCACACACAATCTTACCCGCGCGTTTAGCTTTAGGAGCGTTCTGCTGCAAGCCCTTTGAGGATTTAGCAGAAACAGATCTCCTCTGAAGCCTATCCACCATGTTGAAGGATCTTAGCCCACAGTGAGTCATGGACTGACACTTGAAGTTGATCTGAGACAGATTGGCGTTGGCCTCAGAGCCTGAAGCTCCTCCATGGTTGTTGTTGGCAAGTGAGACAAAATGGGAAGCTGACACTGATGCCATCGTGAGAGAGAGACCTTTTTACCTAAACAATGCAACCTGAAGAACTCAAAAATCGATGCTTTTCAGAAGAAAGATTAAATCTTTGCGATGAGTCTTCGAGAAAACTTACAGATTTCTGAAGAAACTTAGAGCTCAGGCTCTGAAGCTAATGGGGAAAGACGAAGAAGTGATCAGAGAGAGGTGAGGAGAAAACGAAGTAGAAGGAGGTCCGTTTATGTAAAAGAGGAGTGGAAGCTAGACTGACAAAATTTGACACGTGGCGTTAATACAGTAGTTGAGTTGTCCTATGGATGCGATTTCCATCACATGAGAGTGGGCAATGGCATTCTCCGAGAATATGCTTCAATCCTGAGGCTATAAACTTTCCTCTGGGAAGAAGGACGTTTTGGTGCGTACGTTTCATGAGTTGCTTAGAATCAACGGCTCAGATTGCCTCTGAAAATGGCCCAGTGAGTGGGTCCCGTGGCAAACAAGTGTTTTGTTTGTCGTCGTGTACCTTGAACGTGTCTTTGGACGACATCTCTTCTTGGCCCATTTGTTTAATTGACGGTCGATATTTTTTTGTCATGTTTTTCTTCTCCTTATTGTCTGACTGATTTTTTTTTTTTTGTGAGAGTAAATGACATTTACTCTAATTACTTCCAAGTTTTATCAATCAGGTGAAAAAATGGAAAACCAAATCTTACTCAAGTGTTTTATCTTTTCTTGTTTTATGGTATTACTTTGCATCATTTCATTAAAGAGAGACCTAAAGCAACACATAAAATAATTTAAAATTATAATATTTTTTTCTTTAACTTTTTTTCTTTCTTCTTTACTTATTCTATATTACTCTATTTATCTTACTTTAACATTTCACTAATAAAGGTTTTAACTAATTTATGTGAAATAATCCTACTTGGATATATAGTTTAAGGAAGAAATTAGATATAGTGATTTTAGATCATAGTTTGTTGCATTTATCATCATTTTAAAATACTAAACTTATTGATAATCAAAGTGTATGCACAAAAATAGAATGAAAAGTAAATATAAAATATAAAATATAAATTTAGCAAAGATGGAATTCATGGGTTAATCATCTAATCTATTAAATGAAAACTACATTGCACAAATAGCAATTAGCTGATATGTAATAAAACAAGAATGCCACTAACATATAACTGCACTTCAAATTTTTATTAACAATATTTTTGTCTTATACATTTATTCCATAAATGACCGGACCATGTAATTAACTACACACTCAACTTCATATGATACATACAACCTACTCTAAAATCAAACCGTATTACATTATATTTTTTTACTAAATACCGTATTACATTATATGTGAACAAACATAATAACTACTATTAACCAAATCTGATTACATCCATATGAACCAACCGAAATTATAACTGATTCGAAGAAGACTTACAGTTTCATTAATAAGACCTGTTTACATTATGCTTGGAAATGTAAATAATTATACGTTAACATTCACAGGATTACTACTTTTAGTGCAAACATGATTGCAGTCTGTTTCAAATTTGCTACAGCTGATATCAGGATACGTGATATAACTAGTAGAACAGTCTCTTGAAAAAATCTGTTTAGCTGTACCACTACCACTTGCCCATTTTGTTCTTCCAAACTATAAAATAAAATAGTCATTATAGGTAGACTTAATCACCCACACTCTCTCTCTTTATCAAAAAAAAATACCCACTCTCTATCTTAAAACAGAAGTACAATTAAAAATAACATTACGTTTCTAACTAACAAAAATAACATTACGATCATGTGAGATATTACAATTTTTCGACTAAAAATTACACTAATTCTCATTAATGAAAACTTTGTCTTTAATTATCCTCTGCGAACTAAACATTACGTTTATAACTAACTTTGGCTTAAATCATGTCATACTATGTTTATTAATTAAATATGTTAGATTAGTTAGCCATTACCTTATTTTTTAAACCGGACAAACACCCTCCCTAATCGATTTATATCAGTTCATCTAAACCGACTAGATTATTGACTTATTTGTTCTCATAAACATACTATATATAAATGTATCTGTTTACCAGGTTTTGAATAAGCATATAATACGAAACCTAGAGTAATATATGTAAATATGCTTTGACTTGTACATCTAAAATAACTCCCTTCGCCGGCTCAAGAATTTTGAGCACCCCTGGGCCAATTGTTTTTTTTTGTTGGCATTCTTTAGTTGAAAATTTAGTTTTTTATATTTAAAATTAACTTCACAAAATTTTAATTTATATATGAGAATTTATAATAATATAATCATCATAAAGATATACTACTAAAATAAATTTTAGTTACAGAAATATATATATATATATATTACTATATATATGTTTTTTGTTAAACTAATTTCATTTAAAACAATTTAAAGCAAAAAAATATAATCAACCAAATTGAAAAAAAAAATTATTAGGTCCTTATTTCTTGTGGGCTCTGTAGCGGTGCACTGTTTGTCATTTTCATCTAAGCGGCCCCTAATAGCTTCTACCATATTTTTCAAAATTTCAAAATCTCAAAAATCCAGTCCAATATATCTAAGTACCAAAAATTAGAAAGTAAACCAGAACAAAAGTTAGTTTTGTCAATCTAAACCTGAGATCTTTAATATATCCATGCAACTCTTTGAAGTGGCTCTTGGATCAATCATGGTGTGACTATTTGTCTCTTTATTCTGCAACCACATTGAAATATATTATATAATTATGGTTTACTCATATTCCTGTTAACGTTAATTAAACTGATGTTAATGCATGTACCTTTCAATTGACGGTTAAGTAGAGTAACACACCCTGCAACAACCCTCCTACATCACACTATCCTTCGTTTTTAAATTGATATATTCAAGTCTTAAATTTTCAAAATCAGAGTAATATACTTCAAATGGTGTATTATATGGTTAATAACTTAAAATAAATTTTCAACAAAACATTCAAAACTGATATCACCTCATTCCAATACCATATTAATGAACACCTTAAAAGTCGTAACAAAAATCAGATATCAACAGTATATTTGGTTTATATGCAAATAATATATGCAATCCCTTCTGTAATAGAGTGTTGCTTTATAGTTTAGCAGACCCACAGTCAATTCAAAAGGTGTAATTATAGGATGGTTTGTTTTCTGGTTTGGTTTTTGATGTAAATATGTAAAATTCACCATCGACGTTGGGACATAACCAGCTTCATCTCTTTGTTTCAAGACAGGTTTTTGTCTCATCTTGGTTCACTCTATTTGTTTCAAGTGGTGATACGTTTTTCTTTATTGATTCAGGTAACGAGAACATTCTCTATGCTTCTAATGAACACGCAATCAAGTCTTTCGTTGTTCATATGGTGTAAGAAAAATCAAAACCTTCAATAAACTATAAACATATTATCCTTCACTCAGATTAAAATCTTCCCGCTTTCTGCATTTTCATAGCTAAATGATGATTCCTAGAAGCCATTAAAGAGTTATAGGAACGACAAAGATGAAATAAACCAGATAGAGAACTCAAAACCTTGACTTTCTGAAAGTACACCGGGTTCATGTAATATCGATGTTGGTATTTTTTGGATTTCTTGATTTGTAAATGTAGTATTCTGACAATGTTAAGGTACCTCAATAGTTGTTTTAGACACAGTTACATACACGAGACTTTTGTGGGACATTTCTTGGTTTGGTTTGATCAGTTTGCTTTAACAAAGATCATTGATAATATTCCAATGCCTCCTAATACCTTGTATAGTGTCTTAGTCCTAAGTAAGATTAGGCAGCCAAATCTTCAATAGGTTTGTCGGTATGTTTCTTTCCAAATATATTTATTGGGATAATATGATTGGACGAGTTGTCACTGACAAAGAATTATTTTCTACGGTTGTGGCCACATGTGTTGGAAAAGTAAGAAAAAAAACTCAATTTTGGCTTTGGAGCGTTATCAACATAAACGAATTGTTTTTCTCAACAAGAACCAAATGTTATTGCTGACGCAGAAGTGTTCAAAAAAAAAATATATATATATTGCTGACGCAGAATTAAATTTTCTCTGTACCTAACATGTAAAATTTTCCATGGATACGATATCTGTACCTCATGAATATTCAGATAGTTGCAATAATATTTGGTGGCCGGAAACATGTATTTTACCCGCCGGCTTCTGTTCAAACGCCGGCTCTGCACACACACTGCTTATATATGTAGTATTTGTGATTCGTGGCATATATCAATTTGACATCTATTCCTCTAAAACTGCCCCATTATTAGTTTTCATTCGTAACTATATTACTAGAACACCATTCAGATCAGTAATTTTTACATAGCGATTTGTCGCAGCATAGGAGATCGTGTCATGTAGCGATGTATCCAAGACAGCTTCACACAACCGCAAGAACAGAACTTCAATTCCATTTTAAACGTGTCCAAATCGTTATCTTTGTAACGTTCCCTCTAGTCCATGTCCACTAGTTTTATTTAGAATTAAGTAAACTGCTATTCCGCAATTTTAATTCTGTAATTTTCCTCAAAAAAATCTCTACTCGCGTTTCATTATGTTCACACAAAATTTTTATTCTAATTTAGAACACCAGCATTGATAAATAACAGCATATATTTTTACACAATTAAATGCATTGGCGCATACAGTCAAGACTGGTACAAGCGTTTGATCTGAAGCAAATCCAAAGTCAACGCCTCATCACCACAAAATATCTAATTGCTTTATCAAAACTGAGAAGTCCTAAAACGGAATCTAGATGGAACCAAAATTCAATTTGAGTACCATTTACAACTTTCCCACCTATTAAAATGACATTTTCTAAACTTACATATCAACTATCAAAAGAAGTTGAATGGCGTAAACACAGACGTAGTTACATCATCTAGTTCTTATTATATACCCCTTCGTTTTGGATTAGTTGTTGTTATAGAGTAAAATTTTCGTTTCCAAATAAGTGTTGTTTTAGAATTTTAATACAAAATTTTGTTGATAATATTTTTCAGTTTATTTTTTCTATTGGTTGAAATATAACAAGGTGTATTGATAATAATATTTTTATTTTGGAAATATGTAAAATTAAATATTTTTTTAATCTATATGTATAAACCTAAAACAACAACTAGAATGAAACAGAAAACTATATGGAAATATCGCATGCTTACTTGTACAACTAATCGTTGCGAACTTCGATGAGATTGGTACTACACTATTTACTTCTCAATATAACCGAAAATTTCGTCGACGTAGCTAGAATTCTCATCCACGTTCCCAAACAAACCCATCATGAGCTTTGCCTTAGCCCTAATCGACTCGCCTGCATCATCAACCATGGCCAATTGAACCGAGTGAGCCACAGAGTCAGAATCAAACGAACCTTTTTCCTCATCTCTAGGGATTTCAACACCAAGTCCCTTTCCCTCCAACAGCCTAGTGTTCAGCCCTTGCTCATTCAATACCGGGAACAAGATAGGAACTCGTCCGAACCCTAACCCTTCCACCAATGAGTTCCAGCCACAGTGCGTCAAGAACCCGCCCACCGAGTCGTGACTCAGTATTTTGACCTGAGGGACCCAACCAACATGAACCATGCCACGTCCCGCAACTCGTTCCACGTACCCATCTAGAATCTGTGACTCGTTTCTTGTAACCAAAAAGAACGGCACCTCTGATTTCTCCAACCCATGAGCCAGCTCGGTGAACTCTGCTGGAGGAAGGCTCGCCTCGGTACCTAGTGCCACGTAAACAACTGAGTTATTGCTCTGCTTGTCGAGCCACTTCTTTATAGCAACCCATGTTTTATCTCCTTCAACTTCGTCTTCAACACCGGTTGGCAAAAACCCTGTCGGAAACACTGGTTTTTGATACAGATCTTGTAGTAAACCAAGCCACTCTGGTTCAAATCCACGCGAAGTGTGGACGAAGACCGCATCAGACTCAGAGATCGAGTAGCCGAACCGTGCTGCATCAGAGACTCCATTCGTATCTTTGCCCCTCTTTTCACCGACCAAAGTCACTTCGTGGTAACGATATGCCATGTTTGATTGGAACGGGATCCACGGTGGCACAACTGTGAAGTCTTCCGGCTTAGATCTGAACCCTTCTATCAACAACGACGGCGGTCCCAAGAAGCAGAGAGAGGCTGCACTGAAGATGCTGAAGAAGGCCTTCGAGATTCCCAGCTCCGCGGCAACGGGAGGAAGCCAGTGAGCAGCGTAGTCATATATAACCCAGTCGGGAGACTCCTCTCGGAGAAACTGGGTCAACGGTTGCTGGAGAAGATCGAAGGCGGATTTGAGAGACGGTTGCTTGTTGTAAGGCACGTCCATGGAGCATTCCGAACCAGGAGTTGAGCCGGGGAAGGGAACGAGAGGGAAAGAGACGAAGGTGATGAAGGAAGAGAGGCTTGACGGTAACTTGGGAAGTCTCTCGATGTTTCTTGGTGTCGATATGAAGGAGACCTTGTGACCCTTTTGCGCAAGCAACTTGGACATACGAAAAAACGGAAGAAGATGACCCATAGCAAGCCATGGAAACATGGCTACGTGCATAGCTCCTTCTCCCTTCTCCATTTCTTTGTGTTATCTCTGAGTCTCCACTAAACTGTCTAAATATATAGCGATGGCTACGTGGTTTAACTAAAAGACAATTTGGAATATGCTTCTCTTTTGAAACAAATTAGCGTCAACAATTTAGAATTTTTAAAAGACAAACGGAACGTTACCTAGCTGGCTCCACGTTTACAAACTTATAAAATTTTGTTATAAAAAGACCGCTAGTGTAAGTCAAGATGTGGGTAGCTCAATAGCCTCAATTTTCAATTTTATTAAAGTTGGACTTGAGTTTGGTGCAGTGTTTAGTCTTCACAAGTATTATAAGAAAATCGGTTTGTTCCAAACCACTACAATGGATGAACTGCAAAGCTGGCAAGTCCAATAAAGTATGTTCTTTACTTGTTAGTTAATCACTTATAACTCGTTTTTTTAACATGTTACATCAAACAACATATACATATATACTTTTATCATATTGTTAATAATAATCAAGCGATCAAATCGAACTACAGTATTTGTAAATTTGTGATGCATACATGCTAAATACATTTAACAGTTACGGACTACGGATATACTCTCGCTACAATCATAAATAGAAGTTCGTTTAGCGCGATCATTTAAATACTTTACATCCATAAAAACTGTTTTGGACAGTCATGGATGTGATGTCATATGATAGATATATGGTAACCAATTCTCTAATGCCTTTCCTTTGTAGTAATCTAAAAAACAACAAGTATTTTGGAGTATCGTATCTTATCATTTTACAATGTTTTAATAAAAAATTTAATGCACTTTGTTCAGTATTAGAAGATTTTTTTGAAACTAAAAACAAAAGAATACACATAGATGTAACCAAAGCTGGCAAGTTCAAAAAGCTTTCGAAAATTATTAAACTGAAGAAGTGAATAGTAACCACAGATGAACAGTGACACGGAGGAGCAATAAAAACATATATTTAGTTTTATTTTAACTTCTTAAGTCAAGTTTGTTTGGTTTTCCTAAAGAACATATGTATAATCTTTTGTAGCTACAATTGTAAGATTAAAGGAATTAAATTTCTATCTATTCTCTATACATTATATTCAAGTTAATCTTATATTTTCATATGGATCAGAGCAATAAGTTTATATTCTCTTCATCTTTTCTGCATTTAATCTATTTTATTCTCTGTTTTTCTAGATCTGACCATGGAAAATTCAAACCAAGTGGTTGTTCCAATCACCCTTAAAAGGGTAATCTACTTGTTGTGGTCTATGATGGCCAATACAGCTTTGGGTGTTCGTCGTTTATGGAGTCATGTAACTCATGATGAAGCTCCAAAATAAATGATCCAATAAGATGGTATGAAGATTATCCTTGTGTGGATGAAAGCAAGTGGTTTCAAGAGGACCAGCAGGTGTTGTCTATATTCAAACTACTTAGAAGCACAAATCTTTAAAGCCCACTCCCATTGTGAAACCAGGAAGATGTTTTGTGAGACTCTTAAGAAGGTCTATGGGATACCTTCAACTTGATTTGGATCTTTGAAGTCAAAAAAGCCATCAATGATTTCATCCAAGAAGACATGGATTTCACCCAACACTTTGGCAAGTTTAGATCCTTCTGGGATGAGATTGAGATGTTAAATCCAAGCTCGGTTGATCCGACTGTCCTCAATGAGAGGCGTAAACAAGATAAGGTCTTTGGCCTCATGATGACTCTCAATCCTACTTACATTGGTTTGATTAAGAACATCCTAAGGCCAGACAAGCTCGCAACACCTGAAGGTATGTGCGCAGATTCAAAAAAAACAAGGATCACTTGGACTCTTTGGTGGAAAGAGCGATCTTATGACTGCCACTAAAGGAGTTTTCAAGTTTGGTGGAAAATGAGATCGTGTGACTGCCAACCAATGTTTGTAAGTTCATTCGTTTGAAGTTTGGACTCATAGACTTATTTCAGTCGCAAATCTCTCGGCCATGAAATTTATATTCTATTTTCTAAGTGTTGTTTTGTCTCAAGTGGTCTTCCATAATCAGGTTTTCAATGAGATAGATTTTCATGGTTCTAAGCTTAATCTCCAGAGTTCATATGGTCAAATTTGAGGAGGAGTATTAAAATTAAAAAGCGAATATCAACAATAAACAGTGACATATGGGAATAGTAAAAACAAATATTTAATTTATCTTTAGTAAGCCACATTTGTTTAGCTTTCCTAGAAAAATAACATATATTTTCTTGTAGCCAAATTGTAAAGATTAAGGAAATTAACTTTCTCTCTCTATTCTCTCTTCTCTCTACAATCTCTTCATATATTCTCTATGTTCTTCCTTGTATTCAAGTTAATCTTATATCCTCACAAATACAAGATTTAGCGGAAGACCACATTTCCCAAGAAATGAAGTCTAAGAATTGAACAAAAGTCTCCAAAACGACCGATTATAAAAAAAAACGCAAACCAAAATGCACAAGGCAATATATTAGGTGGAGAGAAAAAAAGATAATTTTTAGTAAACCAACAAAACTTATGATGATACAAACTCGAGCCACTGAGCAAAAACACTTCCTTAACAATCTGAAGACACTTTTAATTTGGTGCTGAATCAGGGATGAAAGACATGATATACACATTTGTTGCATCTGGAAGTGACTTAAATCTCTGTGTACTAGTAAAAGTCCAACATTCGTTGGGTCGGATGTATCACGTATGTATTCCTATAGGAAAAAGAAAATCGGTTTTAAAGGCTGTTATAAATACATATCTAAAGATTGTAAGATTATTCATTCACATAATAATAAGAAATCCTAAACGGATATTTAACTCAATACGTTTTTTGTTCTTTACTTTTTTCAAAGTCAATTCGCGTTTGTTTATAACAATTTAAAAAACAAAAAGATATGAGCTACCGGAAGAAATAACAAAATCGACCACTTTTGATAGAAAGAATCCCGGAGGAAGTTCAAACTTGAACCCAACCAAAATGCAATGATTGAACCAAAAGAAGAAGCGAAAAAAGTCATAACACAGAAACCTCGTCACTATGACCCAATCTAAAGAACATTTACCAATGAGAAAAGTTATAGGCACCATGAACATAAGTTTGACTTCCGAGTAGGAAAACACGTCAAAGACGACCCTCAAATTACTCTCTATTAATGCCCATTGTGATATAGACACGGTAATAATTTCTTAACAACCTTCAGATACTTAATAAAAACATTAAATAAATATAAATCGATTCGCTTTGCCTTAAACTGTAAAGAAATTTGTTATTTGTAAAATCTTTTTGATATTAATTGTTTCCATTCCTCAAAGCTTTCCAGCTTACAGCCTATTACAGTAGTACATTGTCTTTGAGGTTAAGGGTTGGTAAATACATGTTAATATTTGGAAGTGTTACAACTACATTGAAAGTGTTTATCGTGTTGCAGTTAGAAAATTAAGTTGAAAGAACGTAAACAAAGAAGCTTCAATGACGAAAGTTAATATTTGTATTTAAAAGAATGATATGCAACATATACATACAGTAGTTGAACAATTAACATAAAGATGAAAGTTTCACTTTTCTGCATTCCTTGACATCGATGATCAATCACAGATAGTTTGACAATCTAGGTACCACAGGCACTACAAAGTAGCCACAGGGAGGCGGATAATGAGCATACATGATCGGTCTAGGAGGTGGATGGACTGGTCCATAACATCTTCTTGGCATACATCGCATAAGAATCTCTTGTTCCATCACTTCTTGCTGCATAATAAGATCTTGTACCAGTCGGTCATGTACCCGCCTTATCATCATAATCTCTCCTTCATGTTCTCGCTTTCGCTTTAGGTCACGAGACAAAGTGAGATCTAGGTTAGTGAATACACGAGCCGTGAGTTGGCTGTCGGAGCCAGCATGATGCGCTTCTCCTTCACGTCTGATGCCAAGCTCGTCGGCTAATCTCTGCAACCCGAAACGACTGCTGAGTCCTTTGCACTGTCCCGCAAGTTTCTTCACATCGAAAGTTAACCCTAAAAGTTTCTGAACCGTTTCTTGAAACCCCTGTGAAGTGTCGGGAAGGCTTTCGCGTCCGGTCATGCTTTGGATTATATAACCTAAATCGTACGATCCATCGAAAGTAACCCAATTCATCTTCTTATCTTTAATCATCTGAGTAAACTCTGTGAAGAAATCTTTGATACCAACTCCTTCCTCTCTGATTCTTTGGAAATCGAGACCGTTTCGCTTGAGGAAGGCGATGGATTTCTCGTTGCAAGGATCCTCTGTCTCGTCGAAGTCTGAGAAATTGACCTCCCAGGTTCCGCTGATCGTTCCTTCGCTGTCGAATAAGGAGAAACCCAGTTGAATTGGTTTGGTTCTGTCCACATTGAACCTCAGGTTCTGGTAACGAAGAGTGTAGTGAATGTTGTTGTGTGTGATATATCATATATATAAGTTTATGATTTTCCTTTTTCCCCCACACAAACTTTTCCGTTTTTTAACAAGTCAAATGTTTACGTTGACGGTTTGACCACAAATTTCCTTTTTTGAACCCAAATTTCTTTTTCTAAGCTTAATATTTCCTTTTATTTTATTTTTCAAATTAAACGACACCAAATCTGAAGCGAAAAGTATACCAACAAGATTAGGGGTTCTTTCGAATAATCTAATTCAATTTTTCTTGTTTCCGTTTTTTAGTTGATATTTGGCTATATCTGTTAATTAAGTTGGAAATTTCATATGGAAAATATAAATAAAAAATAAACTCTTGATGAAAAGCAATGCGAAAAGCTTAAAAATAAATAATTTAGTTTTGATTGTAAATTAATCCAAACTTATAAAATCTGACCTATTTTAAACTTAATTAATGGAGTTGATTTCAACATATGCAACCAATATCACCCAAAACCACCAAGATATAAAATTTTGGCAAAATATTTATGGGGTACAAATAGGTATGGATATTCAAATATCCAATCAGAGTTTAGATATGAGTATTTTTGGGTTTTCACAATTTTGAAATCACTTTTTAGATCCTATTCTAATATTTTATAATTACGCAGAAGTTCGGATAATAACACTTTAAATTTGGTTCAAATTTGTAATACATACTAAAACCCATTAAGTTATATATTGTCTGGATTTGGGGTTGTAGAGGTTTAGATATACCTGAAGTAACAAACAGTTTTTTAAAGAACAGAAGAAATGAATAATTGTTTATATATAATTGGATACTTAGTAATTTGGATATTCAAATTGGGATTTTTGAATTTTTTTTTCTTTTTTGCATTTTTGATTTTTCAGGATTTTTCAGATTATCTATTTGGATTCGGTTAATAACACTTTGGATTCACATATGTTTTGTAATATCCTATAAAAAATTCATATATATATATATATATATATATATATTTTGGTTCAGGTTTGGTTTGGATTTAAAAGAGAAGTCTCGTACACCATCAAACACCTGTCTGGTTCAGCCTTCAGCCATAAGCTTTTATAGAACAGTGCATGCTTGTTAATCTGCTCCTCTCGTAGATGATTCTGTTGGAAACGAATTTTAGCCACAACCTGCAAATTTATCAAACCAAATTTGTTATATTTGGTCACACCACACTAATAGCTAACAGAGAAGTTTTAGAATCATGGTAATCGATTAACTAAATTTCAATTTTGTAAGCTTTACAAGAGATTGTGCTATTTTTCCTATGCTCTACGAGAATGTAATGTGCTTTCCATGTTCAATGAAATCTCAAGTGGCTTAAGCTACAAAAATATATCAACACGTTGAACAACATACCTTGCTCTTCTTAGGTATATGCTTTAGATCATATGAATTGTGTAGTGAGACACTTCGATGCCCAGCCTGTTCCTGATTGCTGTTTTCGATGTACAGGTTGAGATTCTGTACAGTATTGTTAATCAGACCAACCTTATCCGCATCTGGTGAGCCAGAAGATTCTGAAACATGTGCAAGTGCTAGTAACTCTGACAGTCCATGAATCGTTGTAAGTAGCTTCTTCACATCCACTTTTGGAGATGGGCCAGATAGAGCTTTCACATCTCTTGAAGATGAACTCGCTGCAGTTTCTACACATGAAACTGGTAGAGGATGCTTAAAAGCTCTACTTCCGTTTACTGAAAGTGTGGTGTTTAGCTCCACTGCGTACCACTTAGTAGACCGAAAGTTACTCTCTGTCTTTGGAGATATAAGTGAAGAATTTCCATGTGACGTGTTGGAAAGGAAACGTTCCACATATACTGAGGATTGTGCTGAGTCTGCATCTACCAGTATGCTCAGTATAACCAGTTAGAATCTTATTACAAGATTAGAAAAAGCCGAAAAATTAAGGTATCACGCATCAAAATCACGAGGAGATATCAACCTGCCTAATTTTGGACTCAGCACAAGCTGGAAGAGTGAAATTAGTTTGATCTACCCCGATTAACTACAAACATAAATTTGTTATCAGAAATGGCATGACAACACTCACCAACCGAACCTGAGACAAATCTAATATAAAATTAAGGTATTAATCTTATATCAAATCCAGGTAATCTCATCAGCAATACAGCCGATAACAACAACTCCTTGTATTATCTTGCTCTTGAAGAATCTTGACGATTACATAGTGAGTGTTTCAGTGATTTGGACAGATATTGTACATGTGATTTTATTGAAATATGGGTTTGAAAGGGAAGGTATATCAGCGTAGCCTTCCTAGTGATAATAGAAGAGGCACACGAACAGAGTCACTCAATTTTGTTGAGGCTTTAGCTACATAGAACATGGACAGAGGACTACTTGTTGAAGAAATTTGGGAGTCAAAAATGGATCACTGTTGTTAAAGGTCTCAAATCTTTCCGGCTTAGATGATACTACAGTAGTACGTTGTCTCTGAGGTTAAGGGTTGGTAAAATACATGTGGATATTTGGAAGTGTTGACAACTACATTGAAAGTTTTATTATCGTGTTCTTTGGCGGAGCCATAAAATATTTATACCGGGTCATAATATAAACTTATTAAATTAAAATTTATTTAAAATATAATTTATTATTACTAATTTGAAAGTATTTGTAGCACAAACTATTAAGTTGTTTTAATTTTTAGAAAAAGTTATATTTGAAACAAAAAGTATAGTACATATGGTATTTAAAATTAATGGTTAAATAAAACTTAAAAAAGTGGAAAATGAACTAAATAAATTGCAAAACAGCTTAAAGAAAAAAAATATGTTGCAAAAGATATATGTATATTCTCTATAATGAATATTTTTAAAGATCCAAAACAATGAGAAAGTAAACAAACAAACAAAAACATATAAGAAAACACTTAAAAGCAATAAAAACTGGTTTGACCTATATGTTCGTAGTTTTTTTTTTTTTAACTCAATATGTTCGTAGTTAAAAACGGGATTTTAGAACCAAATTATTTAAAGAAAAAGGTAAAAAATAAGATAAGAGGGTGCAAAGAAGATAATCGATCTTGGATAAGGGGGGTCAAATGAAAGAAAGTAGACCAACTGAGCAAATGTTATTCACATCTCTAAGCTTAAAAATTTAGTTATTCATGTTGAAAGAACGTAAACAAAGAAGCTTCAATGACGAAAGTTAATATTTGTATTTAAAAGAATGATATGATAACATATACATACAGTAGTTAAACAATTAACATAAAGATGAATGTTTCACTTTTCTGCATTCCTTGACATCGATGATCAATCACAGATAGTTTGACAATCTAGGTACCACAGGCACTACAAAGTAGCCACAGGGAGGCGGATAATGAGCATACATGATCGGTCTAGGAGGTGGATGGACTGGTCCATAACATCTTCTTGGCATACATCTTCGCATAAGAATCTCTTGTTCCATCACTTCTTGCTGCATAAGAAGATTTTGTACCAGTCGGTCATGTACCCGCCTTATCATCATAATCTCTCCTTCATGTTCTCGCTTTCGCTTTAGGTCACGAGACAAAGTGAGGTTTAGGTTAGTGAATACACGAGCCGTGAGTTGGCTGTCGGAGCCAGCATGATGCGCTTCTCCTTCACGTCTGATGCCAAGCTCGTCGGCTAATCTCTGCAACCCGAAACGACTGCTGAGTCCTTTGCACTGTCCCGCAAGTTTCTTCACATCGAAAGTTGACCCTAAAAGTTTCTGAACCGTTTCTTGAAACCCCTGTGAAGTGTCGGGAAGACTTTCGCGTCCGGTCATGCTTTGGATTATATAACCTAAATCGTACGATCCATCGAAAGTAACCCAATTCATCTTCTTATCTTTAATCATGTGAGTAAACTCTGTGAAGAAATCTTTGATACCAACTCCTTCCTCTCTGATTCTTTGGAAATCGAGACCGTTGCGCTTGAGGAAGGCGATGGATTTCTCGTTGCAAGGATCCTCTGTCTCGTCGAAGTCTGAGAAATTGACCTCCCAGGTTCCGCTGATCGTTCCTTCGCTGTCGAATAAGGAGAAACCCAGTTGAATTGGTTTGGTTCTGTCCACATTGAACCTCAAGTTCTGGTAACGAGTATCGTCGCTAGCTTCCATGGCGGTCTCTTTAAGACAGCCCGGAAATTCGGTGTCTACAGAGATGTAATTACAGCTTCGAAGAGATTCCTGCACCAGATTCATCTCTTCTGTCTTGTTCCATGACCAGATTTCGCGGATGTTGTTCGTCATCTCTTCTCTCTCAATTTTTCTCTGTATCTGCGATTTGTTTTTTTTTTAGGTTATTCAGAAAGCGAAGAGTGTAGTGAATATTGTTGTGTGGGATATATATAAGTTTATGATTTTCCTTTTTTCCCCACACAAACTTTTCCGTTTTTTTAACAAGTCAAATGTTTACGTTGACGGTTTGACCTCAAATTTCCTTTTTTTAACACTAATTCCCTTTTTTGAACCCAAATTTCCTTTTCTAAGCTTAATATTTCCTTTTATTCATTTTTCAAATTAAACGACACGAAAATCTGAAGCGAGAAGTATATAAACAAGATTAGGGGTTCTTTAGAATATCTAATTCAATTTTTCTTGTTTCCGTTTTTTCTTGATAGAATGTGAATATTATATAAAAATATGTTTAGTTATAGGTGTTAATTAAGTTGGAAATTTCAGATGGAAAATATAAATAAAAAATAAACTATTGATGAAAAAGCAATGCGAAAGAGCCTAAAATAAACTATTTAGTTTTGATTGTAAATTATAAATCTGACCTATTTCAAACTTAATTAATTATAAAATCTCACCCCAAACCACCAAGATATAAAATTTTGGCAAAATATTTATGGGGTACAAATAGGTATGGATATTCAAATATCCATTCGAGTTTAGATATGGATATTTTTGGGTTTTCAGAATTTTGAATTATCTTTTAGATCTCATTCTAATATTTTATAATTATGCAGCCGGGTTCGGATAATAACACTTTAAATTCGATTCAAATTTGTAATACATACTAAAATCCATTAAGTTATATATTGTCCGAATCTGGGTTGCACTGGTTCAGATATCACTGAAGTAACAAACAGTTTTTAAAGAACAGAAGAAATGAATAATTGTTTATATATAATTGGATACTTAGTAATTTGGATATTCAAATTGGGATTTTGAATTTTTTTCTTTTTGCATTTTGATTTTTCAGGATTTTTCAGATTATCTATTTGGATTCGTTAATAACACTTTGGATTCACATATGTTTTGTAATATCCTATAAAAAATTCATATATATATATATATATATATATATATATTTTGGTTCAGGTTTGGTTTGGATTTAAAAGAGAAGTCTCGTACACCATCAAACACCTGTCTGGTTCAGCCTTCAGCCATAAGCTTTTATAGAACAGTGCATGCTTGTTAATCTGCTCCTCTCGTAGATGATTCTGTTGGAAACGAATTTTAGCCACAACCTGCAAATTTATCAAACCAAATTTGTTATATTTGGTCACACCACACTAATAGCTAACAGAGAAGTTTTAGAATCATGGTAATCGATTAACTAAATTTCAATTTTGTAAGCTTTACAAGAGATTGTGCTATTTTTCCTATGCTCTACGAGAATGTAATGTGCTTTCCATGTTCAATGAAATCTCAAGTGGCTTAAGCTACAAAAATATATCAACACGTTGAACAACATACCTTGCTCTTCTTAGGTATATGCTTTAGATCATATGAATTGTGTAGTGAGACACTTCGATGCCCAGCCTGTTCCTGATTGCTGTTTTCGATGTACAGGTTGAGATTCTGTACACTACTGTTAATGAGATCAACCTCATCCGCATCTGGTGAGCCAGAAGATTCTGAAACATGTGCAAGTGCTAGTAACTCGACAGTCCATGAATCGTTGTAAGTAGCTTCTTCACATCCACTTTTGGAGATGGGCCAGATAGAGCTTTCACATCTCTTGAAGATGAACTCGCTGCAGTTTCTACACATGAAACTGGTAGAGGATGCTTAAAAGCTCTACTCCGCTACTGAAAGTGTGGTGTTTGGCTCCACCGCACTCACTTAGTAGACCGAAAGTTACTCCGCCTTTGGAGATATAAGTGAAGAATTTCCATGTGACGTGTTGGAAAGGAAGCGCTCCACATATACTGAGGATTGTGCTGAGTCTGCATCTACCAGTATGCTCAGTATAACCAGTTAGAATCTTATTACAAGATTAGAAAAAGCCAAAAAATTAAGGTATCACGATCAAAATCACGAGGAGATATCAACCTGCCTAATTTTGGACTCAGCACAAGCTGGAAGAGTGAAATTAGTTTGATCTACCCGATTAACTACAAACATAAATTTGTTATCAGAAATGGCATGACAACACTCACCAACCGAACCTGAGACAAATCTAATATAAAATTAAGGTATTAATCTTATATCAAATCCAGGTAATCTCATCAGCAATACAGCCGATAACAACAACTCCTTGTATTATCTTGCTCTTGAAGAATCTTGACGATTACATAGTGAGTGTTTCAGTGATTTGGACAGATATTGTACATGTGATTTTATTGAAATATGGGTTTGAAAGGAAGGTATATCAGCGTAGCCTTCCTAGTGATAATAGAAGAGGCACACCTAACAGAGTCACTCAATTTTGTTGAGGCTTTAGCTACATAGAACATGGACAGAGGACTACTTGTTGAAGAAATTTGGGAGTCAAAAATGGATCACTGTTGTTAAAGGTCTCAAATCTTTCCGGCTTAGATGATACTACAGTAGTACGTTGTCTCTGAGGTTAAGGGTTGGTAAAATACATGTGGATATTTGGAAGTGTTGACAACTACATTGAAAGTTTTATTATCGTGTTCTTTGGCGAGCCATAAAATATTTATACCGGTCATAATATAAACTTATTAAATTAAAATTTATTTAAAATATAATTTATTATTACTAATTTGAAAGTATTTGTAGCACAAACTATTAAGTTGTTTTAATTTTTAGAAAAAGTTATATTTGAAACAAAAGTATAGTACATATGGTATTTAAAATTAATGGTTAAATAAAACTTAAAAAGTGGAAAATGAACTAAATAAATTGCAAAACAGCTTAAAGAAAAAAATATGTTGCAAAAGATATATGTATATTCTCTATAATGAATATTTTAAAGATCCAAAACAATGAGAAAGTAAACAAACAAACAAAACATATAAGAAAACACTTAAAAGCAATAAAACTGGTTTGACCTATATGTTCGTAGTTTTTTTTAACTCAATATGTTCGTAGTTAAAAACGGGATTTTAGAACCAAATTATTTAAAGAAAAAGGTAAAAATAAGATAAGAGGGTGCAAAGAAGATAATCGATCTTGGATAAGGGGGTCAAATGAAAGAAAGTAGACCAACTGAGCAAATGTTATTCACATCTCTAAGCTTAAAAATTTAGTTATTCATGTTGAAAGAACGTAAACAAAGAAGCTTCAATGACGAAAGTTAATATTTGTATTTAAAAGAATGATATGATAACATATACATACAGTAGTTAAACAATTAACATAAAGATGAATGTTTCACTTTTCTGCATTCCTTGACATCGATGATCAATCACAGATAGTTTGACAATCTAGGTACCACAGGCACTACAAAGTAGCCACAGGGAGGCGGATAATGAGCATACATGATCGGTCTAGGAGGTGGATGGACTGGTCCATAACATCTTCTTGGCATACATCTTCGCATAAGAATCTCTTGTTCCATCACTTCTTGCTGCATAAGAAGATTTTGTACCAGTCGGTCATGTACCCGCCTTATCATCATAATCTCTCCTTCATGTTCTCGCTTTCGCTTTAGGTCACGAGACAAAGTGAGGTTTAGGTTAGTGAATACACGAGCCGTGAGTTGGCTGTCGGAGCCAGCATGATGCGCTTCTCCTTCACGTCTGATGCCAAGCTCGTCGGCTAATCTCTGCAACCCGAAACGACTGCTGAGTCCTTTGCACTGTCCCGCAAGTTTCTTCACATCGAAAGTTGACCCTAAAAGTTTCTGAACCGTTTCTTGAAACCCCTGTGAAGTGTCGGGAAGACTTTCGCGTCCGGTCATGCTTTGGATTATATAACCTAAATCGTACGATCCATCGAAAGTAACCCAATTCATCTTCTTATCTTTAATCATGTGAGTAAACTCTGTGAAGAAATCTTTGATACCAACTCCTTCCTCTCTGATTCTTTGGAAATCGAGACCGTTGCGCTTGAGGAAGGCGATGGATTTCTCGTTGCAAGGATCCTCTGTCTCGTCGAAGTCTGAGAAATTGACCTCCCAGGTTCCGCTGATCGTTCCTTCGCTGTCGAATAAGGAGAAACCCAGTTGAATTGGTTTGGTTCTGTCCACATTGAACCTCAAGTTCTGGTAACGAGTATCGTCGCTAGCTTCCATGGCGGTCTCTTTAAGACAGCCCGGAAATTCGGTGTCTACAGAGATGTAATTACAGCTTCGAAGAGATTCCTGCACCAGATTCATCTCTTCTGTCTTGTTCCATGACCAGATTTCGCGGATGTTGTTCGTCATCTCTCTTCTCTCTCAATTTTTTCTCTGTATCTGCGATTTGTTTTTTTTTTAGGTTATTCAGAAAGCGAAGAGTGTAGTGAATATTGTTGTGTGGGATATATATAAGTTTATGATTTTCCTTTTTTCCCCACACAAACTTTTCCGTTTTTTTAACAAGTCAAATGTTTACGTTGACGGTTTGACCTCAAATTTCCTTTTTTTAACACTAATTCCCTTTTTTGAACCCAAATTTCCTTTTCTAAGCTTAATATTTCCTTTTATTCATTTTTCAAATTAAACGACACGAAAATCTGAAGCGAGAAGTATATAAACAAGATTAGGGGTTCTTTAGAATATCTAATTCAATTTTTCTTGTTTCCGTTTTTTCTTGATAGAATGTGAATATTATATAAAAATATGTTTAGTTATAGGTGTTAATTAAGTTGGAAATTTCAGATGGAAAATATAAATAAAAAATAAACTATTGATGAAAAAGCAATGCGAAAGAGCCTAAAATAAACTATTTAGTTTTGATTGTAAATTATAAATCTGACCTATTTCAAACTTAATTAATTATAAAATCTCACCCCAAACCACCAAGATATAAAATTTTGGCAAAATATTTATGGGGTACAAATAGGTATGGATATTCAAATATCCATTCGAGTTTAGATATGGATATTTTTGGGTTTTCAGAATTTTGAATTATCTTTTAGATCTCATTCTAATATTTTATAATTATGCAGCCGGGTTCGGATAATAACACTTTAAATTCGATTCAAATTTGTAATACATACTAAAATCCATTAAGTTATATATTGTCCGAATCTGGGTTGCACTGGTTCAGATATCACTGAAGTAACAAACAATTTTTTAAAGAACAGAAGAAATGAATAATTGTTTATATATAATTGGATACTTAGTAATTTGGATATTCAAATTGGGATTTCAATTTTTTTTTAGGTTTTTTGGTTTTTCAGGGTTTTCAGATTATCTATTTGGGTTTGGGTTTGGTTAATAATGCTTTGGATTCACATATGTTTTGTAATATCCTATAAGTTTGATTCAAATATATATGTATTTTTATTTTGATTGGACACTGATCGAATATTTTGGTTCAGGTTCTGTTTGGATTCGAAAGAGAAGTCTCGTACACCATCAAACATCTGTCTGGTTCATCCTTCAGCCATAAGCTTTTGTAGAACAGTGCATGCTGGTTAATCTGCTCCTCTCGTAGATGATTCTGTTGGTAACCACTTTTAGCCACAACCTGCATATTTATCAAACCAAAGCTGTTATATTTTGTCACACCACACTAATGGCTAACATAGAAGTTTTAGAATCATGGTAACCGATTAACAAAACTTTAATTTTGTAAACTTTACAAGAGATGGTGATATTTTCCCTATGCTCTACGAGAATGTAATGTGCTTTCCATGTTCAATGAAATCTCCAGTGGCTTGAGGTACAAAAATATATCAACACGTTGAACAACATACCTTGCTCTTCTTAGGTATAAGCTTTAGATTATATGAATTGTGTACTGAGAAACTTCGATGCCCAGGCTGTTCCTGATTCCTGTTTTCGATGTACAGGTTGAGATTCTGTACACTACTGTTAATGAGATCAACCTCATCCGCATCTGGTGAGCCAGAAGATTCTGAACCATGTGCAAGTGTTAGTAACTCTGACAGTCCATGAATCGTTTTGTAAGTACCTTATTCATATCCACTTTTGGAGATGGGCCAGATAAAGCTTTCACATCACTTTAAGATGAACTCGCTGCAGTTTCTACACATGAAATTGGTAAAGGATGCTTAAAAGCTCTACTTCCGTTTACTGAAAGTGTGGTGTTTGGCTCCACCGCGTACCACTTAGTAGACCGAAAGTTACTCTCCGTCTTTGGAGATATAAGTGAAGAATTTCCATGTGACGTGTTGGAAAGGAAGCGTTCCACATATACTGAGGATTGTGCTGAGTCTGCATCTACCAGTATGCTCAGTATAACCAGTTAGAGGGGACAGAAGGGCTTGGCTTTGCACTAGAGGGAACAAAAAACGGGTGCCAAAGGATACAAACCTTTTCGACAGTTGGAATTCATTTCTAGAATCCAAATTTTCATCTGCAATGTGGGCCAAGATGCTTATCCTTCTTCCTGCATCGTCTCTTCCAACTTCAAGAGGATCAGTTAAGTTGAACTCTCCAGACAATGACGGAAAATCTGAAGACAGAGAGTTGAGACTTCTTCAAAGAAGAAGGAGTATTATTCTCTTCAAATTTCTTCCCAAACGTGTCAACATTCTTCTTAGAACTGGATGGTATAAACTGTGGTGCCAACGGATTCGATCTATGGAATCCACTAAAATCATCAGTAGAGCGCCTGCTAGTCATAGATTTTGCACCTGAGGCTGAGTTTATTCCTATCCAGCAAGGAAAATCTTCCTCAGAGTCATCTTGAACAGAGTCTGTAGAAGATATTTCAGACAGAAAACTTGTGTTGGCACTTGAAAGTTCCAACCGTTTCTCATAGTCAGCAACAGTGGAGGACTCAATCAGCGGCTCAGGAAATTTCGAGACAATACTGTCCTCTAAAAGATGTCCTGCTGAAAAACTCACAAGTTGTCAGAAAAGAAAACACAAAGGTAAGAGCTTCTTTACAGCAAACTCTCTTTACTCATTTATGCACTAATCCAAACACATAGCATCGTTTGGAAAAAAACAAAGAAAAAACGACTGTGACATCAAAGTGATGATAACAAATACCAAATTTGATTCACCTTTGGTTGTGTAGTGGTGGTGGCCTTCATGATTTCTTTTGATCCCGACTTTCATGATTGTAATGTCTCTTGGTTGTATATCTTTGAACTTTTGTTCATAATATATCTTCAGATGAAAAAAAAAAATACTTTTCATATAGTTTAAATGTTATTAATTTATAATAGTTTAGTGCCATAAACCATTGAATATTCTCGAATGATCTCGCGTTAAGAGTAAGTCCTACAAAATAACGAAGCTACAATTTTTTGGATGAATTGCTGACGAATTGGTAGAGCGGTAGTGGTGCTTCATTTAGTCGAGCGTCTCATGCACTCAGGGTTCGACCCAGATACTGAGCCAAGCGGACCGGGATGTATAGAACCTTGACAAAAAAAAAGTGTTTTGATGACAAAAGTCGAGTCTCTAGGGTGATCTCTTGAATCAGAAAGATAAACTCGTGGCTTGAGGCCTTCTCAATAGAATAGTTCCTCTGATCTTATCTCTACTAATTAAGAGACGTAAAAGAAAGAAAAGAAAAACAGTTTTCTTCTCATAATGGTTTTCAATCAATTCAAGAAAATATAACAAAAGGAGATACCAACAAAGCTCTGTAACTTGTTTCTTTTTGTTTTTCAACCAAAGGATGCATTAATTGGAAAGATCTTATTTACAACGAAGGCTCTGGATTACACAACTCAACTCAAAGAAAGATCATAAAGTCAAAGAAAGAAGAACACATCAAGATTATGGGTTATAAAGTACGAGAGTGAGGAGGAGGAGAAGGAAGGAGAAGAGGGTGAGATGAACTAGAATTATGGAACGGAAGAGAGTATAAAATATGAAGTCGGATTCTCCTGGGAAAAGGCGCCTGAGAGAAGAGATGCTCCAAAGCTCCGGCGAGTACCACCGTGTAGTCCTTCAACATCTCCGTCAATACCGTCACCAGCAACATTCTTGTTTGCTTTGTTCTCTCAATCGAACCTTCTTGTTCTTTCTCGTGAACCTTTCTTG
The DNA here is from genome assembly GCA_016771965.1 of Brassica carinata. Lineage (NCBI taxonomy): Eukaryota > Viridiplantae > Streptophyta > Magnoliopsida > Brassicales > Brassicaceae > Brassica > Brassica carinata. The sequence goes on along the minus strand of CM028689.1, from coordinate 11,788,361 downwards.
TTCTCTGTGTCTTTCTCGTACTTGAAGACAATTCTGTTTAGTTATATAGTTGGAGAAGGGAAGTCAAATCTAGGGGTGGTGTCTTCTACCATATCCGCTCAAGGTTTTCTACTTATTAGTTTTATCATTTTTAATAATACCACTAAGTAGATTAAGATTTCCAATGTTTGACTAATCACATGTGAAAGTTTTTAATATCTATAGGTATTAACTATTTTTACTTGATTATATCTTTTATTTATGTTTGTATTAGTACTAAGCAACTTCTAATTATCAGCTGTCGAGAAAAGACAAAAACAGTTTTTAATGATCACTAAGGAATTAACTCGCAATATTTTTCTTGGTAAACAATACAACTGCAAATAAATGCCACTTAACTATAAAAGTTGACGACTTTCGTCTAGTTTGAATTAGGCCTGGGCACGGATCGGATATCCGGGTTTTTGAAAATATTTGTGGTTTGCTTCGTATGTCACGGATATTTAATTTTTCGATTTGCTTTGCTTCGGTAAAATACGAATATTCGGAAAAACGGATATCCGGAGAATAAATAGATATTTGCGGATATTTACGAATACTTACGAATATCCCATATGTTTGAATTAATACAAATAATCTTAAAAATTTGATACAAATTTGTTTTGTAAAATATTATTTTTTCTTGATATAAAACATAAAAATTAAAATAAGTAGCGAATCTATATATTTTATAAATTTTTTAAACTTAGTTAACAATTATAATAACACAAAACTTAAGAAAAAAATTATAATTGTCATAATTTTTTTCTCTTCATTTTATGTAATACTTTTATATAAGTAATAATGTAAATAGAATTTGTCAAATCATATGTTAGAATAATAATAATAAAATTTTATACATTTAAAATTTTAAATATAATCAAGATATACATGTATTATATATTTCTTGATCGGATCGGATATCGCTTCCCAAAATTTTAGTATTTGTGATTTGTTTCGATTTTAACGGATATTGAGTTTTAGTATTTGCTTTGCTTCAAAAGTTTACGGATATTTAGAATTTTTGGATCGAATCAAAACGAATAACGAATCGAATCAAATTTAACGAATAAAATGTCCGGCCCTAATTTGAATAACAGAAAACATAAGATACTAGACAAACAAAAAAAATATACAACTTACGAAGTGTTGAGGAAAAGAAGAGAACGCACATTGTATTGGATATGCACCTGTCCACTTCTTTATTAGGCGGGACCCACTCCAAAACCGGATGATGTTTATCCGCTCGGTCATTTATCTTGCTTCCTTTGTCATTTAATAGCTACGTCCCCATGTAACGACAATATCAACAAATAAATAAATACATTATTTGACAAAAATAAATCCTAAAGTTTGTTGTTTAGATTTAATTTAATGAATATATAGACACTGATTGAAGATAAAATCTTGGGCAATTTGTCTGCATTTGAAGACATACATATTTAAGGAAGTTTTAGAATTAATTTTTAACAACAGGTTTTAAAATGAATTTTTTTTAAAAGATTATATGGACTGCATTTAGGTTTTATTTAGAAAATTGGAGTCGGTTGTAAATTAATTGGACTTTGGTTTAAACATACTAAGTTGTAAACGATTGATTCTTAAATTCGAAACCAGGACTGTGTCAGAATATGTAGAAATGTGCGTGAACTTCGATCTCATTCTCGAAACCTTGGGCATTAGTGGCAGAGGTAGATCAAGATTTCTATTAAAAAGCTTACTTCTATTTTGGAGGAAAATTGTTAAGTATTGTAAAAGTAGTTTATTGATATATAACTTTAATTTTCTTTGTCTGAATGTCTCACTTATTTTATACAAATATCCAACATTTCTCTTTTGATACAAAAAATTGAAAATTTCTATTTTCATTCAATATTTTTTTTTTATTTTTAATATTCATTATAATTTTATCTTTTAAAACATTTAAGATAAATATTTAGTTTTTAATAATTAGCAAGGATGAACAATTTTGTAAGTTAATATTTAGATAAATATAAACTTTTATTTAAATTTATTTAATTATTTTATATAGTCTACTTAATTATCTATTAAATTAATGATAAAATTTAGTCTTCAATAAAAATAATAATTGATTCGACTATAGTTTCACAATATCAAAATAAATAGAGTTATGATGAGTGCTAATATAATTTAATATTACATCATAAATTTTGCAATATTAAACATATTATTTGGACTTCTAATACATATAAGACAACAAAAATCAAATGACCATACACATATTTACAGTATAAATAGCTGTAATTGTCACATACATAATATTTAGTATTATATATAGATTACAAATATATGGTATTTATTTAATAGGAACAGCGTAAATCTCTTGTACATGCAAATTATGATTTAGAGGGTGTTATTGGTTTATGTATTTTAGTGGATTTGGAAATCTAAGTCAAATTCAGTGTTATTGGTTCTATGATTTTAAAATTCATATTCAAATCCATTGTTATTGGTTCAATGATTTTTAAATGGATTTTAAAATCATGTGTTATTCAATAGTAAGAATTTGTTTATGGATTTGATTTATAATTGGATTTGAGAGGATTTTAAAGCTTTTTTAGGGTAATAATACAAAGGAGCAAATATTGAGTTGAACCTTGTTATTTTGACTGAATTTGTATTATTTTGTTTAAAAAAAAAACTCTTTTACGCTTGGAAAAGTTTTTAAGTATTGTGCTGGTTAGATTTGTTATAATAAACATGTGCATGACAACTTTTCAACTTGTTAATATCTCATATTGATAATTATCTGGCCAACTTCTCAACTGAGATGTCAAATTATATTTGCCAATATCTCATATCCATGATAGTTTTAGGAGGATAACCGAGAAAACTTATCCAATTCATGGTGCTAACTCAATGCCTAACTTACTAGTGATTTTAGATAGGCATGCGGATTCGGTTTTTTCAGTTAGTTTGGAATTTGGTTAGTCCGTGTTGGTCGAAATTCCACCGAATTAAACCGAAAAATTTGGTTCAGTTTCAAAAATTTGTTTGTCGAAGAAAAATGTGGCTTTGTGGTTAGTTTGATTAGATTTTTGGTTAATATTGAATAAATTTTGAATTTTTTTGGTTATTTCGGTTTGGATTTTGAATGGTTCGGTTAGTACTGTTTGTAACTTTTTTAGAAACATGAACTAACCGATTACCAAACCTAACTGAAAACCACAAAAAATTAATTTCTGGACTAAACCGAACATCTTCTCTCTTAAACTCGTATTAGATCTTTATTTATTTTTAGTTACAAATCCATTTGATTGATTTATAACAATTCACTTATTTTGATTTTGAAATTCATATCAATAATTCTCAAATCCACTTGTTTGATTTGATAATCATTAGATTTATAAATCTAAGGAAGATTTATAAATCCATTAAATAACTAGAACCAATAACCCCTACTTAATTGGAATCTCATTCTAAATTGCTTGGATACTACTCCAAATAAATATAAAGGATATACATATTTATAAACCACCTGTAAATACGAGGAAGTCGTATAACATATGATTTCCCTAACAATTAGATTTTGGATTTACAAATTTTTCAATTAATTATTATACCGTCGGGTAATTGACATCCTAATTAAGTGATATTTTATCAAATCTTTTTTATAAGGAGTACAAAATATATGTTATAACTTTTTAATGATTCTCTATTAATATATAGGAAATGGTCTACGGTAATTGAACACAGATTTTCTTAATTTGAATTTTTCTACCGGTTTTTAAAGATTTTCGAGTTAGAGGTTGATTGTTTGTAGTTTTTAGATTAGTTTTTGGTTTTTTTTTCCAAAAACCATTTTTCATCCAATCAAGTTTTTTGAAATTTGGTTTTCTTAAAATATAGTGAAACCAGTTTTTTAAATAACTGTCAAATTCTAAACAAAAACCAAAAACCAGTTTTTTCTAGTTTTGTTGCTTGAAACTTTTTTTAACATTTACGTAAGACACTTTACTAAGGCCTTCTTAATTGCTAATAATGATCTCTGAGAGCTTCTATTATTATAACACAGCTTTTAATAAAACTATAACAATATTTGAATACTATTTTATCGAATAATAAATCGATGGTCACATTTTTAATTTAATATTGTAAATTACATCTATGTTAATCATAACAAAGCTTTATTGTACTAAAACTATAGTAATATTTGAATGTTATTTTATCTAATAATAAACTGATGTAAAAAAAATAACTCCTATAAAAAATTTTAACTTATTAATAAAATAAAATAAATTTAACTATTTGAAATTAGTCATTACAAAAACTACTATATATTTATATAAATGCATTGTTGATTACTTTAGATTTTATTTAGGGAAATTAGTTTTTTGTTGTTTCTTTATTATTTCATACATATAAGTTATGTTTCCTATTTTTTGGTTTTATGGGATTCACGATAATTTAATTTCTGCATCTTTATGGGATTCACGATAATTTTATTTTGTTTTTGCAGTTTTTATTTAATTTTTTGAATGCCTTTTTTAAAACCTCAAATTTTTTATTTAAAATAATTTTGTTGAATAAGTTTATGTGTGTTTTGATTATAGTATTTTATTTTTTTTCTTTTTTCAGAATAGACATTTTTTTTATAAAAATTAATTCATTAATTTTAAAAACAAAAACCAAAAATTAAAAACTAAAATCTAAAATCTAAAACAACCATTCATGATTTTCAGAAAGCTAAAATCTACTGCAAAATCAAAAACCACAAAACTACAGTCCCTACTACAAAAATATAACAAAACCAAAAACCAAAATCCAAAAATTACAAACTAAAATCTAAAAACCAATGAAACAATCATCACCTTAGTATGTTTCACCTAACTTAGAATGGTTTGGATTGAATTCAGTTCGATATGGTTAGGTGAACGGTTTGGATTGAATTCAGTTCAAATATCGGGTATGGTTGGTTACAAACGCCCAGGCTTAGATTATACAAATGAGAAAAATTATAAACTAATTGATGTGTTAGGGTCATGCTTCAATATTTTAGCTGTGTTCAATCGCCACAGTCATGGCACAATACGTCTCACTAAAGAGTTTCCAAGGTGTAAGAAATTTATTTGGAACTAAAATCAGTTATGTATCCAAATTTGACGTTGAATAAAACGACATTGGTAAACTGTCTGGGACACAAGTAGAAATTGTTTAAACAGCCAAAAAAGGAGGGAACTACTTTGTTAATGATTGTAGAGAATTTGACTATATCACAACACTGCAAAAAAAAAAAAAAGAACAGACTAGACATGATTAATTATACAAAAACGTGGAGAATGGCGCTATATATATCATCAAGTAAACATGCCTCTGAAGGAATCCAATTGATGAAACAAGAAGCTACACTTGGCATCTCTCGACTCTTTCCATATTCCTACTAAAAGTACTATCACCGCCATTATTAACACCATACTGCTAAACTGCACCAACCTCTTCCTCATTAGCTTCTTCTGTTTCTGCCATGATGATGATGATGATGATGAAGCCGATACACCTTCCTTTTCCTGCATCTCGCATTGTTTCAATAAGCTTATTAGATTTTTTTTAATTTCTATTCATGTCAATATGATAATGCTTTGCTTTTAGAGTATGTTTGATGCAAGTCAAAAAGGAGCTTATTACCTTCCTATGCATTGCTACTTCTTCACTGTGGTTTGATTCCGTTCCTGCGTTGTTTGGTGTTATGGCAGGCTTCCGTATTCTTGTCTGCAAGCGGATTCTCCTATGAGCAGTTCCCTGAGTCCTTAAATTAGTTGACTCCGACAAACTTGCATTGCCTTGTGCTCTGCTCTTGTCCTTGTCAAGGAAGCATTGTTCATTCTCCTCTACGATCTGCACATTTCATCAATGGTTTATATTGAGAGGGAAAAGTGTAGCTCTATATTTGCTAGACGTGTGTGAATCCTACCTTGGTCATGGCAGACTGTACTTCATCTTCTTCATGGTTATCAACATCTCTCTCGTTCTCGTTGTTAACTGGCGTGAATGGCTGCTCAATTTGCAGCCGGATTCTTCTAGGAGCAGTGCCTTGGTTCACAACAAAGTCAAGATCCGACTGAGTCTCTCTAGCCCTAGCGTTAAACTCACTGGGACTAATGTTTCGGTCAACAGGGACCTGCTCAAAGGAAGACTGCTCACGCTGATTGACATTAGAGTTAAACGGATCAGTAGTTGCATAAGAAACTGGAGGATACTGTCTTAAAACGTTGCTATGAAGTGGTGTCACGGTCCTAGAGGAACCGGATGAAGACTGTATCTCTACTGCCTCCTTGCTATCAACGTAGTGATCACCGACTAATTTGGAAGCTCCAGTCTCAGGAACAAACTGCAGTGCATAAAAGAAACACTATGGTCAGTTCCAATAGCAAGTGACTGTCATCAGCTTAGAGATCCTAAGGTACCTGTGAGCAAGCAGCTTCAGCACCCCCGTTAACAAAACCAAAGGTGTCTTTGGGAAACGACCAATGCATCATATTGGGAAGCGCAAAGTCTTTCCCTTGACTAGATGATTGGTTATGGTTATGGAATACTTCATCCAAGACATCTGTCAGGGACTCATCTTGTATGGCGGCACCATCCTGAAAATGTAGACCATAATCACAGTTTCCAAAATCGCTAGAGTACAATGAATCCATATGAGATGCAGCAGCAAAACCGATGCTTGATTGCACCGGAGCATATGTTTGGTCACCGGAGTATATGTTTGCTCCATAAAGACTTGAAAAGTCCCTTACAAATGGATTTTCCTGGAGAAAGCGCAAAGCTGGTTTAGGACTGGAACCGATAAACACGCTGTGATACTAAAATTTACTTAATTACCTCTACTACGCTTTTCCCCGAAACACCGTCTCTGGCTCTAGAAGTTTCAGCATGATTCTCAGTTTTAATCACAGGAGCATCAGGCTTCACATCACTACCCTTGTCGCTTGGACACCTCTCGGTGTCATCTGATATGTTTTGAGGATGTACACGAGATGCAGCTGTTTCTTGGACCATCTCAGAAGAGTTGTCCTCACGAGAGCATCTAGTTGTGGTGGGAGTGGCATTAACATTCTCTACTTCGTCAAAGTTTGCAACATCACTAGGCTTGTGGAACAAGCGAAGCAAAACATACGGATTCTGTTCCACACGAAAGAAAATCAACAAACAAAAAAGTTCACTACGCTCAAACATAAAGCAGAGCAAAAAGAAAAAAGAAGAGAAAACAGACCTGACCAGGTGCAGTGCCGTCAAGGTCCTTATCAGTGGCACGATACTCGTGCATAATCCAGTTGGTTCGTTCACCTCTAGGAGCTCGACCACGATAGAAGACAAGAGTCTTCTTCATACCGATAATCATCTTCTTGGACTTGATAGTTCGGTCTTTACCAGTAGCTTTCCAGTATCCAATGTCAGTAGCTCTGTTTGAGCGGTGGCCACTCGGATACTTCCGGTCACGAGGACAGAAGAAGAACCACTCTTGATCATCCGTCTTTATCACCGAAAGCCCTTTAAAATCATCAAGAAAAAAAAAATCAAGAAAACCCTAAAAAACCAGAGCTTTGATCCTTGAAAAACAGCAAAAGAAAGAAGAAGAGAGTAAGGAGTTAACCAGGCAAGTCCCATGGCTCCCACTTGCAAACATCGATCTCAGGGATGACCCTGACCTCCAAATCACGGCCGTTGATTTTCAATCTTAGGTAGTGGTTGATGAGTTCTTCATCAGTTGGTCTGAATCTGAAACCAAGAGGTAAAGACTCCATCGACAACGTCGCTTGCGCAGACTCCGTCGCCATCCTACAATCTCCAGTCCTCTCTTTCTTTCTTTTTTCTTTTTAAACGTAAAACCTGAAGCTAACCACTTGGTTGCTGTGGTCACTCTGCCAATTGTGCCATGTTCCGTCTCCAAGAGGATTTTTTATTTACTATTTTACCCTCGTCTTAATCTAGTTAACTACGGAAACTGCCATGGCTCAGATTTCTAAGCGGTGTTGCTCGCTTTTGACTCGAAACAGTTCGTACAAGGCAGGGGCCATTAGTCTACACACTCATTAGATTCCTTCACGTGGTCTTATAAAGTTTAAATGAGTTTTAAAAAGTTTCCTGATTGATAATAAATGATTTTATTTATGTATTTAACTTTTTCCATTTATGGCTTATCTTTTGTATTATACCGAGCAGTAATATACATGTGTTCGACATCAAGCAAGGGTATGTTGTTGTTTGTTTTGTCGTAATCAATTAATACATGTTGCACATATATATATAATGCTCTGTTTCAGATTAAAAACGACAGCCAAATGAATCTGGTAAAGGTAGTCAAGCCACAACCGATTATAGAAAATGATGTATATAAATAGAGTAAGATATAACTGGGGTTTGAACAAAAAAAAAAAATATATATATATATATATATAGTTGGGAAGAATTTTTGTGTTACGGTGTACCAAATATTAGAAAAATATAGAGAAAAAAGCTGCATTTAAAACATTTTATCTGCTGAAAAGATGTTCGGCCCCATAAAGTATATAATAAAGACTCCTTCTGTAAAGTTACGTGTCCGTAACTCCCACTCTAATTATTGCCCCTTTTAAAGTGGGCCTATATGTTATACTTTAGCCCACTAAATCTGTACTCCCATAACACTTTAGCAAATGGGCCAAATGCTAAGCCTAATAAACTCATCCAAAAACGAGTTATTCAGATATCGGTTGCTCTTTTCTTTTTTTTTTTAACCACGCAGATATCGGTTGCTATTGATCTAAGAATGGACAAGTTATGCGAAACTCTGCCTCGGATTGGATGGACAAAACTTAATACAGATGGGGCTTAATACAGATGGGGCTCTGCCTCGGATTGAATGATCAAATGGACTCTGCCTCGGATTGGATGGACAAAACTTAATACAGATGGGGCTTCTCATGGGAATCCGGGTCAGGCTGCTGCAGGAGGAGTTATGAGGAATGGGGACGGTGAGTGGAGTGGTGGGTTTGCGCTCAATATCGGTAGGTGTACAGCCCCTTTGGCTGAATTTTGGGGAGTATACTACGGCCTGGTGAGTGTTTGGGAGAAAGGATTTCGAAGGTTGGAGGTTGAAGTTGACTCTAAGATGATAGTGGAGTTTCTTACGACAGGGATTGAGGATACTCATCCTCTGTCTTTCCTGGTATGCTTGTGCCATGGCTTTTTGACAAGGGACTGGTTGGTCCGGTTTGTGCATGTGTATAGGGAAGCTAACCGCGTAGCTGATGGCTTGGCTAACCTTGCATTTTCTCTTCCTTTTGGCTTTCATAGTTTTGATGTTGTTCCGCAGGAGGTTGTTGTTTTATTGCATGAGGATGTCGTTGGTCCCCCAAAACCACGACAAACTCGATTTGTAGACTGAAATGTTTTATGTTCTTTAATAAATCATGGGAGCTAGTCTCCCATATTCCCACCAAAAAAAAAAAAAGTTATGCGAAACTCAATCTGGTCGAAAAAGATCCAACGTCGGTAACAATCACGATCAATTAGAGGAATATTAAATCAAAATTATAAATTATTTCTTCTTTATTTAAATATTTTGGATACTAAACTAAACTTCAACAAACAATACATGAAAGTTAGTTCAAATAGTAATTGTTAGGGTAAAATAAATAATAGTCAATTTACTTATTTTGGGATTCAAGAGTCTTTTTTATAGGTTTCTATAGTCGAAATCTATGTTAAATATTTCCATATCACCAGGAAAGACCTCTCTCTAAGATTTAGGGTTTAAAAGTTTTTTATATAGTGTCTGTAGTCGACAGTTTAGGGCATAAATCTCTTTTATAGATCTTTCAGGAGTCCATGCACTGCAAAGAATGCACAACAAAGTTAGTTATAAACTTATAATAGACAAAGGCAGAAAATGATGGTTTAAGGAAGTGAAGCTTGAGGGGTTTGGGGCTGGAAGTATGACTTCAGCTCCTTTTTTTTTGTTTTCTTAAATTACAGCAAAAATAAAAATAATAATGCAGTCAACATTTTCTTATAAAAGCCTACATTACAGACAATGCTACCAATCAACATTTCATCTTTTTGTAGCAACCAAAGGTATTAGAGCACAAAGTGCTGACTTAAGGCTTAAGATGACAAGTTAACGGCTTTGGCAGCTTCTAGCTTAAGACATGAGAAGTAAGAGAAAAGAGTCTCAGCATGTGACCCGTAATACTTTGAGAATATCTGAGACAATCTCTTTGTAGTCTCCCAGGCTCCACTTGAATCCCCTGAGGCAAGCTGAATCGACGCAAGCTTCACCATTTCATTTCCAATCACCACGTGTTCATCCCCATACAGCCTCTTCAGAATCTGCCACCAAAACAAAATTTTATCTCATCACCATACACGGGACTGATATTCAATCGTACAGTTTTTGGATCTTAGCAGTAGAACTACCAGTTAGGATTAATGACATTTACGAAAGTTTGAAGGTGGTTTAAGGGATTTTTCTCCATTTTCAATCATTAAATTATGTTATGCTCTAAACCGAAGCAGAATCACTATATTAAGAGTTTACCTTCATGGAAGCTTCACAATGCTCCCTTGCACCCTTCATATCTCCAGCTAAGTAGCAAGCCTGAGCAACCTTATCCTCCGCCTGAACAAACAGAAACGTTAAACATGAAACGTGTATCGTGCCTGTTTTTCCTGAAGACAAGCATATGCAAAATAGAATAGCAATGCGCTTCGAAGCATAAATAGAGGGACTTGACTCACATCGGCAATGTCTTTGTTATACATGTGAAGGGAAGTTCTGAGAACAGCGATGGACCTTAAACAATCTGATAATACAGAAACATTGGCACGTCCTGAATTCATCAAGTCTTCCACCCTGCAGTCTCGAGAGATCCATGTGTTAAAAGAGAAAATTCACATTAATTATTTAATTTGAAACTCAAGTAAGAACCTGGTACCTTCTCAGGTGATTCCAAGCTTTGTTCACCTCTACATGAGAGTTTTCCACTTCACAGCGGGAACCACATTTCAAACATCTATCTGCTTCTATATGAAGAGAGCCACTAGGTTTAGTGAGCAAACTTGAAGCCACTTCACTGACACCAGCATACACCTTTTCACTCACCTGTGAAAGAAACACCGTAAAAACCAGACTAAACTATATTGGTATCGAGAAACACTGGCTATATCCTCTAATAGATAACAGCTTAACGTTTAAATGGACACTCGACAACTGAACATCATCAGCAGGGAATTTTCTTAAAATGGACTCTACGGAAGCTAAACCCCAACGAATTGAGTTATTATATATCAGATTACCTGAAAATGATGATCTACACTTTTTGGAGCAGCCAAAAAATGATTTAGCTTCTCGGACTCGCATGCAGCCACACTACTATCCAAAACTACGCCAGTACAGCTTGTATTGACACAGCAATACCCATTAATAACAAGGTCAGATATGTTCATTTGAGAACAGCCACGGCACCGGCAATGAAAAAAGTACTCCTCTTCAAGAAATCTAATGCGATCTTTGCAATCCCATTTTCCGACCTGTAAATTGTTATGCATAAAAAATTTGGGAAGTATGGACTCAAAGCACACAGCAGATATTTGATGCCGACCAGACTGACAAATAGAGGGAAGATGATCAAAAGAATACCTCGGGACCATATGACAGCTCTAGGGGGCAACCCAAGGGAACAAACTCTGTTGTTCGCATAACAAGTCCACGTGAAAGGAAATACAAATGGATGTTCGGCTTGCAGGAATGATTGAACAAGCTACCGATTTTATAAAGAGCCTGACCAACTCTGATCTGCGAATAAAACAGCGATAATAGATGTAAAAAAAAGAAGAGATCTTGAACAAGGACCAATGTGTTATGATCTCTAAAAGTAAGGGGACGCTCAAAACGCTTCATAGAAGAGCAGTTCAACAAATTACAAAACCAGGTTACAGATAGATTAAAGTCTTTTCCTTAACTCTAGATTGCATCTTTGTAAGTGGTGATACCTAGCTCTAAATGGGTTCTTCAAGTGGGAGATGCATAACATTTTCATAAGCAGTACCTCTGCCAAGACAAACCTGCTCTAAGCTCTGAATCGGCTCTTTTGCTGAAACGTTCCCAGCTGGGATGCACTTGAAAGAATCGCCGCTGGATTTCATCCGGACAATTGCCATAGAGTTCACCTTGATTTGTGAAAGCAGTATGATAGTCTACACAGAGAGGAAAAATCAAGACGGTGCTCACCACCTCAATAAATAACTTTCATTAAAAACACAAACTTCAATGTACACTGCTATACTTGTCCATCAATTCATGATAACAGGAACTCATCTAGTGAACCAAATGCATATTTTGCATGTTGTAAACATTTTTGTCAATGAGGATAGATTTAATCTAAAAAAATCAAAAACCAATTAAATCACAGTTAATTACTAAATCCAGTGAAAACATCACAGATGGAAGAAAGTATAACTTCTAAGCCTAAGCCATTAGCATCCATTGAACTCAATATGTTGATGCCTGCACAATTATCAGAGAGCGGAGTTGTTAGGGAGGGAGATAAAGAGAACAACCTGTGTCACAGAAGCTTCGCAGACTGAAAGATCAGGGCAGCAAGATTTATTGAGGCACCAAATCAATACTATGGAAAGTAGATGCAACTCCAACTTGCTCTCTGGACTCATCTTAGAATAGCTATGGGAAAGATCCTGCGTAAAACATAGGGTATTCACTCCTGATTCGATTTTGTGTGACTGTTTGTTACAGAGAAAGAGTAGCTACGTGACGTGGCGAAGAAGTTAGTTACGCGGGAGAAGCTACAAGAGATGACGAATGAAAGAGTTACACGTGTACAGGCGGTTAAGTCGTTGTAACGGAAACAGAGTATATAACTCTGTTTCTTCTTCATTTTCGATTCATTCAGAAAGTGTATAATCTCTTGAATCTTAGAGTCTGTGGAATTCTCAGCTTAACTCGTTTTAGAGTCTTTCTTCCTTTTGGATTCTATACGATTGAGCTACAAGCTATTGTTTGTGAGAACGGTAGTTTGATCCTATAGAGAGAACTCTGATTATCTCTATCATTGGTATCAGAGCCAGACGACCTCGGAGATCGGAAAAAATGGCGGAAACAAGATCGAAGGGCGGCGTGAAGCGAAGGTTCGACAACAAATCGAATCGAAGCGATTGAGAAAGCGTTAGCGTTGCAGAATGAACGAGCATCGATAATGGATGAGAGGCTGCAAACAATGCTCGAGGCGGTGAACGTGATGACGACGCAGATGCAACGGAACGCAGCGACAAACGGAGAGATCAATCAGAGAGGCGGTGGTGAAGGTTTTGTTCAAGATCCGAATCATCGTCACCATCACAATAACAACTCTGGTATGACGAGAATGGCGAAGATTGATTTCCCAAGATTTGATGGATCTAAATTGAAGGAGTGGTTGAGCAAAGCGGAAGAATTTTTCGAGATTGCTAACACCCCTGAGGAGTGTAAAGTAGGAATCGCTTCCATTCACTTTGACGGAGAAGCATCTACTTGGCACTTAGCGTTGAAACAAGAAGATGAGAATGCGATGATCTTACGAAGCTGGAGAGTGTATAAGAATCGAATAAAAGAAAGGTTTGAAGAAGTGTTGGATGATCCCATGGCGGAGCTTAAAGAACTGAGGGAAACGGATGGAATTGCAGATTACCACAAGCGTTTCGAGCTGATTAGAGCTCGACTCCGTCTATCTGAAGAGTACTTGTTGAGTGCGTATCTTGCTGGTCTTCGTTTGGATACACAAATGCATATCCGAATGTTTCAACCACAAACCACACGTCAATGTCTAGTACTGGGGAGGTTGTATGAGATGGCACATCCGAAGAAAACTACCACCAGTAATTGGCAGAATCAGAAGCAATCTTTTGCTCCTAATCAGCAGAAAGGATTGATACCATTGAAGAAGGAAGAATGGGTGAAACCAAAGGAAACTGGAGGAAAGCTACGACCTTTTCTTTCACAAGCTGAAATGGCTGTCAGAAGAGCAAAAGGTTTATGCTACTATTGTGATGAGAAGTTTTCGCAAGAACATGCGTTGAAACATAGAAAAACGCAATTATATTCGATGGATGTTGAGGAAACTACTGAGAGTGAAGAGTGGGAAGAAGAGGAAGCTGGTGAGAGGGAAGTAGCTCAGATTTCGTTGAATGCAGTAATTGGAAGTACTGACTATACAACGATGAGGGTCAGAGGTACACAAGGAAAAAAGAATCTGTACATTACCTTTCGACTCGGGATCAACACACAACTTCATTGACACAAGGATTGCAGATATTTTGGGGTGTAAGGTTGAACCCGCAGTCGAAAACAAGTTCACGATGGCGATGGGAGCAAAATTGGGGTTTGTGGTAAAGTTAGCAACTTGCGTTGGAACTTCATGAACACTGAGTTTCGAGCAGATTTTATGGTCATTCCATTGGGGTGTCATGACATTGTACTAGGCGTTCAGTGGTTATCAACTCTTGGTCCAATTACATGGGACTTTAAGGAGCTTGAAATGTCTTTCAAATGGCACAACAAGAGGGTGATGTTACACGGGATCAAAGCAGGATCCGTGAGGGAAGTCAAAGCCAAATGGTTAGAGAGTCGAAAGGAGGAAGAGATGCAGCTTCACATGATATATGCGTGTGAAGAACCTGAAATGGAGTTATGGAGCATAAAACCAGAAGCTGAAAACAGAGTCAATACGGAGGGAGAGTATGAGTTACAGAGGATATTGGAGGAGTATGGGAAAGTCTTTGAAGAACCTACGCAATTACCTCCATTTCGAGCATCACAATCACAAGATAGCTCGATGGAGGATCAAACCCGATGAATCAAAGGCGTATCGTCGCGGTTTATCGAAAAATGAGATAGATAAAATGGTGCAAGAGCTGTTGAAAGCTGGCACGGTACAACCTAGCTCAAGTCCATATGCATCGCCGGTAGTGTTGGTAAAGAAGAAAGACAATACATGGAGGTTATGTGTTGACTACGTGAAGCTTAATGGGATGACTATCAAGGATCGTTCCCAATTCGTTGATAGAAGATCTCATGGATGAGTTAGGGGTTCTTGTGTGTATTCAAGATTGACTTGAGAGCTGGCTATCATCAAGTGCGTATGGATCCACAAGACATACATAAAACAGCTTCAGAACTCACGATGGGCATTACGAGTATTTGGTTATGCCATTCGGTCTCACAAATGCTCCAGCGACCTTTCAGGGATTGATGAACCATGTGTTCAAAGATTATCTGAAAGTTTGTTCTCATCTTTTCGATGACATTCTCATCTATAGTGCTACGGTGGAGGAGCATTTGAATCATTTGCGTAAGGTATTTGAAGTAATGATCAGGAATCAGCTATTTGCTAAGAAGAGCAAGTGTGCTTTTATCACCAAGAGGGTTGAGTATCTTGGTCATTTCATTGAAGCTCAAGGGATTTCTACGGATCCTAGTAAGGTCAAAGCCGTGGAGGAGTGGCCTGTACCGAAGAATTTGAAGGCATTACGGGGGTTTTTAGGCCTTCCGGTTATTACGAAACTATGTTAAAGGCTACGCATCATAGCTAGACCATTGACTGCTTTGACAAAGAAAGATGCTTACTTGTTGGAATGAGGAGGCACAAGAGTCATTCGTTAAATTGAAGAAAGCATTATGTTCGCACAGTTTGGCATTACCACGTTTTGACTTACCATTTGTGGTTGAAACGGATGCGTGTAAGGAAGGTATTGGTGCAGTACTTATGCAAGAAGGAAAGCCCCTGGCATACATCAGTAGACACTTAAAGGGCAAGCAACTAAACCTTTCAATCTATGAAAAGGAGCTTCTGGCGGTTGTGTTTGCAGTGCAGAAATGGAGGCATTATCTTCTCACTAACCACTTCATTATAAAGGCTGATCGAGGAGTTTGAAATATTTACGGAGCAGAGGTTGAACACTCCGATACAGCAACAGTGGTTACCTAAGCTTCTTGAGTTTGACTATGAAATTCAATACAAGCAAGGGAAAGATAATGTAGCAGCGGATGCGTTATCTAGAGTGGAGGGAGCAGAGATTTTACACATGGCAATGTCAGTTCTTGATTGTGACCTTCTGACAAAAATACAAGAAGCGTATGCCAGTGATTCTAAAGCTCAAGAGATGATTGAGAAGCTAAAAAATGAACCATCTACAGTAAAGAAGTACTCGTGGATCAATAATGTTCTGAGAAGGGGAAGCAAGATAGTGGTCCCAGATGTAGTAGAGATCAAAAATATGATTTTGGAGTGGCTACATTGTTCAAGCCAAGGAGGTCACTCAGTCGTGAGGTGACAAGACAGAGAGTGAAAGGGTTGTTTTCTTGGAAGGGATTGATACGCGACATTCAAGCCTATCTCCGTAATCGCAGAGTGTGTCAACAATGTAAATATGATGGGGCTGCTTCTCCGGACTGCTACAACCTTTACCGATACCTGAAGCTGTGTGGGTGGACGTGTCAATGGATTTCATCGATGGTCTTCCACCATCGTATGGGAAAACTGTCATCTTTGTGGTAGTAGATCGACTGAGTAAAGCAGCTCACTTTATTGCATTGGCTCACCCTTATTCAGCGTCGGTTGCTCGGGCATTTTGGATAACGCCTACAAACTCCATGGCTTTCGAGATCGATAGTCGGTGAGAGACACGTTTTCCTTAGTGACTTTTGGCAAGAGTTGTTCAAGTTGCAAGGCTGTTCTCTTAACATGTCAACAGCTTACCATCCTCAGAGTGATGGACAGACGGAGGTTGTCAATAGGTGTGTTGAAACCTATCTCAGATGCATGACAAGTGATAAACCGGCAATGTGGAGCAAATGGTTACCTTTGGCAGAATTTTGGTACAACACTAACTATCATACAGCAACCCAAGTAACTCCGTATGAGGTTGTGTATGGCCAAGCCCCACCAGTGCATCTACCTTATCTAGGGTGAATCAAAAGTTCGGTGGTAGCAAAGTGTTGGAGGATCGGAAAAGATGTTGTTGTTATTGAAGTTTCATTTGTTACGCGCTCAGCACCGAATGAAACAACAGGCTGACTTACATAGATCTGAGAGGAGTTTTCAGATAGGGGATTGGGTCTATGTCAAGCTTCAGCCGTATCGACAACGGTAGTGATCACGGAGATCGAATGATAAGATTGTTCCCAAGTACTTTGGTCCTTCGCATAATTGATAAGATGGGTGAGGTAGCGTACAAACTTGGTTTCAACCGAGACGAGGGTCCATTCTGTTTTCCACGTTTCTCAGTTGAAAAAAGCTGTGGGTGATGTGTCAACTTCTACGCAGCTACCTTCAATTGTGAATGATGACTATGTCAAGAAACCGGAGCTTATTCTGGAGCGTAAAATGGTGAAGCGGCAAGGACGAGCAGCAACAATGGTGCTTGTGCAGTGGAAAGGTCAAAATGCCGATGAAGCGACGTGGGAGTATCTGTTTGACTTGCAGAAAAAGTTTCACGATCGGATCTATGAATCTTGTGGACAAGTTTCTTTGGGGAGATGTGTTACAGAGAAAGAGTAGCTACGTGGCGTGGCGAAGAAGTTAGTTCTGCGGGAGAAGCTACAAGAGATGACGAATGAAAGAGTTACACGCGGTAAAGCGTTAAGTCGTTGTAACGAAACGAGTATATAACTCGTTTCTTCTTCATTTTCGATTCATTCAGAAAGTGTATAATCTCTTGAATCTTAGAGTCTGTGGAATTCTCAGCTTAACTCGTTTTAGAGTCTTTCTTCCTTTTGGATTCTATACGATTGAGCTACAAGCTATTGTTTGTGAGAACGGTAGTTTGATCCTATAGAGAGAACTCTGATTATCTCTATCACTGTTGCAAAATGATGAGAAAGATTCTACAATCAAAGAACATACTAATTTCTCCTGAAGGTTAGAGAGATCCATAGCTGTTTCCCCTTGATTTATCAACTTCATTATAACTCGACCAGCTAAAACAGCATCAGATGGCAGTACAGCAGGCCAATTAGCTCCCCGACACTCATGCTGGTGCTCTTGAACAGACTCAGTTTCGGAATAATATCTTACAGCTGATGTAACGTCTTTAATATGCTCCACAATATCATCAGGCAGGTTCTGAAAAATCTGATTCCTGTCCATCTTATTTGTGGACTGAATTCCACCAGATTTTATTTGGCAGGACTCTGAGCAGTACACAGGTATTGAGCATGATGGACATGGAACAGCATCAGCAGGTAATTCGTTTAGGCAAAAGTGGCAATGTGTTTCCTGAAAACTTTTTGATATGACCTGCATGTATGAAGTGGCATCACCATAAACATGTTGAGTAACATAACAAAAATGTATCTATTAAAGAATGAAACAATATAAATCTTCACATTATTCAGAAAAGAACACAATAAATGTGTATCACAGCTCATACCACACTAAATGGCTCTTCGACATGTATGACAGAAGCTTGCCCAATATCACATTCTGATACCATTGAGCTGTTCTTTTGCGGGACGCAGCTTCAGCGGCTAGCGGCATCAAAATACAAAAGAATCTTAAAAGACAGGTCAGCAATTAACGCTAGCGATACGTGAACTGATGGCGGATTCACTTAGCAATTGACGCTATGTACGGGAGACGCTGACGCTGTTTTTTACAGCGGTGAAGAAAACACGGGAAAGACCCGTATCTACAGTCGCCGGAGGGAAGTGTATAACAACGCAGAACTTATATCTCTCTGTTTTATTTGTTAAATTATGGCCGCTCGTCCTTGACGCTGCGTCCCGCAAAAGAACAGAGCTCATACCCCTTCCTTTCTCTTTTGTTGATACACAACGCAGCTTTACTTCACTTTGGACGTTCGGTAGATCTACAGACCAAAAATAGAGACATGTCATAACACAACACCCCTCTCGGAGTAGCTTAAAACTGTCATGTAATATCTAAAGAAGGAAGAAAAACCTCACCCACAGCAGCAAAACTGCGTGTGTCTTCTGATGTTTGCTTATTCTGATAGTCTGGAATAGCCAGCAGTTCGCTCTGTAGCTGCTTCTTCCCCACCGGTGATGACTCGAGAGACATAGAAACTGTCATGTCATGAAACGCATCTCTATAGTTTCCAAGAAGAGTATTGAGTTTGCCTCTCCTATACCAAGCCTGAAACAAACATCAAATGAAAACTGTAGCGACAACAATGCAAAAAAAGCTGGAATCAAAAAATCAAACTCAAAGGAAGAAAGTTGAAACCTTTGCGTAATAAGGATCAATGCGAAGAGCACGATGGCAGTCCCGCAAGCTCTCGTCAAGAAGCCCCAGATTCTATAAGACTCACTCAACATACATGAGAAGAGAAGAGAAGAGAAGACTCAAAGGTTAAGAGAATGAAAAGGAGAGGGAAGCTTACATGAAGGGCATTAGCTCTATTGAGAAAGAGAGAAGCGAGTAAGCTCTTGTCTCCATCAATGGAGTGTAGAGGAGCAACGCGTAAGGCTTTAGAGTAGAATCGCAAAGCATCGTCGAAACTCCGGCTACGGAAGCAGAGGTTTCCGAGACGTTTTAAGTCGAGAGATGACTCTTGGCTCTTGCCACAGCAACCCAGATCAGGATCCGCTAATTCACTCACCGCCTTAAAGAGAAGAGCAATGAGAAGCTGGAAGTAAGAGAAGAGTTAGAAAGGGTTTTAGGGTTTACTTGATGAAATTGGGGAAGACCCAGAAGGAAACGGAGAAGAGAAGAAGAAGAGGAGAGGAGATCGTCGACGCTGCTGCTGCTGCTCTTGACAGTTTGTAGAAGATGCTCAGGAATTAGCGATTTCAACGTCTCCATTGTTTGATCTCACACTCACTCACTCACTCTCTCGCTCTTCTTTTGCTTTTCGTTTAGATATTTTCCGGTTTGTTTGAATTTTCGATTTGGTATCGTTTCGCTTTGGGATTGAGTTTTACTAGTTTAAGGATTTGTTTCTTTTGTTCTTTTCATTTGGTTCATGGAGATGATTACTGAGGTTAGCTTTCTTTACTTTTTACATCAAAATTTACTTACATTATTAAGAAGATAAAAGAAAAAAAATATATGATAGTCTCAAGAACCATAAGACTTAAAATATAAATATCTACATGAAGAAAAGATAAATCCTCAAACTCGAGTATCTTTCACAAGATGATTAACTCATAAATTTATAAAACGAGATTTTTGTTGTTTCAATTTAGCTATTAAATTGGGCACATATTGTTTTCCAAGCATCGGTTATTATGTTTAGAGCTCTACGAAAACTCCTTGTGCGTGATTGGCAAAGGGGAGAAGAGAAGAGGAGCTGAAAGCAGTAAAAGCATGAGTGGGAAGCTGTAAACTGTGAACCTGAAATGTGAAATATTATGTACTTTTTCATTTTATTGAAATGAAATGAAATGTATTTTCTAATTTTATTAAAATAAAATGCATTTGTTTTTTATTAAAATAAAATGTATTTTTCAATTTTAATAAAATAAAATAGTTAATATTTATCAAATTTAATTAAAATTTTAAACGAGTGACACAAAAAATTATAATAATATTATTCTCCATTACTTAAAAAAGTTAATTCAAACACACAAAAAAAGAAACGATCATATTTTGTAAAAAGAATACAAATGTCAAAAACAGAAAAACACAGAAAATTACAAAATTTGAAAAGGTGTTTAATTTAATTGATATCTTTATAGGTATAAAATATAGGTTTTTTTGGCTAAAAATATAGGATTTTGTTAACAAAATCTTTTAAAGTTTGATAGTTTATTTTTCAAATATTTAATTTTAAACTAAAACTATAAGAATAGTCAAAGTATATTATCTTATTGCCGAGTTGTTCCTAGCCCAGTGGCTAGTGAGAGTCTTTTAGGGATCTTGCGTTAGGGGTTCGACCCCTCCTTGCCTCTTAAATGAGGCTATTCCTTTTGTGGAACTTAAAGGCTGTCGGCCAGCCCGGCTCGAAAGTCGACCAAAAATAATAATATTATTTTATTTGTTGTGGTGGCTGAAACAAAAAAAAAGGATAAAAATACAAAATTTGAATTTTTTTTATTTTTATTGATTTTTGTAAATAATTTGGCTGTCAAACTCTTCATTATACAGCGTGACAATGCAGGAACGTAAATAACAGTTATGCCTTTTTGCCACACGTGTGTAAGATAGTGGAAAATGTTATGATGGACGTTGACCCTTAGCAGGGACTCCGTGACATCCAAATAAACATGATGCCAATTATCCTAGATGACACTCGTGAGTTTCCTGATAATCTCTCAGGATAATAATAAGCAGGAACCACTGCCTTAATTATGACTTCTTTTCCCTTTCTTCCTTACAATAACAATTCTGAGGACTACAAGTTTCTTTTAGAGTTCATGTGTTCCTTGATAAAAGCGAAAACTTGTTTTTTAGAGCCACAAATTTTTTCTAATAGTCCTACCTACATTCCCATTTCCATTTTCTAATACACTTCAAACGTTTGCTTATGATCTTTGAAATTATTTTGTAAGTGACATTGTAAAGGATGATGGGGCGGAACTCAATCATGTATGAGGATCGTTCTATTAGGAAATTCTATTAGTAAATTATACATAGATTTCGTGTCTCTAAACAATATTTGATGGTACTACACATCTTTCATGTTTGTGATCCCTAAAAATTTGAATATAATAAGCTTGGTATCATGTGGGCTTTGTCTGATTTCAAAAGCTTCCTTTTTAGCCTCATCATCATATGGATGAGGCTCTAGTGAAGATTGTGTTCATCGCAATGTGACTTGTGTTTGCTAATAAGAAATATTCAAATGAACTATTTGAGCGATTTTAAAATTCTGGCCAAAATTTCGAAATCATTTTGTTGAACTGAATTGATGTATTTAGTTGAGAAGGCTATGTCTAAAATAGAAAACAACAAATATACTTTTACAAAATATTTCTTTTGGATGACAAAGTTTGTATAATTTCAGAAAAATTATGAAATTGTATTTTACCACTAAAAATTACCAAACACATTGTTGTATAAAATCATATTTTCTCCAAAACTGAAAAAATAATGTGTTTATTTAAATCAAAAAATCGCATTTCCCTCTCATAGTCAATTTTTACATTATTCATTATTTATTTTTGATAAAAATTTAAATTATATTACCAACAGTGATGTTGTTACAAATCATATATAAGCATTATATTTTCCCGGCTAAAAAACAAAACAAAAAAAAACGAGGGAAAGTAAGACTGTCATTGATGAATAAAGAAGTTCTAAGCATAGCTAAACCCTAGAGTTATGAGACCCTGAGTTCTTGTGACTTTTTGACGAGCAAGAATTTGATATCTCTTATGGCTCGATTTATTGATAGAAAACTATGGAAGGAGGAGTATAGATTTGAGTATGCACTCTTTTGTTCCTTCTCCACCAGAGATGTAAAATGTAGCATGGACTTCAATTCTTTTCAGGAGAGTAACCTTTCCACCCCTATGATTTTGTAGCATCCAATCATCAATAGGTCCTAATTTTGAAGAACAAACGCAGGAATCCAAAACGCAGCAGAACCTAGTCCTAGACAGTAGTAGAGTAGTCACAGCTCAAGAACAAATGGCCCCGAGACTCAGGTGCAACAAAGACGTCATGTCAGGTCTATCGCCATACCATCCGAGAAGTCTGACCTTCACTGGAAGACGATTTAAGTTCGCTGTCAGGAAATTAAAAGCATGCTTGGGAACTGAGCTTTAAACTAGACCGCCTTAAACCAAATATTCTTTGGACCCTTTGAGCGAATCATTTCTCAAGTTCCTTTTGTCGAGAAATCAGGATGAGACAGTGTTGTATCTCCCCACCTAAAAACATCTGCCCCCCTCACCCATTCACTTACAGTGGTGGCAACCTTTAAAAGACATTATGGATTGCTCCAACTTTGGGATTCCTAGATCAAGATGGACGATCCCTATCCCAAGAGCAGTCTCCTTGAGATACTGAAGCATTTATATTTATGCCCATGAGTCTCGGTCCACTTTCTCCAATGAACACCAGCAAACATCTCAACGGATGCCAATTATCCAGCCAAATTGAGCACAATTTACCATCCCTCACATCACAATTCAGAAGGTGTTTGAATTATGGTCTTAGTGAAAGGAGGTGTTTTCATATCCATGAGTCTGAAGGTCTAATTTTGGTCATCCAGAAGCACACCCGCTTCAGCGTATTTTCTTTTCGAGCCACGCCATCCAAAAAGAACCACTATTGGTAAGAAGCCAAACTAGCTTAATGTTTAACTTTCTGTTCCAAAGGTTGAAATTTTCTTATCCCAACTGCGCCCCCTCATCCTTTTGGAGGCATACATTATTCCAAGAATTTTTGATGAACAATTCCTTTGTCAAGTCTCTAGACCAAAGAAAAGTTTTGCATATTTTTTAATTTGTTTTAAACAGCTTTTAGGAAGCGAGAATGTAGCAAACCAGGAGTTGAAAATAACATGTGACTGAGGAAATTATTTGGAGTCTACCGGCGAACGTGAGACATGCATCTTGTTGTCTAATGATTGAAATTACCAGCAATCCTATCTATCATGGGAGAATAATCCGCTTTTCAAAGTCTACAGTAAAGTAATGGTGAGTCCAAATACCTTATATGAAGTGACCCCTTCAGAAACCAAAAATGCTTAGAGAGTCTGCATACTATGGGTTCAGTCCTCAGTGAATAAGCCTGTTTTGTCGTTGTTGATAAGAAGACCAGAAAGCCGTTGGAATGCATCAAGAGCTGAACCGATTCTCTGAAGAGATGATGATGTTCTGTTGAAAAGAATTATCACATCATCAGCAAAAGCCAAGTGTATAATCTTGGTTTCCATGTGATGGTAAAAATTATTCTCTCCTCAAATTTCTCTAGCAGAATTTGACGTATATTATTTATTTTTATATCTTACTTATTGAAATAGACGTACACTTTGTAAATAAACTTAATACTACGTGTTATAAACAATATTTTTAAAAATTAATTTTTTACTCCACATTCCAAAACTTCTACCCCATCTCTCAACTCTAAACCCTACGTCTAGATTAGTTAACCCTAGGGATATAAATATTTTTTTTTCTCTTTAAAAATAAGGATAAAAGTGGTTAAGATAAACATGAAAGTGGTATTAGGAAAGTAGTGTTTTTGGAAAATTTCCTTTATATTAAGCAAAATGTTTTTTTTTTTGTAAATATGATTATGTATTATATCACGGATTAAAACCTAACACAATACTAAATGTATTTTTTGAATTAACTTGTATGTAAGTTAATGTTTAAAGTTATCTATAACTATTATAATTATTTTTCCTAAGTGGATTAAAACTTAGGTTTTGAGGAGAATATTGAACTGTATTATGCAAATTTTTAAATTCAGATATTAAATATTACATGATAAATAATTTATTTAGAGTTTTAGTTTTGAATTTTATGTATACTTTTTATCTTAAATTTATAATATTCATTCAACAAAAATTGTGTAAACGAAAATTAATCCAGTGCTTTCAATATCTTGTATACTTTAAAATCAGAGATTTGTATAGTTAAATTATTTTTTAAGAAAATATTGTTTGACAAAAACAGAGATATTTTAGTCATTTTTCTCATATGCATTTAGATAAAAATGTAAATTAATACATATATATTATTCACATACACAAGCCAAAATGAAAAAAAATATCACTTGCACATCTATTATCTAACTGAACATTTAAGATATAACATTTTCTTTGCATATGAAAAATAAAGATTCCCCAAGTCAAATATAATCTTTCGTTTTCAGCAAAATACTTTGGTTTTGAATCGATTAGTTTTGGTTCCATCTGATTTGTATTTCTAGATTTTAGATATATGAATTCATTTAGGGGGGTGTATTGAATTTTTGATGTTAAGGTTTTGTGTGGATTTTTTAAAAAATAGAGTTTTTGATTTTTGAATTGATTTAGATTAATCTCATTTATATGTGTGGAAATTCAAATTTACAAATACATAGTAGGTACAACCACTAAAGAGTTGTTTAGAAATCAAAAGTATGATGGTAAGCTGTTTAAAGGTAGACATGAATGATTTATAACAAAAAGGAAACTTTATTTTATTAAAGATATTATAAAGAACTCGAGAAACACTTTAAAATTTAGCTCACTCAATTCACTTGGCTTGGATCACAACACACTTTAAGCCTCCTTATTTATAGTACAAGGCCTAAGGAATATTCCATAGAATATTCCTTAGATATTTAATATCTTAAACTACACACCACAAATGTCATATCTTACATTACACACCACATATAGTTGGTGTTGACTCTTTTGGCTAATATATGTCAAACCTAATTTCCAAACTTAGTGATGTTAACATAAATAATATAATAATATTCCCCTTATCTCCAAATTAAATGTGATGTTCTCGCTTTGCGTGTCATCTTCTTCGGTCATATAGTTTTGAGATGTCGTAGATCTTTTGGCCCGGAATGTACCTTCTCATCATATATTTTCTTCTTTCAACACGGTAAATCTAATGGTCAGGATTGGAGTCTGACCATGCATACTGCTCATGAAAGCACACCAGTATTTATCATATCTCTTCAACAAAATCTGATGGATAAATATCTCTATTGTGCCAGTGCGCAATATATGGATAAAAAGTCTATTAGTCTATTTTAGGTTCTTCAAAACCACTGAATACTGTCAGTCTACTTGTCCTTGGTGGAAGTGTCTTTCGTCAAAGCTCAAAGAGACTATTATTGGAACTTAGCTAGACCTGGGCGTCATATCTCTTGTGAATGGTGGTTCCATAATCTTGCAGTTTTTTGTCGTTGAACATTCGGAACGTAACAAGAATAGTTACTCCATCTTGTGCGTGAATATTTCTTGCCACCAAGTCACGTCATGGTACATTGTGAGCCACTTATACAATAGTTTGTAATGTGGCTTTCTTCTTGTCAGGATGCACTTTGCTAAGTACTGTAGTAGTTTGCAGTTATCAAGGAGCACTTCAGTGGTGCATAGATCCTCCAAATATAATAGCAAAAGATATGCCTCTTTTGGGAACTTTCCATAATGAGTCGGATTCGCCTATATGGTAGTAAGAAATGGATATATCGGATGATAGGGAAGTTTGAGAAGTGGTCCTTGGTCTAGACCATACATGTGGATGTAGAGCTTTAAGAATCCATGTATGGTTTCTAGTTCTTTGTAGACCAAGTCCTTGTGGCATCATTGAGATCATTTCTCTCAACGACTCTTCTGGTGAATTTTTTTGGGATAAGAGCGTAAATCATCTAGTTGATTGGTAAATTATGCCGCTGAGTTCTTAATAGGAAATATGGTAGGGAATTATATTTTCCTTTGAAATGCTTGACGTCAAATTTTAATTGGGAAAACCAGCTAGCAAATCTGAGTAATTGCACTTGAGGCAAGACCTTCTGTTTGAATTGTATCATCTTTGAAAAATATGACATGTCCATTTCAATGAGGAAGTGCTGGCCCACCAGATGATATTCGAACATCTCAATGCCTTTTTACTGCAATAATTTCTTTGTACATGAGTGATAGTGTTTTTCACCTTCTTTGAAAACTCCACTCTTGTAACCACATACGTGTCATTTTCCTTTTGCATCTTCTTCCAGTAAAGTATCACCCCAATAGCAATCACTTGCATCTGTCTGAAGTATTCTTTTACTGGTAGACGGAATTTTTAGTGATGGAAGTATCTTTGATATCCGCTTGAGTTCTTTTACTGCTTCTTACATTTCTGATTCCATGGAGGAACATCTTTTTTGAGTTGTGTTAATGATTGATCTGGGTTTTGCAAGGTCATAGATGAAGTCAGCTATGTAATTAACAATTCCAGAGAATGGTTGTACTTGCTTGAAAGTCAGTTTTTCATCTGGAAATTCATTGAGTGATCTAATGTGGGGCTGGAGATGGTATTGTCCCTCTGCCAAGGAAATCAATTTCTGTTTCTACAGTAACCATCTCCTTTTTCTGAGAGCATGATACCATGTTGTTGTATGATATCATGAAATTTCTTCAATATGCGAGTATGAGAGTCAATGTCGGGAGAGAACAGGAGAATATCGTCAATGTACACTAAGGCATTTAAGAGGATTGGTTCGAATATCTTGATCATGGCCTTCTGGAATAATGAATGTGTTATCTTTTGACCAAACAGCATGGCCTTCTGTAATAATGAATATATTGATGCATTTAACTTCAGTCCCTTGGTTTACGAAGATTCCTTTATTCCATCCATAGTGATATGTTATGGACATATTCACGAATTCAGATTTCATTCCTAAGTTGTGAACAAGGGCCATCGTCTCATAACACAAATTTATCATTCAAATCAGGAATTTCCCTGATAGCATCCCAAACACTCTAAGTTTTGTCTTCAGCTTCCTTCCCCAATCTTTTCTGAATCATGGCAAAACTTTGGCTACAGATTTATGTGACTTAATCACAAAACCTTTCCGAGCTATATGCATCTGCTTTACCTTTCTTTCTATGAGAAAGCCTTTCTGAGATGCTTTTTCTTCATGAAGAAACAAACTTCATGTTAAAATGGTTGCTGGTGTATTATTCCTTCTGCATCATCTATCATGTGGAAAAAATCATTATCATTTATCTTTTTTTTCTTCAAATTGATAGGAATGTGATTTTGCATCAAAAGAATCACCTAATCCACAACATTCTGCTCGGTTGCAGTATTTTGTTCAAATATCGTCCCGAGCTATTCAAATCTTCAAATGAATCATCATGCGGATGTGTATTTGAGCCTATTAAGAAAATATCACTATAATAAGTATCATATGTAAACAACACCAATGTAAACATAAATTTATATTTTAATATCTATATGCAGATAAACATTTCATACTTCCTCATAAACTCTTAATTGTTTTCATTTTAGAGCCGCACCAAAAATCAGAACTGCAACGAAGACAATCTGCAAAGATTTGGTACCTAGACTTCAAGATCTTCATCCTGTTTTCCTACTTGCCATAGGTCTTTGTGGATCCAATTTGTTGTTGTAGAGTTGTTAGCATTGTGGATTCCACCATCATTTTGTTGAATTTACCATAGCATCACAAAAACCATGATTGATTGCATCCACTAGTAATCTCAATAACAATGTGTGTTCAGGTTCAAACCATAAATGATATTGACCTTTATCTTTTGGATCTTCCATTGTTTGAAAGGCAACTAGTCATATAAAACCATAGGTCTTTGTGGATCCAATTTGTTGTTGTGGAGTTGTTAGCATTGTGGATTCCACCATCGTTTTGTTGAATTTACCATAGCATCACAAAAACCATGATTGATTGCATCCACTAGTAATCTCAATAACAACGTGTGTTCAGGTTCAGACCATAAATGATATTGACCTTTATCTTTTAGATCTTCCATTGTTTGAAAGGCAACTAGTCATATAAAACCATAATGATTATAAGAACCAAGCTAATTAATCTATATATAATTTGTAAACTCATATCTAAAAAATAATGAATTACAAGATTTAAACTGATCAAGAATCAAACCCGCATCCAAATTCATTAAAACTAAACCAAATAATGAAACCAATCTATAAAAGAGGTGATTGATGCATGTATCTATTAGTGCTTTTGATGTAAACAGTACACATTTCTCATTAATGAATAATTTTTTTTACAATTCCCCTCTATAAAATAGTAACAAACTAAACCAGTAATAACCAAAGGTCTTACATCATAATTAAACCTAAGTAATCAGGACATTCCATAGCCCTTAACCATATATATACTAATAGCCTCTTTCAAGCCGGACGTGATGCAAAAAAATTTCTAACTCTCATCTTGCCTATGAGCTCTTGGAATGGAGCAGAACTTAACGCATTGGTTAAAGTATTATCAAGTTGGTTCCAGACTTAACATACATCGGCTTGAGAAAACCAGCTTCTACTGCCTCACGAGTCTTATAGAAATCCAACTCAACAGGCCTAGTACGCTCATAAAATATCAAGTTATTAGCAATATATATGGCAGAAGTATTATCACATTAAAGGTAAGCTGGTGTCTTAAAATAAATATTCATATCCGCCAATAACCATGATAACCAATCATCTCCTTCGTTGCGGCAGTCATAGCTCTAAACTATGCTTTTGCAGTAGTACGAAAAAGGGTGTCATGTTTCTTAGAACTCCATGAAACTGGAGAATTTTCAATAAACATGCAATACTCTGACCTGCATGTATCTCTATATGATCCCCAGTCATAATCATCAAAGCCTTGTAGATTAAAAGAGCTATCCACATGATAAAATAAACCCTAGCCAGCAGTTCCTTTCAAGTAGCGTAAGGGATTATGAGCTGTATGTAGATGGATATCTCAAGGATCATTAGAAAATTGACACATCATACAAAATATCTGGTCTTGTAATATGTACATATATGAGTTTCCCAAGGAGCTTCCGACAAGAAGAAGGATCATACAGAGGAATACATTTGTCTTTTGAGAACTTCACACTTGTATTCGTTGGAATTGAAGAAGGTTTAATTCCAAGAAAACCAGCTGTAGATAACAGTTCCAGAATGTACTTCCACAACTGATCTAGCAATCTCCAAACCTAAAAATTATTTTGCTTGTCCAGGATCTCAACGTTGAAAATGAGTCTTCACTCTATCCATAAACACCACCACTGCAGCATCATCGTTGCTGACTATTATAATTTCATCCACATAGACTAATCCCATCAATATATTTGATGAAAAACTTATGATCTCCATGAGATTTAGAGAAGCACATACTAACTAATATAGATGAAATCTTGATAAACAACTGACTTAAAACTTGTATTAGACCATAAATTGAGTTATAAAGTCTACAAACAGTATTAGGAGGGAAAGGTTCTCCTTGAAAATCTTCATATATATCTCTTCATCAAGGTCTTCATTCATAATGCATTAGAGATATCAAGTTGGCTAATGTACCAATTCACCTTTGCAGCAAGAAGAAGAAGCAGTCTCATTAATGTATGCTTAGCAAAAGATGAAAAGTTTCTTCATAATTCAAACCTTTTTTATGCTGACTATAACCTCTTGCGACTAGGCATACTTTATGTATCTATACGGTCCATCTGCATTGTATTTAATAGTGAAGACTCATTTGCATCTAATAGCCTTTTTATTTGGTGAAAGAGATGTTAATGTCCATGTAGGAGTTTGAGTCATAGCATCAAGGTCCAGTTTTGTTGTATCACGCCAAACCTTAAAATGTTTTTGCTTCAAAGTACTTTTGGGGATCAAAGGTATTGGTGATGATAGTATGAAGGCATGAAAAGGCCCAGGTACATATGAATAAGAGATATAATTTGAAATGGGATATAAGGTAATACTAGTAGTGTTATAGCAATGATATGGTAGATTGTACCAAAGGAAAATATCCTCATTATGACAGGTCTGGAGACAGAATGGCGTGTGTTTCTATATCTAACAGTTTATAACCCTTATAACCAGTATGATATCCGAAGAATATGCAAAATCTAACTTTACGCTCAAACTTATGTTTACATTTTTAAGATGTAGAATTATAGCAAAAACAACCAAAAAATTACAACAAATGATATTTAGGGGTTTTGCTAGTTAATTTCTAATAAGGTGACTTCTTATCAAGAACTGGAATGGATAATGTATTGATTAGAAACACAGTTTTAAAATGTAATCTCCCCAGTTATGTTGATGCTTTCTCTTCACTACAAAATTTAGTTCAAGTGTTTCAGGATAAAAATGATATGAGATAATGCATTTTTCATGAAACAAATCAGTAAAATTTAACTTATTTGATTATCAGATCTAATAGATTGTACTTTGTTTTAAACTGATTCTCAACATTGCAAGAAATCCAAGAAAGATACGCAAGAGATCAGATTTTTTTTTTCATCAAGTAGATCAATGTTGCTCTACTATAGTCATTGACAATTGTGAGGAAGTATTTAAAACTATCTATAGTAGGAAAAGAGAAAGGAACTCATGCTATTGTTGATTTGTTTCTTGAGTTATGATTAGTTTGTTGTCGATTATTGTTTTCAGAATAGAAACCTCATTAAGAACAACTCATTCATAAAAGATGTAGCTGATACATATGTCATAAGTCATAAGGTTTACAGAGCATATTGAAAACACAAAGCAAAGTCAAAAGAAACAAGCTAATTATAAGTTCATTAGCCTAGTTAAAACTAGCTAATTCTGGACCAAAGTTCTTCATTCCCTACATGCTGCAACAAACAAAAACTCTCATCAGTTTAGCAATTGCATATGAAAGATTGAAAACAGAAAACAGAACACCTACATGTGCATCTTAAAATATGACCAATTTATCAAATGGCCATGCAATTGATGAACCATGTGCATTTTTCAAAGACTATATTTCATCAGATTTCCTCCAAATGTCTGCATCATCTACCATCACTGCATCTTCCCACACTCCATCTTTATTCGGACCCAATCGGACAAAGTGGACCATTTGATATGGGTCTGTTGAATGCACACATCCTTTGGCAACAACTTGTTTCCTCTCACCAATGTCCATCAGTTTGCACTTATGATTCACCTTTATAGTTTCAGATCCATCCTTTGGTTTCCCACAGTTCAACAATGGCGAAACTAAACTAGCAGCCACATTTCTCTCAACATGCATTACATCTAAGTTGTGCCCCACCGGTAGTTCCTAATCATAGGAGAAACAAAACATAGAACCAAAGTTAAACAAAAATAGTCAAAATGGAAAACTATACAAGCACATGAAAGTAGCATCTTACCGGCCAATAAAATAGCTTGAAAAAGATTGACCTCTTCTTCCATCTAGATAACTCATCCTTATCTACTTTTAATTCTTCCTCTTCCTCTGACTCATTGGATAAGACCTCAATATCAGATCCTATATCATGAGTACATACCATCCTTTTTCTCTTACTTCCAGATTGTTTAACATTTCCAAACTCATTCTTGAAATTTCTCAGGATTTGATCAATTTCACGCCCGGTTAACATTCTTCCCCTTCTCCCTTGTTCATCTTTTCCATCGAACCACTTCTTCTTTCCCTGGAAACTATGAGCTGATGGCAGACCCTTTCTATGGCACATGTAGACATGTTTTATGCTAAACTTTAGCAATATACTATATGTATTTTTCCCACATAAAAGACACCTCATTCTTCCCTTTACTTTGCAGCCTGCAAGATTCCCATAATCTGGAGAATCACTGATCGTCCAAGCTGCATCGCCTTAAGAGTAAAAGTAGATCGAGTTAAAGCGTCATATAATAACCCTCCAATGCTCCACGGATGGTTTAGATCCTCAATGAGGGGTTCTAAGTACACATCTATAATATTACCAGACTATTGTGGACGAGGAACCCAACAATGAAAGCATGATGTTCTCCTTCTTCATGCATAAATCCGGTGGCAAGTTATAGTTGACTAACAAAACTTGCCAGCAACTGTACATCGTATTCTTCATATTGAATGGATTAAATCCATCTGTTGAAAGTCCAAGCCCCATGCTCCTTTCTTCAGCGGCAAAAGTAGGATATTTGGCATTCATCTGATCCCATGTGACTGAATCAATAGGGTGACGAAGTTTTCCATCAGTGCTTTTGTTGCTACAGTACCACCTTAAATCCTTGGACATTTCCTCAGACCAGAACATTCTCTTCAATCTTGGGATTATTAGAAAATAGTGTAATACTTTTTGTAGGACTCCTTTCTTCTTTTCACCTGTGTGGATATTAGTCTTCCATCCTGAAGCCTTCAAAATTGCAAGAACAAATCATTTCACATTTCCATTGTGTCTTCGTAGTAGAGAATGATAACTTAGATCTCTTTGTTCACTACATTCAGTAACCAAGTTTTGACCATGCTATTTCATTCACTAGGTCTAGGAAGTGTTCCATCAACAAAACTAAGATTGTTCTTTGCATCTAAACTCATTTGCATAGCTATAGACCAATTGTTGTAGTTAGATCCATCAAGTATATGAGTAAAATGAACATACATGGGTGAATTTCTGGGCAAAGGAAGAATGACTATGAACATTATATTCTTTTGGAGGTAGAAATGATGTGTTGTGAGTGATCTTAGTCGTAAATCTCGGAGATGACATCAATCGACCACAATATTTCTTTCCTTTCACCATAGAGATGATCGAATTATAAAATCGGAGGTTGATGATGAAGATGAGCTCCAGAGCTCGGATTTGAAATGTCAGAGCTCAAATAAACGGCAGATTCAGCTTCAGATCAACGAATCTATGGTGAATCGAATATATAATGAAGAGAAACGAAAAATTGAGCAAGAATCAGAGAGATTTGAGTGAAATGCTCTAATACCATACTAGTGTTTTTATGTAAGCACACATTTGTGATTTATGAATAAAATTTGTTACAACTCAACTTTATACAATAGTAACAAACTAAATCAGAAATAAAATCATAGTTAACCCAAATAAAACCGGATATTCAAGATCCCTTAACCATATCAATAGTAACAGTAGTATCCTATTAGTTTTGTAAGCCACTCCCCATCTTACTCTTTTATATATATACAAACCTACCTAATCCTAGTAAAACAACTAAACGAAACGAAACCCATCATAATTATTTATTTTTTTAAAAGTAGCTCATTAAAATATCAACAAGATATATATATATATATATTTATTTATACAAAACAAAATTAAAATCTGCATTGCTCGCTTGTTATTAGTCTGATATGTATGTTAGGCATTCCTATAAATAAATAAAAAATTAATTAAAATAGTTATTGTAATTAATTTTTATATTTGTATTGAAGGGTATTTAGGTCTTTTGGATTTTGAAATGCAAATATTGCTTCCAAACTATATTTTTCTGCATCTCAAATATTAGATATTCTAAATTTTATAGATTTTGAATCGAGATGCAATATGTAGATATTGATGCAATAGTGTCTAAACGAACAATATTTATATATTTGTATCAAGATGTAGCATCTGGTTCTAAAAATGAACAGGGCCTCAGTTATTACATATAGTGACACTACAACAACAAAATAACAGTGCCACTTTACATAAATACTTTCAGCTAATTAGAAAAAACTTCCAGCAATAAACACGCATATACCTTAATCAAAGCTCCATTCTAGACAGAACAATGTAGCACGTGTGAGACGACGTCACCTTGCTGGACATCTAATTCGCGATGAATTCTGGCAGCCATTAATTTTTTCCACAATCTGAAGCTTTGTGTATGATATCGAGAATCCTGATAAGGAGTCGATGAAGACGGCAGAAGCTTCATCGGCACCATTGTACTTGTGAGAGAAAAATGCGGAGATGTTGTCGAGATTTGAATCAAAGAGGTGTAGTGAAAAAAATTTGCTGGTGTGTATACTAGTTTTAGAGAGACGTAGTGGAGTCAAAGCTCTGGATCATCATTTTTTGTCAAATTTTATTAATATTGATTTTAGACTTTCCAAATAACAAGTAAAAAGATAATTTGTTAACTAAAAATGGTAAAAGTTTGTTTCAAATCTTTTTCATAGTTTTTTCTTTTAAAAATTATGTCTTTAAATAACAATGGATTTGTTTTAGTGTTATAAATAGTTAATTGAAAAACAGTGAATTGTAAGCAATTTATAGTGACTTAGGATAAATGTCATATTTAACAACACATGATTTGAGAAAAAAAATATAAATCATAAACTGAATAACAGTAAATTTAAAACAAAATCAAAACACCTTAAAATCTTCAATTTAAATATACCCCCTTAAACAACTTTTTTTAAAAAAAAAAAAAATGAGAACCGGACCAGTTGCATTATTTCGACTCAATTCTTACCGGAAAAGATCGCATTATCAAATTTGGTAATGAAAATTGAGGACCAACTAACCAATAATGTACTCGAGCAACAACCACCCATAACAATGTACTCTAAACAAAACCGAAAACACTGATACGAGTTTCAGATTCACATAAATCAGTCATAAGGCCTCCCATTTCAAGTTCGATATTCTTCAACCAGTTGCAGACGACACAGCATCATCCGAGTCCACCTTCAGCTGCAACAAAACAAACCAACCAAAAAAACAAACATTCTTTAAACTGACCAGAACCACACGATATGGCTTTCAGTTCCCATAGCCCTATAATTGTTACTTGGAAATGTACCAGCTTTAAGTGATTGAGTAACGCTTGTTGGAGTTGTCCCTTCAGCTTCTGGCACTGCTCCAACATCCGTCCTGAGTTCATCGTTTTCTCTAGCGCCCACCACAGTCTTTCCACTGTTGTGTAAGGAAACCAAACCCCTGATACCTTTTTCCTTTTCAATACCTCTGCTGGTTTCTGTTTTCACAAGAGAGCAAAAAAAAAATATACATATTTGAACGACAACTCATGCTTAGTCATAAGAGAGCTCAAGGGGTAAAATCTGCAACCATTTGTTTTATTGTTTTATGCATGCGTAGTAAGACTCTTGCAAGTTGCAACTCAAACGTTTTCTATGTTATCATATTCAATTCTACCTTGAGAAGCTGGAAAATACTAGTGAACCTACAAATCCCATTATAGAGAAAAAACTATCCTATAGCGAGATATAATCCAATAGTCTCTCTACATCTGACAGCCAAAGATCATATAACTCACCGATGATGCAAATGATTCCATGTACTCCAATAGCAAATTAGTAGCCTCTGTAAGACGCCCATAGTCAACATATAACTGAAACAAGGAAGCAGGACTTGCTTCTTGCCCACCCATTCCCAAAGCTTTCTCCTTCTTACCGTCCTGTCGAACAAACAAGAAATTGGTCAACAAGACTTGCATGAAACCATAAGAGAACAACCTTCCTTATGATTGTTTCTTTCCATGCCATGGTGTAAATGAAAGCATGGTGTAAATGAAAGCAACCAACCTAGTTATAGATTCCAACGCACAGCAAGTATTGTACACAGAGATTATAAATAATATCTTCAACATTAGACAGTCATGCAAAGAGAACACATAAATAAAATCTACTCTAGAATCTGTATCTCAGATATACTAATAGTGACGCAAAAGCTTACTGATGAAACATTCTTCATGCATATCAGTTACCTTTATCAAAGATGTAGGAAAACCAAATCAAGAAGTTTTAACCCAGATCTATAAAGCTACTTAAATTAATCAGACGATATACTATATCATATACCAAAATAAAAATAAAAAATCCATTCATATCCCAGAAATTTACCTTGAACATGTGAACCAGCCAAAGAGGCAATTCGATACAAGAATCTGCCTGAAGAAGGGTTGAAGCAACAGTAACTGGCAATCTAGCGTGTATGTCTTTGTACCTCTTCTGCATTTATACATATCCGGTACGCAAAATTATTTCACAAACTAAAGATTAAAACTTTCAATACCCTAAGCTTATCAATACTCCTAAAATCCAGAGTAGTAAATAATTCAGAAATTACTCACAAGATAAACCTCAAGAATTTCCCAGTCACCAGCCAAGTTGGAGTTTTGAACAGCAGGGCTTCTATCAGGCGAATGAGTGACATCGTGTTCCGTAGATGTTAACAAAAGATTAGGCCTGAGATCATTTCTGTAAAATGAATAAAGGTACATTTTTGGACAAGTAACCAATGAAATACCAAGCAGCTAAGGTACATATACTCACGATGACCACGGCGTTCCTTTAGCAGGGCAACATCTAATTGCCATATTCTCAAATATCTTTTCAAGCTCCCTGAGAATCAGTAGTTGTTCATTAAACCTACGTAATTCTCAAGGCATATGACTCGAAACACCAAGCAAGAAATTTTACCTATTCAAAGCTGAGCCTTTCCAAAATTTTAATACAACAGTGAATGCCATGTCATACAAGTCTGCTTGGACAAGAACGTCAACCAAGTCCGGTGGTGGCCTGTCGAGCCCTGGAGTAAAGACAAAACAACGCATATTTATAGACATGATTGTATACGATTACTTGGAAACAGTCAGCAGTGTCTATAAGATCCTTCTGAAATCATGCCTTAGGGAAATTGCATAGAAGACAGTTATACCACCTATCCCAGTAGCTAAATCAATGATGTACAAAACGACAACCAAATAAAGGAGACTGCCAATATTTAATCCTTTCAACGGTTTGCAGTACAACAAGCTCTTATTCCCTCACCATCCCATTCAGGGTGGAGATACCCTGTGTTTTGTTGTCAAGTGTCAACTACAACTGCAGACGACATCTACCTAGTTCTAAAGCACGGATTAATTAAAGTTCCAACTGCCCCTATACTGCAAACTCAAAATAGTCCATGGAGGAAACAGGAGACAGCTTACCTGAATATGTCCATTCGAAATTTTTCAGAGAAAGCAAATATTCTGCAGTGGTGAAAACAAACTCGTTTTGGATTTTCTCGATATCAATGCAACTCTGATACCCTATTGGCTGGTCTTTACTCCTTACTGCAGCAAAAGTCATTCAAATGTCGCTATCCATGCGATAATAAATCAATATAACAGAATGGTGCCCTAGGGTTTAGAGATTGAGAAGACTAACATTGTTGTTCTTCTGCTCTTTTAGCCTTTTTTGCTGGATAATGCATAGATTCTTCTGGTAGTGGATCAATCCAAGCATACCCAGGATGCACAAGACTTAATGCATTTATAGCAGCAGAAAGTCCATTAAGCCTCTCTTGCAAAACTAGGGACTTGTGTTTATAATCCGTGGATGCTGCCTCACTTCTCAGACGAGCAGAAAACTGATACATGTAACTTGCCGCCATTCGCCAATTGTGTCGTCTCATCTCGTAAGCATAAAGCAGCTTGTATGGATTTGGCTTAATCATTATCTCAGACCGCCCAGCCTACAAATCGCAGAAGAAAATATAGTAAAAATAAAACAAGGGCTGAAACAAACCGACTCTGCTTCCAACAAAATACCTTCCAAGAAAGCTCTTGTGTGATCTTCTCTGATAAGCCGATGAAAGGCAGATGTCCATCACTGAGGATCTGAAATAAAAAAGAGAAATATTATAAAGAATTTGCTTTCTAAGTCATGGTAGTAGAAACATCTTTGTCGAGGCCTGAACATTAAGATAGCACCCACACTAGCAGAATCATTTTTAGTTCCAAACAAACATACATCTAAGTCCTAACAGAAGAGAAATTGCACATGAACACTATCTATAACAACTATGGAGATGATAGTCTGTCAAAAGGATTTCGTTATTTTCTAAACACAGAAGGAATACTTAAGGAAAATAAGAAAATAAGCATTCTTGACCTCTACCTTGGTTTTGCCACACTCAAATAGAACTATTATGAAGCGCCTCAAACAGATACGCTTAATCTCCTCGTCAGGGTTTGAAATAATAGCACAGTAAGCATCATTCAAGAGATTCAGATCTAACGTGAACTTGAAAACATTTGCCCACAGTCGTCCTCTACAGTTGGTGGCTGTAACAGGTGGATGGACGTTCTCGCCACTCTCCATGAAATTTATGGCCTCATCTACTTGCTCAAGGGCTGCATAAGCAAACTGACAAGCTCCTTCACTTATATTGTAGCGTTCAAAAATTTGCATAGCCCATTCATAGTAATGAAGTTTCCATGTCGCACAAGACTTTTCACCATCTGAAATACTGGCACCTGCTTCAACCAAATGGATGGTAAAAAAGGGATAATGAACCAACAAGATACAGCCTAGTTTTCGAAATAATAAAACTGGCAAAGAACTAGAGCAAGAACAAACTTCTTGAGAGCTCACCAATTGTGGAATGTGAAAATCCTGCTTCTTTAGCCAAGCTGTGCAAAGCCTTCCAAGATCCTTTACCTGATGAAGCTCTGCATCGGGAAGAGGGGCCAATACCATAAGATGTATGTTAAAAATACCTAGACAAATGTTCTTGAAGTGATAACATTAGTAATTAATGAAGCAGAGACGTTGGAAAAAATAGTGAGCTTGTCTTCTATGAGACTAGAATAAAACCCACAAGTTATGTATTGGCACAATATACAATTTATACATGAACAGGCTATAAAATTATCCGTGAAGAGACTCCAAATGATAAGCACCTGAAGAAGCAGCGGATGGCATCACTAATCTTTCTCTCTTTTAATACCCCGCACGCTCCACGTTGTACTTGATCAAGGAGGCAACAGCCACGGAGATGTTGAAGAAGACACCAATCTCCATTAATATCTTGGGCATGTCCAAATGTTTTCTCCCCACGTAAACTTGCCTCCACAACGAGAAGGATTCGCTAGAAATGGTAATTAAGAATATACGAAAAAATCAAAACAGAGGAATAAGCAATTAATTTTAACTAGCAGTTAGGTAAATATAACGTTTTGCTGGAAAAGGTTCAGAAAAGAAGCAGAGACAGCTTTTTTACCTCAACAGCATCAGCCTGTCCATTCCTAATCAACCTAAGAGTAAGCTCAGTTGAGCGTCTTAGCAAAGAAGAAGAGTCCTCTCCTGTTTGACTATATCGAATCCAGCTAATAAAGTTTTGTACCAAGCTTGTAATGCTTTGTGAACTTGGAAGATATCTCAAGTTAAATCGGCTGTCCGCAATAAAACTTCGGTCACTGAAAAGAAGAATATACGCCAATGAGAAACCGCATTTCCCAAGCATTGTGTTCCATGATCTTTTGTCAATGCTGCTATCTACAAAATGACAAGACGATTGTGTCCAGTGAGACATTTTGGATATGACTTGTGAGGTATGAGGTTTGGGGAATATTTCGAAGGAAAAAAACCTACCAATCTGTAGAGATGAGAGCTTAAAGCTGAAATCTTCCATTGAAGTTAATTGAGCCGGCGTGGTAACAAAGAAAAGAATGATGAGCCACTCTGAGACAATATCTTGGATCATCGGAAGCAATTCAAGCCGTAGCTTACATATGTCTTGCTGTGACATATTTACCTGCCCAAATA
The DNA here is from genome assembly GCA_016771965.1 of Brassica carinata. Taxonomy (NCBI): domain Eukaryota; kingdom Viridiplantae; phylum Streptophyta; class Magnoliopsida; order Brassicales; family Brassicaceae; genus Brassica; species Brassica carinata. The sequence continues at coordinate 11,748,414 of CM028689.1, read as the reverse complement.
GAAAGCCAAAGAAAAAAAGAGGAAAAAGAATGGATGACTGCGTTTAAAATATTTAAAAAAAAAAATAGTAGCAAGAAGTAGAGTATGTGAGATTAGTGTCGAAATATAAACTAAATAGATTCCATTAAAGGAATACACCTTGACAATAATATGAGACAAAGTGGAAACTGACCTGCCCAGAGATGTTAAGCAGATAGCTGACGAGTAGGAAGATGTCAAAGGCAGACTCAAACATCACCTTTGCAAACTGAGAAGTGGCTTGAACGAGGATAGAACTACAGATATCAGACAATGTCTCGCCATCATTGTTATGCATAACTTTCTTAGGGACCAGATACTGCAAATAGTGCTCCATGATAGTAAAAACCTTTTCCCAAGATCCAGCCCTTTGACATAGAGCAGAGAGAGACAATAACATTTCAATGGAGAATGTTCTAAGATTTTTATGAGCTTCTAGCTCTTCGTCCAATGCTCTATCAGCACCAAGATCCGACCAAGTACGCTGACCCATGGACATCGCATATCCCGACTCAAGGATGTTAACTAAGCGAGGAACAATTTCCTCAGATGAGATGACTGGCTTTCCAGTAACCGATTCATAATACATGGCATAAGGAGCAGCACCCCACTGCTTATTGATCTTCAAAGTACATCTTAGTACCTCCGACAGAATCTCATGTTCACTGATAGACATCCCCAAGCCTAAGTTTGTCAGGTTGCTGTGTTCGGAGGAAGATCCTATCAACAGACAGACACCTTATTAATCTCAAGTGATTAGAAGCAATACAGGGAAATTATGTATATATTAATAGATCAAGAATCTTTTACATACCTCCAAGGCTGTGCTCAACGTTCTCTAATCTAAAGAACAGTGATACAGAACTGTTTCTAACTAAACCAACAACATCTGACTGAACCAGCAACGTGCAAGGTTCATTACTGTTGCACCAGTGATCAAGATAGCGCGAACAAAAGTTTTCCCACCAGTGAAAGACTGAAATAGAAGTCTCACCAGTAACCTGACATAAGCAGAGGCATATTTCAGATTGTATGACCCAGAGTTATGCCAACGAGCAATCTAATACATTGTATCTACAAGGTACTCTAGAACTGTGCAAAAACCAAACCTCTTGCTCAACTAGTAGAAGGATCTCGCTTTTAAGCTCATCAAGACTTAAGGATTGAAATTCAGAATCAGTCCAGTGTTTGTTGTGGTCCCGTAAAGTTAGACGCAAGGCAACATCGTGAAAAACTCCAGGACAAAGAAGCCTACGCAAGTAGATTGATGAAATGAATCCCATAATTTGATCCTGCAAAGTGCAACAAAGGTTAAGATGGACTACTACAATAAACATTTGTTTTATAGCATAGCATGCATAAAAGGAGAAGCAGATTGAGTGTAACTTATTTTTCCAGCAAAATGAAAGCAATGTTTTAGAATAAAGACCTTTGCGGATGAGAGTAGTGAATGTGAAGTCAAAAGAAGGTCATGCGAAGAGCTCCTAGCACTCAGAAATAACTGCTCAGAAATGTACTCCTCCTGTAAAGTGTAAGATCGTGCTTCCCTGGGATATCAATTTAAAATAGAGCATTATCCACCATCAAGAAACAAAAATCAAAACAGTGTACACAAGAATGTCGGCAGTAGTAAATAGCAACACCACTACTATAAAGATACACCAGAGTAGCATTTCCCTCAATGGTTTCGATACTAACACTCTTTCTAGCTTTTATTTTTGTTCATAGCTTAACCTACTATTTTGACAAACAAATCTCAGAAATGAAACCTCGGAGAAGGGCCTCGCCTAGAGTTCTGCACTTTTTCAAGAGGTTTCCATCACCAGGAATTGTAACACAAAAATTCGCCAACTATATAGTATGTTGCATTGATGTTTCCAATTAGTAAATGTTCCAACAGAAGAAGACGAGAGAAAAATAGACGTCCAGATATATACAGAACATCCTAAAACATCAGTATAATGCAATTTTTACATGGAGTATAAAGATTCAACCAAATCAGCAGCAACCAAGTCTTATCGAACTTACATGGTGCTAGATTTCTGGAACAACACGTGAGATGTCAATTCATCGGCCTTCAGAGTCCAGATCTTGTCTGATGTAAATCTGACATCACGCAATTCCCCCTGCGAAATTCAGGAATCAGGAAGTGCGATTCAAAATAGTTGCGAGCAAGAGAATTACAAGAAAGATGCAAAAACAACATAGTTATGAGCAAAAGAAAAACAGAATAGCATGTGTCACAACCAAAAAACATACCCCTTCCAGTGAAATATTCTGTAGTCCAGAATCCAGAGACAAGGCTATCCCCTCCCCAGAACTAAAGAGCAGGCCATATACAGTGATCACGTCCACACTGACACCCTTCAAAAATAGGGAAATGGTTATCACTACAGAAACAGAATGCAATAGAAAATGAACTACATATGTCCCACTCCAGTCAGTCGTAAAGAATTTGAAATGCGTGTAGTAAAAGCTTACCATAGTATTTCTATACAAGACAGCTAAAGGCATGATGCCAGAATCGTAATCAGCTTTGCCCAACCATAACCTCAGACACATAACTCCTAGTGAAAGAAGCATGAATAAGTAAAAATCTAGGTAAAAGATAACCGAACAAAATAAATTAATGGGCACCGAGAGAGGTAGCAGATATTACCCTCAACGTTTTTAGCAGCTATACTCTGACACAAAACCCTGCTACAGGTCAAAATGTCCCAGACACGTAACGCCCCATCAGCATGAAGCACGCATATCAAATTTCTTCCATAAGCTTCAGATATAAATAAATCTTGCACAGCTGCAACAACTGTCCCCCTACATTGCGCATTTTATAGCGAAAGATATCACTCCATTAGCTTTGTTTCCTTCTTATAAGTGTATACAAGTAAAGACATTTGTTTTCTAATAACGGTGCTACAATACGTGCCTTACAAAACCCCAAAGACGACCAAGTCCTGTATCATCACGCAGCTCCTGGTGGACGCCTGAAGAGAGACGAGACGAAAGCAAAATGATAAGAGAACTAAATAAACATAAAAATGGAGATACTAAGCTATGGCAGAGTTAATCCACCTGATGGTGTCTGAGGAGACACAGCAGGTTGGAAGCAAGAGACAGAGCCATCAGATCTCCCAAGGAAAAGGAAGCCAGGCAATGCAGCCACGCTAGTAACATTAGTTTCGTTCAAGTGAGGTCGAACATCCAAGTGGATCAGGTGATCAATCGGGAAGACTGAGCCAGACTTATAGGCTGATGTATTCTCGAGTTTAAGGACGTATACAACACCAGACGGCGTGAGAGCGTAAAGAATACGAGCACTATTACTACCCTGCAATTCAGTTCCGTAAACTTCAACTTCCAACATAAACTAAACGATTCAAAATTGGAGAAGGAGGGTTTCAATCTACCTCTTCGGCGAATAGAAACGCGAAAGGAGAGAGGGTATGAGCGAAGACGAAACGAATCCCAGTTAGTGGAAACCCTGATTTAGCAGAGAGCTGAAGAAGCTCGAGAACGTTTGGGCTCGTTTTGTTGATTCTCCAAACGAAAGAGATCGGAGGTTCGCCAAGTACACAGCTCGAAGCGTAGTCTTCTTCGGACGAAGGAAGGAGAATACATCCATTGTCCTCCGTAGAAGGAGAAGGAGGAGGAGGGACAGATATATCGAGCCATTTGACGACATTTCCGCCGCCTGCGACTGGAACCTCCATACCGGTAGGAGAACTCCGACGATTCGTCTCCATGTGTTCTATGAACCCTAAACCTTTCTTCACTCAGAAAATTGCAGACGGGAAGAAGATGATTAACCTGATCACTCAGCCCATTAATAATCTTTTATTGGGCCTAGTAACTGTTCAGCCCATTAAATATTTGGTAATGTAAAACTGGAACCTAACATCAAACGGTGTCGTTTTAATCTGTTCGACTCTTTCCTGTAAACGAAACTGTCTCTTGTACAGAATGAATGAATGATAAAAAAAAAAGCTCGTTGCAGCGATACTATTTGCTTCTTCTTCTTCTTCATCTTCCTCACGCTTCTTATCTTCTTCTTCATTGTTTCACATGCCACAATCATTGGAGAAAGAGAACCCTTGGAAGGAAGTTATTTGTGAATCCGTTGAATTGGTGTTTTTGTTAATTCAATTGTGCCGTCGACAGAATTCAGGTCATCGGAGATTTGGGTTTTCAATCTCAACGGGGAGACTCGCTGAATTGAAATCAGTTGAATTCGAATTGAAACCAGTGTGATGCTTGAATTGATCTTCTTCGATCCATCAAGAGGTATGATTCCAAACGAAGCGATTTGTGATTCGAATTGATATCTTGTCTTTCGTTCTGGAAATTTTTATGAACTTGTTGTATCGCTTTTGAATAATTGTGTGCTGATAAAACCAATTGATTTGATGATGAACTCCAGCTTCTTAGCGTCGTTTTCGTTTCACAACGTTGATCATGATGCTAGTAGCAACAAGGCTCTTTGTGCCAATGCAACCGATGAAAATAATAACAGAGGTTACCTCTTTGTTGCACATCACATGAATAAGTGCTCGCAACTTTTTGATGGTGATGTGTAGTTTCTCTCCTTTCTTAAGTGCTGACCAAACATCTCTTTTCTTGTAGCTTACAGAGATTGAACTTCTGCAAATTAGCTCCTTGGAAGCCCCCCAGTACAAGCTACTCTTTTCTTGTAACAATATGATGGAAGTCAAGAGACCATATTTTGCCAAGGGGGAGATGAGCTATTACCTCTCTGCTCAATTTCAACTTCGCAACGATGACTTTCTGCGCTCTGAATAAGGTCCACTTGTGATATTGTAATTATGTCGCTACCCAAACTATTTATGGGTCACGTTGCTTCTTCAGGTCCCAAGCTTGATATTGATTACTGAATGTAAATTATATGTAATACTAATTTGTTTGATATGAAATTGCAGGCAAATACTACACACTTGCATCCCCGTCTCAAGTTTTGCCGGAGGAAGGCCAAAATTTGACAAACCTTGTCTCGGCCAAGACAATTTACCGTTCTCCGAAGAGTCATTCCACAGACGAAACTTTGTTCGAGTAAGAAGGTAAATCTGGTTCATCATCGAGAATGCATTCTAGTTATATATATTGATTTTGGACAAGTTACTAATCTTAGTTGTTGGTTTAAACTATCTGCATTCTAGTTATATATATATTGATTTTGGACAAGTTACTAATCTTAGTTGTTGGTTTATCTTGTGTACTATATGTTTTCTAAGCTTCATGATAAGGGAAGACGAGTGACAAGAACGTGGAAGACGTTTACAGATAGCTGACTGTACAAAGAAGTTGTTAAGAATAGGAGGAAAGTGCATATATGCAGCAACGAAGAGAGTAAAGGTAAGATGGTACGAGCATCTCAAAACATTTATCCTTCATAGATATCTCAAACCATTGATAACATTACAAAAGTTTAGCATCTATGATCACCGAGCAAATACCTATTTACATAAATACAGTCAGCCTACACTAAGTGTTAAAGATAAATTAGACCCACTATCCATAGCAGCTGACTCACCTCTACAAACAAAGCCATTTAGGGGCACTTGACTAGAACCACGCTCATTAACAGATTGCTTTGGTCTCTTGCTGTACAGGTCAACGCATCTGAAACAATGGAACTTGGAAGGTAGTGCATCAGCATTTTGTATCCCAGCACATCTAGTGTGGTGCCACACACCACACATATCACACGCCAACATCCTCTCACCATCATCATCCTTTGTGCCACACTTGCAATCAACTTCCCAGTTCTCCACCCCTCTCTCCATGCGGTATTGGAGGAGTCCTTGTTCGGATGAGCATCTCCCTTTGACCCGCATGACTCCATTTGTGCCAACTAAAAACTTCAGGGTAATGGAGTCATCCATAGAGCCGTAACCTAGGAGCTCCTCCACTTCAAAACTCTTGAACATTGCATAGACTTCTTGAAAAGCCTTGGCAGCTTCTGTTTTAAGGTTAGATACAGTAGCGTCCAGTGGAAATACCAACAGTTCGGGTGGTGGGGATGGGCATTCATTGGACTCGTCGGAAAGCTCGACATGGCACCAGAGGTAGATTGCAAAGGGATTAACTGGGCTAGACGAATAATCTTTTATGAAATGCTTACAGTCAAGTATCTTTGTGGCTGCATCAATCATTTTATCACTAGTAGCTTGAGACCTAGACTCGGCCATGGTCTGTGGGTGCAATAAAGTGTCATATAAATATCTTAAGTCGCATTTGATTTGCTCCTCCGATGCATAATTTATGTCTTGATTAAATGAGCGGTTCACATTGTTGACAGGTTCAAGCCTGAAGTTGATAGCGTCAAATGTTAAGGTTATGCACGAGAGCAGACAACCAATCACAAGCAGAAAATGAAGAAGTATTACCTATACTCAAAGTCGTTTGAGCCAGGCTTGCAACGAGAGCAGACTACTCGAGATTGATCATCCGCCAAAACGCCTCCAAAATGCTTGAGACAATAATCAATCAGCTGTGGGGAGCCTGTTTTGCAAATAGACCTTTTAAGAGCCCACCTTTTAACCCAGTAAGCTCCTTGAGCTCCTCCTGCAGCTTTTAATATCTTAATCATGGTTTGCTGTACACGTTCTACATCATTTTTACTCCAAGCACAAAGCACATCCGATGTTGTAATTGTTGTGGCTTTTGATTGGTTCTCACGAATCAGTTGTAGCAGAAAGGAGAATAGGTCTCTTACGGTCACAAGCTCTGCACAGGAGAGTGACCGGTAGAAGCCGAGAATGGAGTGAAGCTGAGTTCTTGGCTTCCTGCCTTGGAACGTGAACTCAGAGAGAGGCATGGCAGATAAAGTAGTCACAGCACTCTGGTACGCTTCTCTTGTGAGTGCATAACTCCCAGTTTTGAGTTCATAACCCCACTCATTGTACCACGAGCACCCTCTAGTCACCCCATGAAGCAATCGGTAGTCTATCCCATACTTCCTTGACACATCCATCACACTAGCCTTCCTAACAGCAAGGAAGGAGCAAAGCCTATCCCAGAAGTCCATAATGGAACGGCCAGTCAAGAAACCAGAGCCACCTTCTATACCTTTGAGAGACAAGAGATGTGCATAGCCGTTGGAGTGAATAACGCCATGAAGGAGATGAGTGTTGTCCTCCAGCTGAGAGTAAACCCAGTCTTCCGTGTCCAGAGCCAAGCTGCACCACTTGCAATTGATGCCTTCGGACATGAACTGAGTATAACCACACCTCGAGCAAGCCTTTTCCAGCCCAGTGTTGAGGCTCTTACTGTCTCCTCCTGATCTTATGAGGAAGTGGTACTTCTTTTTACACACTGGATGGCTACTCCAACCTTCAAAAACACAACAACAACAACAAAAGGTTTTGCTCAGTTTATGCATAAATAAAAAAAGTTTCAAACTTTTCAGAATATGGACAGACCAACGACTCGGCAGTGGTCACAGTAAACGGATCTGGAGGATCTGGTTACATCCTCCTCCACAACGTCGACGGAGATGAGCCTGGAGGAGAGATCTGAACCGTAGGTCGAATCACCATGTCTGAGAAGGATCTGCCAAGTCCTCAAGCTGGAGAAGAGCGTGGAGGTAGGGAGAGTGACACGAGCGTGGCTCGCGAGGAAGGATATCACTCCGTCGCGGAACGGCTGCAAGGTAGACGTGCCGCATCTCATCTCTTCCGCCGGGAAGGTGGAGAAACTGTAGCGATGAGCGGAGATTTTGTTGCTACGCCTAGATCTCTTGGCCTTCCGACCGACATCCATCACGGCCATGACTGCAGGAAGCGTTTTAGTTAACACTAACGACAAAAAAAAAAGACAAACTCGAAAATAAGACTAAACCCAGAGAGAGACCGCGAGATAGATACAGAAGAGGGGGGAGAGAGAAAGAAGGGTGTTTTTGGTGGGAGTTTTGGCGGAAAGATTTTCCCTCTCAAAATTGAGGATTAGGGTTTTTGTTGTGTTGTGGATGTATTGACCAAAAGCTTGACCTCTTCTGAGGCGGAGAAGATGAGAAGGAGGTGGGTCCTACTGCTTGAGGCGGTTTTGTATTTCTTTTTCTACACGCTTTTTTTTTAGTTTTTCTCTTCTTTCCTTTTTGTTATAAATTAATGAAGTAAAGCATAGCTGCTATATAAAAAAATTTCTCTTCTTCCCTTTTTGTTTATATAAATTAATAAAGTAAACGTAGCTGCTATATAAAATCTTAATCCAACCCTATCGACTCCTAAAAGATTTCTTGGTGAATATATTATTCAAATATTTAGCTTTTAGATTTGTAGTCATCCAAATACTTCTTTTTTGTCATCCGAATACTTTAATGTTTTCAAAGTAAGTCCAGGACAAATTTGACTTAACAATAATAATGATAATTATTACCTTACTTTATAACATAAGTTTTCTTAAATAAACACAACTGTCTCGTAATTCCAATTGTAGTTTTTGTTAATTATAGTGATCTGAAATAAACCTCATGTTTCGAATCTAATCTTATCTGTTTATTTTACCTATCTAGTAATCTACCGATTCAAATTTATCCTCCTTTAGTTAAAAAATAAAATAAAATAAATATTTACTCCTTTTTTTACAACTAAATATTTATCTCCTTGCTTGCATAAAAAATGTAAATTGAAGACTCCGGCCCGAAAAAAAAAAACACTTAAAAACCTATAAAGTCAATCAATGCTCATAATCAAATGGTTCCACACCTAGGAAAAGATCATTTTTTATTACGTTTTGCAACGTTTCCTTATTCATTCCACAAAGCAACCAATTCAGAAAAAGAAGCGAAAATTAAAGAGAGGAGTGTCTCCTTCCGCGCAAGCGCGGTGCACACGTGTCATCCGATCAACCGACTTACAAATCCCACTGCACGACCAATCGAAGGACGCAGCACACACGTTCCCCGCCTGCGCTTTCCACTGACAATCCGGTGGCGTCCCGCAACACATTGACCTCTCGTCCACATGCTCCACCTCTAACCCTAGCATCCACGCTCCTAACGACACGTCCTCGTTCGCGTACCTGTGCAGTATTCCCCTACGTCCACACAAAACCATTCCTTACTTGTATGTAGACTACAACTAAGAAACACATGAACTAAAAGATTAATGTAACTCACTGGTTAGTAGAGATGTACGCAGCTAAGTCTTTAGAGATTGCGTAGATCTGTCCTGTCGCATGTCTGAAGTACTTGTTCCCTTCTTCTCCGAACTTCCAGAACTCTGGCTCGTGGTACTTCACTCCCCTGGTTTCATACACTTTTCAGTTTTCAGACATACAAAAGGTTTCAATTTATGTTTTTGTTGTAAGAAAGATTCTTACTTTTGTGAAAGAACCGGACCGGACTTCATGCATCCAATGTAAACCCTCGGTCTTGATTGATATCTTGCTAGTGTGGTAACGAGCATTCCTAAGTTGACATGTACATCATCGTCTACCTTCACGTAGAACTCTGCGTCCCACATTGCTGCTGCTGTTGAGAAGTAGAGTCTTGTCTTTGTAGAGAGCTGGTGATATCCTTCAATGTGTTTTAGTCTCAAGAAATCTTTATGCTCTGAATCTTCTTCGTCTATGGCTTTGTCTAATACTCCTCCTGGTGTTGCACTGTGTCCTATCACAAACCTAACAACAATCCCTTTCTCTTTCTCGATTTTCTTCAGCTTCTCTCCTGTCGGCATCCATGTCTGCCTCACCGAGTCTCGTCTTTTCTTGCTGCTGAATGCTGTGTTGATGCCTATCACTGCGAACGCTTTCTGCAGACTCTGGTTTTTCGCGCTCTTTTCACTCCAGAACTCACTGTTTCTGTGGCTGGTACGTCCTGCTGCTAACTCCAGCTCCAACGTTGACATTGTTCTCTCCAGTGCTCTACACATTTTATAAACAAACTTTAGTGTTTTTCATTCTCTGTCTTAACCATGATGTTTAACAATAACAAAAGATTGGACTATTACTTTACTGCTTGGTGAGTTTTTGATACTTCTCCTATTATGTCTCTTGATTTGCTTTCTATCAATTTCTGATCATCAAAAGAGAAAAAAGCTTGTGAGTAGTGATTACATGCATAAGCAGGTATTTGATCATGTAAAAGTTTAACAAGGATAAATAGAGAAGGGGTTATTACGCGTTTGTGTTCATCGCAGTCCTTTTGAACCTCTAAACGTTTGGACAAATGCTTTGCGAGATGTTGATCCTCTTCTTCAGACACGTATGAGCGACTCAAAGATCGACTCATGAACAGTGATCCTGCGAGAAAGCTGACGAGGCACAGAACTATTATGGCTTTCCCTGAAGCAGCTTTGGGCCTCATCTCTTATGCGCCTCTTTAGTCCTTAATCTGCAGAACATCATATTAGCTTATCATGAGGATGTATACTTGTTTGTGCATTATATACATATGTTATATGCTCATGAGGATGCTTGAAATATCTAACTAAAATCCTCTATACATTTCTAATATGATCAGATACATGCCATTTGCAGGAGATTTGATTTGTCAGAGTCGAGAACATTATGGACAAAAAGCTATACATCAAGGAGCTCAAAGGTTAAATAAAATTTTGCACAGCTTCTTAGGTGTATAAACTTCGGTTAAAAAGCAATAGATCAATTTAATAAACTCAGACTCTTAAGATCGATGGTTGAGAACCGTGAACATACCTCTATAAGCGCCTGTGAGGCACCGAAGGGACTGAATATGAGAGCTGTCAGATTGAGAAACAAGTTCTGAAAGCTCATGAGATGTTATTTATATAAAATGAACACAAGAATGTAGTTGCTGAACGACAACGGCGTTGATGTTTTGCTTCTCTCTCAATCTGTCTGTCTTGTCATGCAATGTGCATGTCCCAACTACATTCTTGCAACAAATTAGGCGCTTAGTGTGTTGCGTTCACAACACATGACTCAAGTTCTGAACAGGTAAGCGTGAATGTGATACAAACGTTACACCATATGTAAATGCCTGTAAGATCTACGTGAAAACTGTAACAATTCTCTTCTAAAGTGTAATGTAGTTGTGAAATGGTAATTAGAAGTATTAACATATGCTGTTAAAAACATCAAGTTACATTTCTATAAATATATATGCTGTAAAACATCAATTTACATCTCTATAACAGTATACACTGTAAGTTAACATCAAGTTACATCTCCAATTGAAACCAATACGTAGGTCTGAAAGTGGGTCGGTTCATTTCGTAGAGGTTAAGAGCATTCTTGAACCAAGCTGCAAAAAAGTCTATCAAACTTAAGGAAGACGTTAGATATGTTTTGTTCAACGAAGCATAATGAACATACGGAGTTACATATGATTTATCTTTTCAGAATCAATGATAATGCTCAAATCACAATAACTCAAATATTTCCAGTGGTGAAGACATTAGTATTCTTTGAGATTGATGCGGCAATGGAGAAGTAGGTCTGAGACTTATTATCTGGGATCCGGATTCGACCCAAGGTCCGCTCCGGATCTGTTCCGAAAATAGGATATCCGGGGTGCTCAGATCCGAGTCCGGATAGTAAAATCAAAGATCCGTCAAAACCGAATCCGGATCCGGATATCTTAATTTTTGGGTCCGAATATCCGGATCCAGATCCGTACTTTTAAAATGTATTTTTAATTTTAATAATAATTATATTTGATATATTAATATTTATTCATAAAATTAGTTTTATAATACTATATTTTAATTTTTAAATATTATATTCATATTTACATTTATAAATCTTGTATAAATATTTAATTTATGTATTATTTTAGAATTTTAATATTTTTAAAAGAATTATTTTTTATTTTATTAATTATTTTTACGAATCCGGATCCGGATATCCGTGGATAGTATGTTAACTAGACGGATATCCGAAAAATCCCGAATCCGGATCCGCATACTAAATCCACGGATCCGGCGAATCCGAATCCGGATCCGGATACCCCAGATTTTCCGGATATCCGGATCCGTTCCACCCCTATAGAGAAATGTATTGTGTGGACTTTCTCTGTCCGCCAGAAATGGGAAGAAAAGAACAATAATGAAGAAAAATCAACACAATTTCAGTTTGAGAAGAAATGCTCTTCGTCTAAACACTAACTAACCATTATTGACCAACTATGTTTGAAAAAAAACGAAGTACGGGATAAATGTTAGATTCGGGTTTATTGTGGGCTTTCAACTTAAAATCAATTGGCTATTAGTGAATTAGTCTAAGTCTCTTATATATTATTAATGTCTCATTCATATTTTCGATGTGAGATCTTCTTTCCAATACATTCCCTCAAAATAATGGTGCATATAACCATTAATTTCGCATAATCAATCATACTCCTCCGAGATAATGTTCTTTTTGTTCAAGTTATCTCGAAGAAATTAAACCTTTTTCTTAGACCAACAATTTGTGGGATGATCGAGCCAGTATCCAGACCGGATTAATAGATCAGGGTAATGAATATGGGACCTGTGGGTTATGGGCCCACCACGCTTCCGCTAAGAAAATACATATATTACCAAGATGCATAAAAGCTGAACCACGAACATCGATATTCACTGAGGTAACACCATTGTTAAAACGCTCTAGTCTACCACTATAAGACTGCTTAGAAAATAAAGGACAAAAATTGACTAATGAGTTTGCAAAGGAAAAAAAAAAACAATTGATTGTTATAGAACCGGGCTCTAACTAGAAGCCTCAAAGATCAAAAGACATCTGCTGTCTGAAAGGCCCAAGATTATAAACTGAGATCTTATAGTAGGCCCCATGGCGAGCTGTAAATAGCATTGCTAGGCTGTGGGTGAATGATGACGAGAGGTGGACCACGTGGAGATGAATGTGTTAAGCTTTTCTGGTCTAAAGGCGTGGGGGAGACAGCTCTGTCTCTTTGCTCTTTTTCTCTTTTTAGCATTAGCTCTCTTTTTTTTCTTCTGTTTCCATTTCAATTATGCACCTTGCCCATATATGCTTGCCTTGCCTCATTTTTAAAGAACTTTTTTAAAAAATGCCGAACATATAGTATAATATAAAATTTGTCTTAAAAATTTGTTTAATATAAAATTTGTCTTAAAAATTTGTTTTAGAGAAATCACTTTGGGACTATTGTTCAAAGATTAGACCGACTTTTTGTTCTTGTTGTAAAAAGAAGAATTCCAGACGCAAATGTATTAATAATAAATTAATAATCTATTGGAGTTTGATTCTTCCTAGCCATAATTCTTCTTTAGTATAGTTTGAAGCCTCGATCATTAATTAGGATATTTATGATTCTTAGAATCATCGCAAAAAATTGCATAAACACGTTTTCACTCCAAAATTTTTTTACAGCTGTTTCCAAAAATGAAAAGAATACGCCAGGCCTTAAGGCCAAATTATTTCACATCATCCTTGTAATTTTTAAAAATCCATCCCAAAACACATTACATTACATCTGAAATGACAATAAAATAGCATTTGTTTAATATTATTAAACCTTTTTCTACATCAAACGACGTATTTTCTATTAGTCAAACATAGATATCGTCTATGTAATCAAACTATAATAAAACAACTAACAAAAAAATATCCTTATAAAACATTTGCAGTGTAACTTAAAATTATGTAGTTGAATTTTCATCTCCAAAAAGATAACCATTTAAAAACTCATGAAAACTTCACTTCAATCTTTTGAATTATGCCAATTACGTTGAAATGCATAGCCATTCTTCTGAATTCTGAATCATTGCTATCAAATCTTTACCATCCGTTCCAAAACATTGGCACGTCGAGTATTGAAGTGATGAGATTTTATTCTTCAGATTTTAGTGCTAAAAGTTGCATATCCACTGATAAATCTTTCCAACCCCATATACAACCAATGTAATGCGAATTATGACTCCAAGAACCATCAAACATACAAATATTCTGCAAGCATATGGCTTGTGTTAGTTGAGTGTCTTGGTTGGAATCAAATGTCTTTGGATCTCCATTTCGCATCATGACATGCATATAATTCTTCTTCAACATGTCTAACAATCTTCAATGGATCTCTGCTAATCACGCTAAAGAACTTGTCGTTCATAGATTCATAAACTAGATTAATCATGGATAAGGATTCATTTCTTATTCAAAATCTTGTAGACTGTTTTTCCTCCAGAATAAGTAATCCAAATTGGTGTAAACAATGGATACTGGAAATCTGAAAGTCATGATGGTGTAGAAGATAAGGCCCATGCTTGAATGACAAGAGGCATTCAAAAAGTTTCATGGTTAATGTATTAAGCTTAGTTATACTTGGCTATGTATACATGGTTACATTTTTTAACTAAAGATATTCTTCACATCTAAATATCCATATTTAATTGTGTACTGACAATCCTTTGTGTAACTCCAACCAAAAAAACATCTTGATGCCTCGATTTACTCACTGCCAAACTTTGTGTTAATGAGATATCCTCTGGTTCCACTAAGATTGAGAATATTTCATCATTCCATTATTTTTTCTCACCTTAAATGAAATCACTTACTGGCATTATAGGATGAACGATTAGTGCTAAGGTCGAGATGGTCTCACATGAATGGTAAGATTCTATATATCCTCTCAAACTCTAATCTCAAAATCTGAATGTAATTTTTTCTAATCTCCACATCTCCAAAGATAAAAGTGTAGACTAGAAAAAAGTGTTTTGTTGCTAAAATACTCGTCCAAACATATGATTGACTATCATAAGGACCTAATCGCAAAGGCAGACTCAGTCTGTAATATTTTCCTTGAAAAATTTAAGCAAGAAGAGAGTCTAGTATTAAATTAGTTGCCACAATTGTTTTCCCAGAAAAATTAGAGAAAATTCATGTATCATACGAAATCCAAGGCCTCCTTCCTCCTTAGGACTATCACTAAACTTAAATGGTCAAAATGATTAGATATAAATATACAATTTCGTATAACTTTGTACTAAAACTGAAATGTTTTTGCAAACTATCAATTTAATAAAATTTAAGTTTGATCTGATTAAACTTAAACATATTGGCTAACCTGTTAAACAAATTTTTAATAAATAAATATGTGTTTGATTTAATTTTTATGAAAATACACATTTTGAATGTGATTTTACTATTGGTTCTTATTTATGAAAAGTAATGTAATAATTTAATGTTACAACATATATATAATTTATTTAAAATAATTAATCGTTGAAAAACAAAGTAATTTATTAGATCTATTGGATAAGTATTCATAGGAATATATAAATTAAAAGAATAAACAGAAATATAAAACTGCAATAAGAAAATATGTTGAATAAGTTTTTCAAAGTATACAAAAATTAGAAATATATAAATTTTATACTTTGCTCTTTTAGTTGTTATGAGAACTCTTATCTTGGTATTTTGTTTATATAGTTATTTTTGAAATAAGAATTACTACTAATACTACTACTAATACCAATATAAAAATATCAAGTTCAATATATCTAATGTGTTGCAAGACGTGAATAAAAAAGGTCAAAAAACGAGCGTTAACATTGTAATGTTTATGTGAAAGAAAATTATGTGGAGCCACTGTCAATATGTGCCGCAATAATTTTTATTTTTCACCTTTATATAAACAAACGATTGTGTTCGATGTAAAATACACTTCTTCTTCTCATATTATAAAGAATACTTTCTCACTTATCGTTTTACTTTCAGCTCCTTCCTTTTATATGTATAATTTTCTTTTTTTTTATTTGATAAATCATAACTATTATTATAACATATTATCAGCATAATTACTCTCTAATATAAGTATAATATATATACTACTATAACGACCGGTATACCGCCTATATTATTACTTATTATTTTGTGTTGGTTATTTTAAAGTAAACTTTTTGCTTATGTGGATGGTTTGGTACTTTGTTATTATACCTTGATTGCTAAATGCACATAATCATTTACTTATTCTCAATATATATTGGCTTGGCTGAACCGTCCAATAATTTATTTAACGTTCTAACAAGAATATTTTTATCAATATAATATAATTTGTAGTTACATGTTTACGTTATAAATATTATATAAGGAGGTTTGACCTCCTGTACAAAAAAAATTATATATCTCATTTAATTGATTGCTAATTATAATATTTTCAAATCGATTTTGTTTCTAACCCTTTAATGCCAACGGTCAAAAGAAAATTTTCAAATTTTCACCTATTTAAATTCATACGAAAATATTTTTCATCTATAACTAAAACTTATCTTTCACTCATTTACTTCATTCACGCATTTTGTCCTCCTGAAGTATTTTCAAATAATTCTCTTCTGATTTTCTTTTCCAAAAAAGATTATTTGTTTGTTTTTATTTTGAGTGTGGTTGTAATTTTTGCTTGTATATATGGTCTCTTTGTTGGAGAACTTACCCCTAAAGAGTTTACTAAAAAATATAATTTAACTTCTGTTTATGATATTTTCATTTTAATTGCATGTATATTTAATGTAAACTATTCATTTTAAAAGATGATAATATTCTAATAAGTTAGTTTTGTTTTAGAAATCAAATGGTTAATATTGAAAGCCTCAATTTTTCATTTCTCAAAATTAATGAAGAAAACTACATAGAAGAAATCGTACATGCAAAGTAGTGGTTGCAGTAGAAAACAATGTATGCACTACAAAAGAAGAAAATGATTCGACAGTTGAAGATAAAGCAAAAGCAATGATCTCCTCAAAAGGAATCTGGATGAAAACGTATTGTATGATTATGCCAATATAAGAGATTTAGTAAAGCTCTTGTCAGCTATGAAGGAAAAGTTTGTTAAACATAGAGAAATAACCTTCCCTCAAGTATTAAAGGAATGGAAGAACCTGAGATTCATGATTTCCAGAACGTGGGAGATTATAACTCTGCTAAGATTAGAGTGATATCACAACTAAAGTATTGTGGTAAACCGATCACCAAAGCAAAAATGTTTGAGAAGACATATCTTATGTTCCACACAGAACATAGTTTTCTGCAAGAACTTTACAGATAAAACAAGCACAAAATAATTTCTGAACTGATTGTGACATAATGCTGGTAGAGACAAATAATGATCTTCCCATTGAGAATCACAATTCTCAACCAGCGGAAGACATAACATTTCTAGAGATAAATGCAATAAATGCAATCCAGGAAGAATAATAGACTTTTCATGGTCATAGTCGTGGTCCCGGATTTAATCGTGGACGTGGATGAACTTACAAAGGAAGAGGTTCAAACACATGGGTTCGACCTGAGTGTATTATCCAAAGGGAAAGAACCCAAAGAGAATCCCACTAAAAACCGTGAGAATGTATGTTTCAGAGGCGTATCGAATGGACATTTGTCCCACATATGTCAAACTCTTCTATATCTTTGTAAATTGTACGATGAGTCCGTTAAAGCAAAGGAAATTAAGGAAATCTGAATGAAAACTTTGAGGGTACAATATACCATGACTCTTCCAACTTTATTAATGAGTACTAAAGGCTTGTAGTGAGACTTGATTAGTCTCTGATATTTCAAGGTATAATTATTATGCTTCCAGTTTCCAAAAATAATTGTTTTATGTATTACAGAATAATTATTCATACATAAAACAACACTTTAATGTATAATTGTTGTACAGTTTTCTTTAATGGATGAATTTCACATTTTACTTTGTAGATATTTATGTTAATTATATATGTGTTTAAATTCAACAATTTATTTTTAGAGTTTGGAGAATATAATGCATTATGTAAAACTTTGTTTCATTATGAAACATAGAATTTGCTTTGCCAATTCCTTTTGATTTGATCTTTAAGACCTGATATTGTGTTAACAATTTTATTTGTCGATCTTAAATTAGAGAAATATTTCTTATCTCTCATAATAGTATGTGTTGTTCATCTACTCTGCAAATTTTTTAAATTGTTTTCTTGGATTTTTTTCGTTTATATTATGATCCATTTATACCTTGGGATATGATACTTAGTCTGCAACTGAGAATAGAAATAGATTTATATAATTTCTGATAAATCAAGAAAGAGGCGTATACTGTAAAAAATTCTAGTACTTTCTTCAGATTTGCTTAGTACTTATATAGATGCAATATAATCATATTTAGTGATTAAAAACTCAGAAGAGTTTGCATTGTGGTATGATTGCCTCGGCCATCCAGACACTACTATAATGAGAAAAACCATATAGAGTTCACATGTCATTCACTGAAAATCCAGTAGATATATCTGAGAAATAAAATGACATGTAATGCTTGTGCTTTTGGAAAACTATAATCATTAGAACTTCGCCATCCAAAGTTAATAATGAATCACCAAAGTTCGTTAAACGAATTCAAGTAATATTTGTAGACCAATACATTGACTATGTGAAATATTCCATTATTTTATGGTATTAGTTAAGTCATCAAGAAGATGATCACATATTTATATTTATCATCTTAAAATTTGGCATTTGTGAGATTCCTAACTCATATATAGGGTAAAAAAATTTAGACATATGTGGTATAATCTTTTAACTTAACATTTACCAAAGAAAGATACACGAATGATTATATATGTCCATGTGCTTTCATCATGAAAATAATATCCGGATTTGTGATAATCGCAGTGTACGTCGATGATCTTATAATTAGAACTCAAAAGAAAATACAAAAGATACCAAATTATTTAAAACAAAAATTTGAGATGAAAGATCTCAGTCAGACAAAAAATTGTCTAGACTTACAAATTATATATTCTCAAAAGGTTATATTTATACATTAATATACATAAACCAAAAGAGTGTTAGAACGTTCTAACATGGATAAAGCAATTCCTCTCGGTATCTCAATTGTAGTTAGATAAATGGTCCATTTCGACCATTTTAATGAATCAACAAACATATTAAGAAAAAATATGAGAGTGACAATAATCTCTGAGGAAGAGTATTATGAAACGCGAAGGAAAAGAACGTTCAAAGAAACTACACCTAAATAAACAAGCGTGTCTGATAATAAAACACACATCTTCTTCTCATATTATAAAAGATTCTCTCACTTTTCTTATTTTTTAGTTTTAGTATCTTTTTCTTTTTGTGGGTTAAACTTTTTTGTCTCTATTTATATTTTTCGATATGATAAATCAAATGTATTATGCGAAATGTAAATCTATTTACAGAGTGGATCCGACGAAACAAAAAGTGTACATGTACAGGGACCGTACATATAAAATGTCATTGATATTTGTGAAAGCGAAGCGAAGATAAATAATTGAATGAGTGTGTCCCCCAACTCTTTCCTTTTTCCAGTTTTATTTTCCTGACTTTTCCTTGAATCCTCTTCCCTCCTCCTCCTCTGTTCTTTTCTCTCTCCCTTCTCTCAACAACCGTTTCTGCTTCTGTTCCCAAAGTCGCCCACTTTCTTTCCCAGATATAGCAGCAGTAATGGAAGACACAACATTTACAAAGGTGTTCGTTGGAGGGTTAGCATGGGAAACCCACAAAGTCTCTCTCAGGAACTACTTCGAACAGTTTGGGGACATTGTTGAAGCTGTCGTGATCACTGATAAGTCTAGCGGCAGATCCAAAGGCTACGGCTTTGTAAGTGTTTTTTCTCTTCTTGTTTACTCGGATATTTTAACTTTAAGCTCATTGTTTCTTGTTTCTTTTTAGGTGACTTTTTGTGATCCAGAAGCAGCTCAGAAGGCATGCATAGATCCAGCTCCTGTCATCGATGGGAGAAGAGCTAACTGCAACCTTGCGGCTTTTGGTGTCCAGAGATCCAAACCTTCTTCTCCGATTCACGGTATCTATTAGCTTTCTTTATGTTTTGATTGATCTTTGGAAAACCCTAACAAGAATACCATTAGTGTTTATATTTTAAATCATTACCAAGGAGAACTGTCTGTCATGAATCACCTCTATCACTTGGTTATTAGCAACAAATAGGCAAGAAAAAATGTCTAAATTCATTATGTTAAGGGTATGCTTCATCTTGATCCTTAAACTGATTGAGCCAACCGGTTGAAAAAAACATTCGCATGCCCTTTAGTAGTACTCTTGTCCTTATGATTACACGAGTTAGTTAAACCTAAGCGTATGTTTATACCCTAAGAAACATATTACTTTGCATAAATTTTGTTAAAAATGTCATGTTTTTTGTTTTTGCACAAATGTTTGAGGACATTTTCATGGTATTGTGTTTTGGCAGGACATGTAGAAGGCAGAGGCGTGAAGGTCACAAGCCCTTTCAAGACACACTTTGGGACTGCAGCTGCTCTTCATTCCCCACTTCCATTCTCTCACTACACACTTCCTTACGCTAATCCTTTTGGGTACTCCGCGTTTAATCTCTTACTTCTTTTCCAAACGCATCTCTCTAAACAGGCTTATAATCCTCTGTTTTAACTTCTTAGGTTCTCTTCATACTCAATGGATTACAATTACCCCACGGTATGTATATTGTGCTTTTCTTCATCTAATTGCATTAATAAGTATTGCATCTCTCTCTCTCTCTACTCTCCTTCGAATCCCATATAGCTTATTGGGTTTCTGTTTATTACAGAGCTACTACAATGTTTATGGAGGGGCAACTGCTCAACATCCGATGTATAGCACCGGACCAATGACTGGTGTGGCAGCAGCAGCAGCGTACTACCCATATCTCCAGTTTGCTGAAGGAAACGGACCCGTCACTGGTTATGCTCCTCTCCACTACCCCAACCACATGTTTCACTATTCCACTGGGGGAAACTACCCACATCACAATGGTTCACCAGTGTCTCTTGCACCTTCACCTGTCATACCATCAGGTTTGTTCTTTGATCTGTTTTCCTTTCGCTTATAAACTTCTTTGAAAACTAGAGGTGCTGATGATCTCAGCAGTGTGCTTTGCAGTTCCACAGGCTTGACCGCCAAGGCTCACGGTTCACCTCTGATTCCATCAAATGCTCCTTTCATATAAATCGTTAAGGCAAGCTTTGTTTACTAGTTTCATCTGCATGCCTCGAAGTTCCACAACTCCTGTGGCCTAACCATGGTTGCCCTTTCCCCTTCGTGCTTCTAACCATTTAGGCAAGAGCCCATAAATTTGGAGTTTGGGCATCTTTGCAAGTTCCAGTTAAGTCTCGTATAGGGGTTTTAACTTGGACCATAGTCATACACATTACTCATCTTTCACATTGCATCACGCGCTTCTGAACAAAAGGTTTCGTTCAGAATAGCCTGTACAATAAGTATCAACTTAAGTAAGAGTTACCATGTCTTGCATTAGTGCCCCTGAAAGGCAAAGCATTTTTGTAGAAAAACATTATAAAAAGAAACTTAGGATTGGTTGATCAACAAGAAAGGAAATAAGGATTTCCCGGGATGTGAATTGCCATCACTTGGAAGTGTTTTGAAGTAGTGTGTTCAAAGGTGTGCACACTACTTCACGCAATATCCAATTTTAATGTGTAGTCTTAGGATGATTAGATCTAGGACTATGTTAGCTAGGACAAGGACAGAAACGAAAGTTACCTAAATTCCTTTGAGGAGAGAGGAAGTAATGCTGTTTGTGAACTCGTGTATATTCTCGGTGGCTTAGCTTTGGAGTTATAGCCACACTTGAAACTAACTTTTAGATTAAGATCATTTTTAAGAATTTAGATTGCTCATCATAGTTTCAGCCAACCTCCACTGATGGAATGTGGGGTCATTGCATTTGCATGTTTTTTTTTTGCCTCTTGGGGAGATATTTTGGTTCCCTTTAGGTTCTTCTCTTAACATCAGCTAAATCAGTTGACAAACCAACCATGGTTAGGATTCAGGTGAGAGGTACTTATCACCTCCTTATCTCTCTTTCACTCTCTTTCCTCTGTTTCTTCAAGAGAACACCAAACTCTACAGACTCTTTTATGTATTTGTTGTTTATCTGTAAGCGTGTGATTCTGATTCTATGTAAAACCTTCATTTTCCATCCACGGTGGATGGAAAATGAAATTGTGTGATTGCAATATTTCACTTTGATATGATATAATCCTCTCTTATGACTTGTGACAAATGTCTCTTCATCATATGTATCCTTTAATATTCATCATCTTGCATTTACTATTCTGTGTAATGTAACCATATTAGATCTATGAAGTTGTCTGAATTGCAAATGAGGAATCAGAAACAGATAGAACACATAATACTGAAAAGATGTCTTCAATCACTCAGAACAAACTGGTTTCTTTATGTACACTTAACGCAATAACTTCTTCCACGGATCAATGTTAAATCATATAAACACAATCATCATATCAAGTAGACTGCGAATGTTTTTGTTGTTGGTTCAGAAGAACATCCCTGGCTCTGCGGTTGGTTTTGCGTCTTGCCTGAACCAGTGAACCCAACCAACTCCTGCTATCCTCCGGTATTGACGCTAGCCAGACCAATCCCTCAACCTCCGTCTCCACCGCAATCCGTGCGTCTAAAAACGCAGCAGAGCACTTTTCTTTGGCGAATCCCGAGCACTTGTTCTTGGTCGCACCCAAACATTCCTTGAATTCCCGCTCTTCGCACTTTTCTCGTTCCCTCATGTCCACCACGCCGCTGCCGCCGCCTAAGCTCCGCCACCACGCAGGCTTACAGTTGTTGGACGCGGAGACGGCGCACCCAATTCTGGCACCTTCCTCGCACTGCTCCTTGATTTGGGTCTCGCAACGCTTGTAAGCGGCAGCCCATGAATCCAGGGATCGGAAGGCTAGATCGTAGTGACCTGATTCCAATCCCCCGGCGGGAATGGGTCCCCGGAGCAACGGTATCGGACGATCGAACGCAACGGTGGTCGCTGACGCTGAGTATTCTTCCATTTCTCTACCGAGCGAGGCCCCAACTCGAGTCGGTTTAAAATAATACTAATACTTATGCAAAAGAATGTTTCATGACCCGACCCATCCATAACCGATAGCCTCAGCTCAGGATGTATTTTTCTATTCAGGCGGTGTCCAATAGGCCCTGATACTTATTATCCGGATTCGCTCCAGATTCGTTCTAAAAATAGGATTTTCGGGACGCCCAGATCTGAATCTAGATAATAAAATTAAGGATCCATCAAAACCGAATCAGAATTTGGATATCTTAATTTTTAGGTCCGGATATCCGGATCGGTACTTTAAAAAAAATATATATATATATATATATATTTTTTAATTTATTAATAATTATATTTGATATATTAGTATCTATTCATAAAATTAGTTTTATAATACTATATTTTAACTTTTTAAATATTATATTCATATTTATATTTATAAATCTTGTATAAATATTTAACTAATATATTATTTTAGATTTTTAATATTTTTAAAATATTATTTTTATTTTATTAATTATTTTGAAGAATTCAAATCCGGATCCGAATATCAGCAGATAGTATGATAATTAGATGAATATCTGAAATCCAAATAGCCAGAAACTCCAAATCCGGATCACATATTAAATTCACAGATCTATATACCCCAAATTTTCCGGATATCCAGATCCGTCCAGCCTTAGTGTCCAAATCCATTCTAATTTGAACTTCTTCCTCTTTTGTCAACCCCATTCTAATTTGAACTAAACACTCGACCCGGAACAAGTATCGGGTTCGGACAAACGGGTCAAAATAATTTTTAATGGGCCTTTTATCAAGTTCAAAATTAAAAGCGGGTAGATCCAATAGTTTGAAATCTCACCGCCTCTAGAATTTTCCGCGCAAGTGAGGAGGAGCGCCCGCGTAAAGCTCTTCCGGTTCGTACGAATATCTGATTCAAAATCTCCCGAAAAAATTTTCGTTTGTTCCTCAAGCGAACTAGATTTATCGATTTGAATTGTTGATCGGAAAGTGAAGAAGAGATGGAGGAGTATCTGCAGTGTATGAAGACTCTCCGGTCTCAAATGACTGGTACAAATCCTCCTCTTCGCTTATGATTTTCCTGATTCCATGTGGCGATTGTGGACTTGACTTTTTTTTCTTCATGGATTCGATTGAGGATAGATGTGGAGGATCACGCGGCGAAGGTCTCCGTCGAGGAACAGATGCAGATTACCACAATCGGTACCTTGCAGAAAGATCTCGATCATGGTTCGTCTTCTCTCTCTCTCTCAGCGCTTTTCAGATTCAGAAGTTTCTATTTACACGTATGTGAGCGCATAGTAGTTTTAGGTGAACAGTGATGTGGATCGAAAGCAATTTCGTTTGGAATTTCTCAGATTACTATTGATGCCTTCGCTCAGATTAGGTTCTTGGTTTGATGATGCAGCAGTTTTACTCGTTATTTCAATGTTGGTTTAGCTGAGTTGTGATCAACTATTGAGTATTAGAGTATCAGTCCTCTGTTCAAATTTGGATCTGCGCTTTGTACTCAGCTTCATTCTCTCTCTTTTTGATGAGATGTTTCATGATTTTTTTGTCATGTTTATATCAGCATTGTCTGAGGCAAAGAGACTAAAAGAAGAGACGGATCAGAAGACGAGGACTAAAGGCGAATTATGCTCACAGATACTTGGAAAGCAGAGAAAGATTTCGTCAATGGAATCTGATTCAGCAAATCTTGCACAGGTATGCATGCAAGCCATGCCATCAATATGATACTAGTATAAAAGGTGGAATCTTGTATAGGTCTAATTATGCTTTAGAGGTCATCACACTATTGTTCTTTGTGTGCTGCTTGCACTGGGTGAACTGTTTATCTTGTGTTGTAGAGTCTGGAGCTTATCTTACAAGAACGAGACAGTTTATCTGCAAAGCTTGTATCCAAACGGTAACTCAAAAAGACCTTACCACTAGAGCTCGATTGTGGTTCTGGAATCATCTTGCGACTGTCAATTCTATTGTTTCTAATTGCAGTTCTAACTATATAAAGACTGCAGAGGAAGCTAAAACCAAACTAGAGGAGCAGAAGGTTTTTTGTTTGCATCCTCTTGGTGTGATATCATTCCCTGTTGTGTTTACCAACACATTTTACCTTTCTGTCGCCCTTATTTTTGCCAGGGCTGGTTTGTTTCCCATATGAGCAATGAAACTGGCCAACAAGGACAGGTTCGTTCTCATATACGAATCCTTACATATTTACATTACAGAAGACTTCCAATATTTTGCATAGTAACTGAGGTTAGGATGTCTCATCCCTTTTTGTGTTGGTCCTTGACACATTAGAAAGAAGAATCAAGGAAAAACATGATGGAATTGTCAGACTCTGCTAGAGAAAAGCTTGATCAAGCAAAACAGATGAGATCCGAACTTATCCAGGAAAATTCCAAGGTTATTTACTTTAGATCAACTTGTTACTGTTGGTGGGTTTTGGTGTTGGTTCTGCCACTTGTTGTTTGTTAATATATGTGTTCTCGAGATAAACTTAAGTTTATTTTCCTATTCTGGTAATGATACACGATTTATCTCTTTGAGCACCTTTTCTGAAGTACAAAGTTTCATTTCAGATCAAGCTATCAATTGAGAATGTGAAGAACAAGATTAATGATTTCAAGGTAATTACTCTCTGGGATCTTTTCTACCATTTTGATTTTTATGAGTACTGCATCAGTTAGATCTTTTGCTCACATCAAGAGAAATCCACTCTGCCTTTTTTATACTCAATTATGTATGATTTTTTTTCTGCACCTGATACTGTACTATTTCCTCAACTCGTGAACAATACAGCCAGAGTTACTGTCATTGGATATTAAGATTCTAGAAGAGGAATACACTGCACTCTTGTCAGATGAATCTGGAGAGGCAGAGTATCTACATTCGCTGCAGAGTCAGGCTGAGAAACTGAAGGTGACATTGATTTTGTTGGCTTGGTTTTGATTGTTAACTATGTAACGATGACCACCTCCACTTGCTGCAGGGTATATCTTACATTGCTAAATGCGGTTGTGGAGAGGAATACAGTGTTGGTTTATATTAGGCTAAAGTCGTGCATGCATCATCACCTTTCAGGTATATGAATATGTGAACGCATCGAGAACCAAAATGAAGCTTTCTTTATGTGCTAGTTCTTTGAATCTGTGCTTTACCAGACGAGGTTACTTGTTTCGTTTGTGGAGACAACTTTAATACTGTTTTGTTGAAGTATATAATGTCTCACAATTTGCACGAGAAGAGCACTTTCTCTAACATTCCATATATATATATATATATATATACATATATGTAGGATAAAAAAGTAGCAAGCAATATGAACCATGTTTGTGTTGTCATCACATTCTTGATAACCTGAACTTAAATAGTTTGTGCAAATCTAAAATCTATAGCTGGTTACACAATGTCACAAGAAGACATGCAGCTCGTACAAACTATAATTTGGGGGTAAAATTGAAGAACTTTGTCAAATAAAAGGAAGAAGAAAAATGGTCCACGCCATTTACCAGCTGATAAATCGTATAGAACATATATATAAAGTTTAGAATGGATGGTGAGAGTGAGTAAAACTTATTCTTCAGCTAGCAAGTTTTAACGCAAATGTATCACCATGTTTGTTTATACAAACTTGATCTAAAACTGCGCTTATCTTCGGAGTAAAATTCATCGATTAGTTCTTTTAATTAGACCACAAAGTTTATAGATGTAGTGAATGAAATGGCGCAATACCATGTGCGTACTCTTACAAAGTGCTCTTACAAATGGTACAGTGAGTGCAATTACTGGAAGACAGACACTGAAGCCAATGTCAATTTTGTCTGTAAACTCAACAAACGCATACTTCCACCGAGGTTTCTCGTAAATCTGCAAGCTTCACCTCATCTGTCACACATAAAATATGGGTAGAGTTATTGGCACTCAATCCCAATCACACCGAGTTCAGCTTTGCCAAATCAAAAATGGAAAATAACTAACTTATTCAAAACTCTTCCCGGTCTGAAATTTTAAAGAAACTAATGCAGAATCACATAGAAGAAGAACATTTCAAGATTGTTACTCTGTTTAAAAGCTACGCATGTGAAACTATTGATCTATCCAAAAAAGCCTTCTCAACTCAAAATTGCAAGGAAGGAAACGAGGTAGTTGCAATACCTGAAAGTCAGCAGCTTTACTGTTGGTAGTTTCAGTATTCAACATCATCCATATCGCCCATGTACTCAGCAACTTGTTCAAGCCTAACATCAAGCATCTTATGGTTGTCTAAATCACGAACGACACCAGTTTCTCTATCCAAATCTTTCTCAACCAGATTCCCATACACGCCCTTGTGTTTACCCAATAGAACCAAAACTGGACCTCCTCGCCTCGGCAGCGCCGTCTCCAGCAGCTCCTGATCAACCCCTTGTACCAACTCTTGCGTCTCATCCATCGTGATATCACAGGTCGTTGGTCCAACGACATCAACAACTTTCCCTTTCTTAAGGTACAACCTCCCACCTTTCAAGTCCTTGCTTACTATCCTCACCTTTATATGACTCCTGAGCCATGAGGGCTTCTTCACTCTCCTCTCACCTCTATCATGCTTCTCACTGACTCTAACTTCATTTCTACTCACTCTCTCTGTACCTCTGCCTCGTTTACTCGATTTCTTATCTTTCTCCTTGTCTTTCAACTTCTTTAAACACCTCTCTTCTTCCTGTGAACCCAAATCTGCTACCTCACTCACACCAACTCTCACTTCATCTCCACTTCCAGAGAGCTTCACAACGAAAAAATCATCACCCATCTTCTCCACAATCTTACCCTTTAACCCCATATCTCTACCAGCAACGATTCTCACTTCTTTCCCAACGAAAAACAGATCTCCACCGTTACCATCAAGTCTCACACTTTCTTTCACCTTAGCCTTCTTCGTATCAACAACCACCTTAGACCTATCGAGATCGAAACCTAACCCTTCCTTAGCAGTCCACCTTTTGTACTCCTTAACCTGAACATCTTCTTTAGCGTTCTTACCTATCCCCTTCCCAGGCTTCCACCCATACCCAGCCATCAACGCAGCTCCAAAACCCTCCACAGGGACGCTCTCGAAGTCCTCCAACGTCGGGTCATCAGCAAGCGACTCCAGATCTCTCCTCAAACTCTGCATCATAAACTGCTCTATCGGAGCTAGATTCCGATCCTCATCGTCCCCAGCTTCGTCCTTGGCTCTCTGACGCACCTTCAAACCGTACGTGATGTTGTCCTGGGAATCGGTTAAAGGAACCTCGGGTTCGAATTCGAGGCCGGAACCGGTGTTGGCGGATTGGAGAGGGAGATCGAGATTCTTCATCTTCTTGTGGGGTCTCCATGTGTTCTCGATCGGAGGGATGACGTGTTTGGGAGCGAAATCAGCTAGGGTTTTCGTGGGATCGAATTCCGTGACGAACTCTTTGCTGGTACCGTCATCGACGGCGGTGGCTATGACTTTGGGTTTCGATTTGGAAGGGAGAGAGAAAGAGAGCTTCATGATTGATCGGTTTTTCTTCTCTCTCTCACACGAGCAAGCAAAACCCGAATGTCACAAAGACGGTGAGAATCATTGAGGATGGTGCGCGTGTTTACATACAAAACAGATGGGCCTATTAAGTATTTAGTGGGCCAAATAGCTGAACAAGTCCATTGGTGATGGAATAGATCAATCAAAAGTTCAAACACTCTTCCAATTTATGTTGCAATTGTGGGAAATCTACAAAAGAACAAATCTTTCAAACTATACTCTTTTAAAATCAACTTACTATTTGATTTTCAGTTTGAGCATTGGTGTCTTATCTTCTTAGATAATCTCCCATATTTGTCTTTGTATGGCAGTCAAAAGCATAATAACAGCCAAATAAATTCTTATTTAAATGTTACTTCATACTTTTTTCTCATATACCAAACTCAGTATAAGCTATGCCTAATTTATCTCTTTAGAACATAGATTGACTGACTTCACCGGTTTTGGAACTAGAATTCGACATAATATTTTCATTTTTAAATGATATTGTTATTCTTTCATTGAAAGTGTTAAAAAAAGTGTAATAGTAGTTTTTCTGCATCATGCGAAGAGATAAATTTTTTAAATATAATGTTCTTTTTAAAGAGGATTACGTCAAATAGATCTTTTTCTTTCATATTTATTCTATGCACGGAAACGCTCGTTAGTCTTCTCAGTCATGCAAAGAATTAAGGAAAGATAAGGGGATGCGTATTTCACCCCTATCTCCTTGATATTTTACCTTCTGTTTGTTGATGATAGTTTTTTCTTTTGTAAGTTGGAACCCTGTGAATGTGAAGAACTTATGAAAGTAGTGGGGAAACATTGGAAAGCATCAAGTCAATGCATCAACTTTGATAAATCATCCTTACTCTTTGGTAAAAGAGTACCTAGATATGTAAGGCAACCAATTAAAGACACTCTTGGGATCCAAAATGAAGGAGAAATAGACTCACCTAGGGATTCCAGATATAAGCGGGTCTAAGTGCCAGCTGTTTGTCTTTCTTAAGAACATACTACAAAACAAAGTAAATGGAGACAGGGAGATAGTTCTCAAAAGGAGGAGATGAAATGCTAATTAAATCTATTTAATTAACTCTTCCAACTTATGTTATGTTTAACTTCTTACTCTCATAGGAGATCTGCGAAAACCTTGCGAGTGCCATGCACCATTTTGGTGGAGCTGAAACCCCTCCAAAGTGATGGATTCATTGGGTAAATTGGAAAAGTTGTGTTTATCAAGAGGGGGAGGGAGGCATTGGTTTCCGGATGATATATGAGTTTAATCTAGCCTTGTTGGGGAAACAATAGTGGAGATTGATCCATGTTCGAAAACACGGCTAACTCGGCCGATTAGTCGGCATTTAAACGCTTGGCGGTGACTGACCGTAGCGATTCCATCAAAATCGGCCAAAAACTAGGGTTCATCAAAAGTGTTAATGTTTTTGTGTGATTAAATCTTGGAATTGGATGGTAGGTGAAAAATCTATTGTTTTGATGAAGAAAACAGTAAAAAAGAATGAGAAATCATGTTATAAATGTGTGAGGCAGCCATAGAAATCTGCAAAAGAAATGAAAACCCTAAAAGCAAGAAGATGATGTTAATTACAAATTTTCCATTAATGAGAAAAAAAAGAAATAAAACGCAAAATGACTTTTTCTAGCCTCGAACCCATGTTGTCTTCTGTACACAAGGAAAACATTTCCACCGCGATATGTTGAATATCTAGTTATTCTTCGAAAAACAAACATTTCATATATACATTAATACGAAAATTAAGAAAGATATTCAAAAATAATCCCCGATTAATCTATGCTTAATCCCGGAGTTTCTATTAACTCGCTAGGCCCCGACCCACCGCCCGACTCACGCCTAGCGTAATTTTAAACATGGAGATTGATACAATTCACAGACTCTCTTCTGGCCCGTGTTCTGCGTGGAAAATACTATAGACTTAGTTTGCCTTTGCAAGCTATTGACATAGATACCCCATCATATGTCTGGACTAGCCTATCAGCTGCAAAACCTCTGCTGTTACTAGGGATTAGACATAAGATCCATTTGGGTTTTGATGTAAAGGCATGTGATGATCCTTGGATCCCGACTTCACCTGCAAGTCCGGCCATGCCAAATTTCCCAGTAGTCCATCCCAGGATGACACTCAGTGAATTTATTAAAACAAACTCAAAGAATGGAATGTCAAAATGTTTGAGAACTTTGTCGCACAAGAAGATATACCTTTGTTTCGAAGTTTGGCCATAAGCTGATCTTTACAACATGATTCTTACTACTGGAGTTTCATTAACAGTGGTATATATACTGTTAATTCAGGATATTGGGTGGGCAGACATATAATCAAGGCTGAAGAAAATGTTGTCTGCACTGAACCAAGTATCACGAAGCTCCAAACCTTTCTTGGAAGGTAAATGATCCACAAAAGATTAGTCATCTTATATGGCAGTTACTCACATATGACATGTATCAGTCACAAGGAACTTGAATAGACTCCATATGCGATGTGATAATATTTTCCAAGGTGTGGGGATCCAAATGAGTCAGTAACTCATGATATCTTTGAATGTCCACCGATTGTTCATGTGTGGGCTCTTGCGGCTACACCATCTCATCCAGATATATTCCTTGTGTCCAGATTATATACTAACATGGTCTATCTTTTATGAAAAAAAAATAGTATTGAAGATCCAGAAATGGACAAAGATCTTTATTCATGGATAATTTAATTTGGTATCCCTTGAAAGCAAGGAATGATAAACTATTCAGAGGGATGGATAGAGACCCACTTGAACAAATCAGATACGCAGAAAGATAATACCAAGCATGGTTCACGTCAAATCAGTAGGAGGCTAGGTTGACTACAACACTAGTAATAGCATCTCAAGTCTTATGCTTTGAGAATATATGTATGGTGGATTGTTTTTGGACCTTCACATCGATCTCTAGTGGATGCAGCTAGGTGTGGAAAGATATCTCGGAACAACAACTCATGGGAACAATAAATCAGTGAAGAAGAGAATCAGCCCTGCATTCAGAGCTGGAAGCTCTAGGATGGGCAATGGACATCATGCTGCATCATTCGACATGTCAGCTTTTGGGAACATATTGTTAGGATTTGATCGAGATGATAAAGGAACTTCATGCATGGCAGAATTTTTCGATAGAGTTGAAGAAGATACAAATTTGAAGAGAAGATTCCACGGATCCAGGCTATCCTACATTCCCAAGGGACAAACTGAGACTACTATTTTTTTAGCTTGAACTACTTGGTCTTTCCATAGGCCTCTTTGTTTCATTTGTTATTCTATTCCGGTTTGGCTACCCAGACCACCTCAAATTTAAATAATAGCATAGTCTTTTGATGTCAAAAAAAAAATTTTACGTTAATGTGAATTACATATTGGATTTTAAAAGGAGAATAATCATCATACATTTTGTAAGCCAATGAGCCGATAAAATATTTTGAATTATCTTTGGGTAATTAAAAAGTCTTAAGCTTAGTTGATAAATGATAACTAAACTAAATCTACTTGATAACAAATGACTAAGCTAAGAAAATTGGGTAACTACAATAAATTGACTTGGCGAAAAAACGGCTAAGATAAGTAAACTTATTGAAAAATAAAGTTACTTTGATGATTAAACTTGGTAAAATTTCTCTTATAGTCGTCGTCGAAGTCTTGTTCGGGAGCATTGCTACCTCTCCTCTTTCCTCCGCTTTCTTGTCTCTCGCTGATTCTAGATTTGCGCCGTTTCAAGGTTCGTAGAGCCTCTCCTCAGGGACCCCGGTCTTCTAAGATCCGGAGAGCAGTGTCTCTCTGCAAAGGGCCTCTCTTTTCGTCAAGAACTTTCCAGCATAGCATCGAGAAGCTCCTCCAAGTGATTGAACTCCTCCAAAGCTTCTGATAGTTTCTGGGTTTTAGGACTCTTCCCGGTTCTGTTGTCGTAGGGACAGAGGAGCTTCACTTGCCACTTCTTGCTTCACATATTTTTTGGCCTCCATGAGTTCAACGGTGATTCAAAGTCTGGAAGGAGATCTTTATTTTCTCAAGACTGCCTTTCTTAATCAGCTCCTTCAAGTAACCTTATCGAGCTCTTCTCCTGCATGGAATGTCCGAATAAAAGCCATACCACACCGCCTGCTTCACCTGAGAAATCTCTTGCGCAAACTTGACCAGGACTATTGTTAGGATTCACAGGATCTTTCATCGTTTGTCTCTGAGCTAGATTTTGCTCTGAGGATGCTCTTCGACGCCAATGGCCAGAGCAGGAGTTGTCAACCTCTTCTTCCTATTGTGCTTTGACTGCTCCTTTATCTTGTTTTAGCCTTCTGGCCTAAACTTCTTTGCAAGTCTACTTGCATTTGGTTCCATTAAGCTTACCAGATATTTAACTGTTGTTTGATGTCTTGTTTTAGTTAGCTTTAGTTTTGGTTTCGTTAGGAACAGCTAGACCTAAGTTTAGTTCCTAAGTGTTTTTAAAAAAAACTGTTAACACTTATTAACCATTTAGTTTAACAAAAAAAAAAGAGATCCAAGCTTACTACTTGTATCAATGTTTTCATTACTTATAATAATACTAACTTTCTTAGCAATAAAAAAGGTAAAGTTCTTTTATAAATAGAAATCTTACCTCTACATTTAACACATGCAGTCATATGCTTGATATGCTTCCATAAGCTTTCACACGCTTTAACACATACAAAAGTTCCAACAAAATCTAAAGTATTCTTTCTAAAGTAAATATCAAGAGTATAGCAGGGTAAAAGGGTCAATTCCAACCTCAATAATTCTCGTCATGCCTTTTCCTATCTGAACTTTGTTACTGTGCCGGTTTCATCCTAAACTAACATTTATTTCAAATAAACTACCTGAACGATCAAAATCCAGCCGAAATCAACTTTGATGATGTTGGTTAACCATGCTGATGAATATATATATATATATATATATATATATATATATATATATATATATATATATATATATATATATATATATATATGGTGGGGCTGTGGAAATCTAAAAGGTTTGTAGTGTTTTATAATTAAAGAGGGCTTTGAAGAATCGAAGTGTATGAGGTTGGTCGTTACGCCGGAGCTGCTGAACGGCGGCTGCCTTTAGGGGTTTCGGGTGAGAAAGAGGGAGAGTTATATCGGGAACATTAGAAAGAGGAAACATAGCAGATTTACTAAGCTCAGTAGTGGATTTCGTGGGCACAATGGTAAGTAAACTTTTAACATTAATGTTAACGGTTTTTTATGATGACATTTTAATTTTGGGAAAATCCCATGAAAAACCTTCAAAGTGGCAAGTACTTCCGCTTTAAATCTCCAAACATTATATTTCCATAATAAACCTTGAAAGTAAAAACATTCTTAACATAAACCTTCAAAGTGGCTCACGTGTTTTGTCTGATGTTAAGATGGACAGAATTATGAACTCTGTTAACGTCGTGACTAACTCCGTTTCCTTTTGATAAAACATGTGCCTTATTATAATTAGTTTTATTTTTGATAAATCATATTTTTATTTTATTCACACCAGCAATCTAAGATCCTTATATCAGTTTGTAGGGTTGAGCCGTCGTACGTGAAAAAAATATCAGAAGACCTAAAGAGAAAACTAAAAAGTGAGGAAGAGATCGTCGTAGACGACATGGAGTAAGATAATTCCAATATTTAATCTTTTTGTTCCAAATTTACGAGTCTTATCATGTGTGGTGTCTTCTTCAATTTTTTTTTTTGTTTATGTGCTGAGAGTTGAAACCTAGAAGGAACATACGCCTAACGCTTCTCGTCTCTTCGTCCTATGGGTTTCTCTTTGATTCCCGTCATCATGTGCTCTGGCAAGAAACGATGATGAAATTGCAACATTGTAGGCGAAGAGGATGATCAGATACAATGGGGATTTCAGAGAAGTTATCTTCTTCATCGTCATTCTTTAAGGTATTTAATTATTTTGTTTCAGAATATACGATGATTCTATTTAAAATATAGTTAATTGCAACAAGGCACATGTTTAATCAAAAGAGACGGAGTTACTTACAATGTTAACGGAGTTTATAATTCTGTCCATCTTAATATAACACAAACACGTTGACCACTTTTACAGTTTTTGTTAAGAATGTTATTAGTTTCAAGGTTTATTATGGAAGCATAGTATTTGGAGGTTTAAAGTGGAAGTACTTGTCACTTTGAAGGTTTTTAATGGAATTTTCCCTTTTAATTTTCGTGATGTGTGACTTTAGTTGGTTCATGGTTGCAAACATTTTGGCTGATGTGGCATAATTAGGAAGACTTCAAATTAGTGCTTTTATTGTATTTATAGATCTCTCTGAGTTTCGGGTATATTTTTGAGTTTTCAGATATTTATAATTTCTCGGCTTTTGACTATATTTTTAGGGGTTTGGTTTAACTTTGAATTTTATGTATTTTAAATTTTCTCAGATTTTAGAATATTTTTTTAAAAAAAATTGGTACATTATTGGGTATTCGAGTAAATTTTGAAAAAATACATGTGGTAATTCACTTAGCAGAAATTAGACAGGTGTCATTTGACTCAACAAAAGTGTACATGTGGCATTGACTCAGCATGGTTGACCAAAATTATTTTTGTCAAAGTTTATTTCGGCTTGAGTTTAATAATCCATGTAGTTTAGGATGAAATGGCACAATAAAAAAGTTCATATAGGAAAATACACAATGAGAATTGTCGAGGTCGAAACTGACCCTTTTCCTAGTATAGCATAGATGTTAAGTTCACAATTCTTCTTTTGGGTGGTTCAAAACAGTCTCACACTACATGCAATTTATTGAGTTAAGGAAAGAAATCAATTATGACTCTAAGTATTTGTCTATTTCTTTAACAATTTCTTTAATTTTATTGTCTTATATTATTTTTTCTAACTCATTTTTTTCGTAATATTCAATCTTGATTTATATAGTCCTACATCCAGTAATGGAAGCTTTCATCTGGGCGATAGAATGTAAGGGTGATAGGCTGCCTCTTGTGCTTCTTTATCCTATCAATCCCTCAAAACATTTAGTGTACTATACAAAACATGTCATGAAAATAAATCTTTATCCTTCCAAAACACATCTGTGAAGCACCATCTTTTACTCTATGTGGTGTGCTTTGTGTTTCCTTCTCCCTAATTTATTTGGGTGTGTTCGAGTTCCAGTCTGCATGTTGCCATTTGTGTCTCATTACATACTATGGGTTATGTCTCTTCCAATTGTAAAGTATCTTTATGATCTATATTAACACCGTTGGAAACCTTATTTTGTGTTTCATCCAAGTATACCATAAAATCCAAGCAAATTGATGGTCTTCTATGTGCGGTGTAATCTTCAAAAACAAATAATTCATATTTGCATAAAGCAATTTCATATAAAAAGTACTTGGATTTTAGGAGATCCTTGAGAGAACTCATGTTTGAACGGCTTGAAGACATTTAAAGATACATGGTTACTCGTTTCCTTTTCCACAATATTTTCCACTGTATATCACACTTTATTCCTCCAATTTTGAGATTTCTCTTTGCCAATAAACAAACTAAAATAATTTGTTAAATGAAATGTTTTAACTTAAAAAAAACATAACTTTTCTATGTATAAGCATGGAAAAGCTATTAATTCATTTTAATTTAATTTTGTTTAAAAAAGCAATTGAGGGGAAGGGGTAGGCAATTTGTAAATAGTTTTCCTAAAAATGTGGAAAACTTTCATATATATTTTTTATTTATAAATAATGGGAATGACACAACTGTTAATCAGTTCAGCAAGGATTAAATTGAAATATTACATTCATCCAAAATTCACTTTACTCATTTGCCAATATAAATTTGGGGTGAACCAATCCTACGATGACAATCTTAAAGGTGAACTTTTTAGTGAAAAAGTGACCATTTATGCAAGTTTTCTCTTGTTTTCATTCCTTTTTGTTATTATGGTTCCCACAACTTTACCTACTTCCTATACCACAAAATAACCCTTATCATTTTCTTTTTGCATGAGTTGTTGTACAGGATAATGAAATCAACCATTCTCTTTATAAGGGCAAAAGACAACACGGCATGAGATACGGACATTCCACTTACGGCCACATGCAAATGAATAGGTCAAAATCGTTGACTTTGACTTTTCAGCTCTCAAGTCGTCTCCTTCCCTCTATAAGTAGCTAACAATAGCTTCTCTCAATCCCACGACTTCACCACTTTAACTTTCCAGCTCTCAAGTAGTCTCCTTCCCTCTACTAGTAGTAGCTAATAATAACTTCTCTCAATCCCAATTACCATGAACTTTTGGTCCACTCTCTTCGTATTTGCCGCCACTATCTTTCTCCAGTGTTTAAACCCCACCGGAGCCGCCACGTGTCATCCTGATGACGAGGAGGGTCTTTTAGCTTTCAAATCGGGTATAACACGAGATCCTTCAGGCATTCTCAGCTCATGGAAGAAAGGTACTGCTTGCTGCACCTGGAACGGTATCATTTGCCATAACGGTGACCGAGTCACCATTCTTTCATTATTCGGTTTTCCCAAGAAACCCGAACGCTCCCTCTCCGGCACTCTCTCGCCGTCGCTGGCCAAACTCCAGCACCTAGAAGTGTTTAGCTTAGAAGGTCACAGGAACATCACTGGATCTTTTCCTCATTTCCTTCTCCAATTACCAAAGCTAAGATATCTTATCATGGAGGATAACCATCTCTCCGGTCCCCTTCCTTCCGACATCAGCATGCTAAGCCAGTTGGAAGGTTTGAATCTTCATGGAAATAAGTTCACCGGTGTAATCCCAAATTCGATATCAAATCTTTCTCGGTTTTCTGGTCTCTTTATTGGCGGTAATCTTCTAACCGGAACTATACCCTTAGGGATTGCTAATCTCAAGCTAATGCAGAATCTGAAACTCTGCGGCAACCGCCTCTCTGGCACCATACCAGATATTTTTGAATCCATGAGAGAGCTCAAATTTCTTGATCTCTCCGGCAACGGATTTTCCGGGAAACTTCCTCCTTCGATTGCATCGCTCGGACCGACACTCCAGGCCCTTGATCTGAGCAAAAACAATCTCTCGGGGACAATTCCAGAATATATATCAAGATTTAACAAGCTCGAAAAGTTGAATCTCTCCGGAGTCGTGCCAAAGGGTTTGGTGAATCTGACCAATTTAAACAATCTTGATCTCTCTCACAATCTTTTAAATGATCCATTTCCTGCCTTGAACGTTAACACCATCGAGTTTCTTGATCTCTCATACAACCAGTTTCACCTTAAAACGATTCCAGAGTGGGTTACCTCATTACCGAGCATATTCTTGTTGAAACTAGCAAAATGCGGGATCAAGGTGAGCATAGAAGATTGGGAGCCAGCGGCACCACTATACTACCATTACATTGATCTGTCAAAAAACGAGATCTCAGGGAGTCTAGAAAGGTTCCTTAACCAGACAGAGTATCTGCTTGAGTTTCGAGCAGCGGGAAACAAACTTAGATTCGATATGGGGAGGTTGACGTTCGCAAAGACGCTGAAAACCTTGGATCTGTCAAGGAATTTGGTATTCGGGATGGTGCCAGCAATGGTTGCCAGTTTGCAGAGACTGAACGTGAGCCAAAACCGTCTTTGCGGAAAGCTTCCGACAACAAAGTTCCCGGCTAGCGCGTTCGCCGGCAACGACTGTCTCTGCGGCTCTCCACTTTCTCCTTGTTTACTTTAGAGGCAAGAAAACTATAATTCTATGTATTTGGATTTACCTTGGCATTTGAAGTTTGCTCCGAAAATTATTGGTATTCGTAACAAATAAAGTAGAATTTAAGTTTTCAAGATTGAAGCATTTTTTTTTAGCGATTTCTGTTGTGGGTACAAAAATGAGATATTGAAGAAATTAAATTAAGGATAACTAAGAAATAATCTAAACCAACTAATTGTAGAACTCGGTACTTACTTTTGGATACTTGGTGCGGGCAAAAAAACCGGAACGGAATAACCGAACCGGAACCAACCGAAATACCTAAAACTGGAATCAGACCCAAATCCTCAAATACCCAAATGGTTCCTAGATTTATATATTCGAAATAACCGAACGAGTACCCGAATATACAAATATTCACTATATATGTATATAATATAGCTAAATATATATTTATAGTTAGGTATTTTCTTACACCATGTACAGTAAAAAAAATTAAAATTAAAATTAAAATTATATTTAAAAATACAATTTCATTAATATTGTAAATTTTATTATTTTCTTAACAGTATTTTAATATAAATTTAATTTAATTAAACATAAAATTATAAAAATAAATTTCTTTATTTTAAATTATATATAAAAGTATATATGTATATATTTAAAATTATAATCTTATTTTAAATGTGTTCGATAATAACAGATGATTCTCTTCGATATAGCAGCTAAACCACTACTTTTACTAAACTTGAAAGACACGTGCCCTCTCCCTGCGTTCGATCCCCCTCGGAATCAGAACTTTTTATGTTTTTTATTTGATTAAAAAGTTGTTGGTTATATTGTTTTACTTACAGAAAAAAAATAACACACTTATCCGCACACTATGCTCCCATTCATAGAGTTTTCGGGTTCGATTTGTGGGAGATGTAAAATTTTCCTAATTTTTTTCCTTTTAAAATTCTACATCACAATTTGAAATTTACCAAATATGCAGATGTCATATCCTTAGTTTTTATCTCATTTCATTTTTTTGTGTAAATGAAATGCAAAGTGTAAAACAAGATTTGAGCATATACGTGTTGTATCATATTAGGGAGAAAAACTGGAGTCCCATTCTGTGGAGACAATGGAGAGGCAGGCGTCTCATTCGATGGCTCTGTCTCATTCTGCAAAAAATCAGGAAGGTTATCATGATTTGTACAAAATCTTCGAAAACTACTTGAAAACTCCAAGTGTAAAACAAGATTTGAGCATGTACATGTTATGTCACATTAGGGGAAAAATCTTGAGTCCCAGTTTGTGGAGACAATGGAGAGACACGTGTCTCATTTGATGGCTCTGTCTCATTCTGCAAAAAAATAAGGGAAGGCTATCATAATTATGTACAAAAGCTTCCAAAACGTTTTTTTTTTCTAACAAAATCAATGTTCTTAGTTGACAAATTGCATCGAATTTTTGTTTTTGTATTCAGATAGTACCAGAGAAGTGCATATATGAAACTTCAAGCCTTATCGACTAATTCTCTATACAACTCAGCTTAAGATACCATGATCTAAAAAATGTTAACCTATTTTTATTTGTATTCTTAACAAGAAAAAGCTATAACTTTTAGAGGAACAAGAGAACTAAAACATCGACATACAGGTTTGAAATAATATCATATCACCCAATCTACCCATATGTCACAATCAATTTTTTTTTTTTAAAATTAGAATCTGAGAGAAATAAAGCATTGGTCAAAGAAGAACTAGGAACATCAAAGATTCAAAATGGCTTACCAAAAAGCAAGGTCACGAACTCGTCTTCTTCCGTAAGTCAAGTTCTGTAAGTGAAGCTTCCTGAGATTCATTCTTTGCAATTCTGATTATTTTTTCTTTGTTATATTCGATTTGAATA
The DNA here is from genome assembly GCA_016771965.1 of Brassica carinata. NCBI lineage: Eukaryota > Viridiplantae > Streptophyta > Magnoliopsida > Brassicales > Brassicaceae > Brassica > Brassica carinata. Next base: position 11,708,453 of record CM028689.1, on the reverse strand, counting down.
ACAAAACAAGCCCAAATATATTACCCAAAGAACAACAAATCAAAACCCCCAAATTTCAATTTGAAAACCCTAAGATTTTGAATTGTAACTTTTCTTTGTAAACCGTTGTCAATAAAGATTGAAACATACCGATACACAGCCCGTTTCATCTACAGGGATAATCACCGCTTCGTTTCTTGCCGGAATTCAACAGCTCGTCACCGGAGGTTACTCGCCGCCATAGATTACTTCATGATGTTTTTTTGTCGAGATAATATTATCGTTGAAAGAAGGGCATTATAGTCTTTAGCTCTATTAATGAAGACTATTATTCTGATTTCCAATTTGAGAGGCTATTTTTGAGACAAAAATGGATCCCACCTTATGGCCATATATATATATATATATGGCTAACATTTTTAATTATAATCTTTATTTTTATAAAAGTAGTTAAATTATTAAATAAGATATAAATTTTGATTTAATATTATAAATTATAAAGTTTCAATATTCATATTGGTAATCAATGTATCAGATTATATTCTTTTGTTTCACAATTTTATTTATGAAATATTGTAGATGTAGGATCAAAATCTTTCTTTCATAGTTATAATCAGATTAGGAAATTTGATTTGAAAGTAAAAACTTATATATATATATATATTGTATTTATGGACTGAAAAGAAATCCATGACACTAAAAAAAAGAAAAAAATTATAAACATTCACAAGCCATAAAACATCAATAAACTAGCAATAGCCAACAAACATTATATATTCTATATATTTATATAATGTTTATTATTTGTCAAATTTTTTTTGTGTTTTTAATGTTTTAATCCTAGTTTTGCATGTTTCTAAATATTTTCAATATTTAAGTTAATTTTCATTTTTAGTTTATATAATATTTATTACTTTGGTTTTAAGTATATTATTTTCATAACATTTATTATTTTATTGATAAAGTCATTAGTAGCCTAAATTCATTTGTGATTTTGATGTCTGTCATGTACAAATAAAAATTTGTTTATTTTAGGATAGGAGTATGATTTTTAATATTAAATATATATAAAATACTTAATGTTAGTATATAATTTATATTTAACGACATATTTTCAATGATACTTTACTTAAATCTTAACTTTAATAGTGTAATAATTATTTGAATCATATTTTCAAAAAGAATCAGAGAAATATTAGTCACTACAGAACTTAATATAAGATAAACGTTATTATGATTTTATCGGTAGATATTGTTAATATCTATTTACTAATTAATTTTTCTAATTATCATGATAGGTATATATATTAAAATATCGTTTAAAATAATGGTACAGATATATATATCGGATTCATATGTTAATGTTTATTAATTATCTTAAATATCATAATAAATATATATATACTTAAGATAAAATTTTAAAAAATAAGATTAATTAAACTAATAATGTATCCTAAAATCATGGATTCATTTTATATAATTAAATTAATTAAACTAATATCTTATAGTAAAATTATGGAGAAGATGACAAAGAAACAAATTCATTTCATAAATAATAGTATATATTTTTTGAAAAAAAAAGGAATAGATTGAAAAGTAATATTTTGTTATATTTATATGTAGGCCTCAAGAATATGGACGGTGAAAGTGACAGACCTTTTTGACCACCGGATTGTCAAGGTCTGTACGGATTGCGATATGGTGTGGTAGTTAGTGGCGGTGGTAGTGACTAATGCAGCTATATTACGTGACCATCTATTTTCTTTTAGTGGAAAATTCGACACACGGGGTTTTACTATAATGCAATTAATTATTTGGATGACAGTCTGGCTTCAGTATTATACTTCTTTTAAATCGTGTTTTGGTTAACGTTGATAGATTTCTCTTTCGACGCACTTTCTTAATAAACTCCACACTAATTTTTGGTCAATTTTATAGTCTATGGGTAGATACATACTATTTCATATTCTTTTAGAGTAAATGTCATCATCACACTTCTGTCAGGTCTCGAGCTTCTTTTTTTCTGCATCACGACTCTTGGACCTACATTCAAAAATCGTGTTATGCTAGCTTTGTGGGATAATTTAGTTTCGAGACTCTATGAATTAAACCAACACGTGCTTGAAAGTTCAAACCAACACATAGAAAAAGTAGAAAAGAATTACTGTAATCAGCATTTCAAATAGCAAATGATTATATCTTCTAAAACCAATTAACATCAAATTACTATTAAAAAATTATTGGACAACAGATTTATAAAAAATCAAAGACTATCTAAAGTACCTATTTTTCTTACGAAAACCATTTTAATATTCTGTATGATTAGTACTGAACTTAAGAAAATCATATCCTTAAAAATAATAAATCTGTGTTCACAATGTTACTAGCGTTTGCTAAATAGATAACAACGTTGTTGTCCGTTTAAACACAACCGGGAAGAAATCAAAGAAAAAATGTTTTTATATGATTGGCAACTTTCAGAGTAAATAAAAGAAATTGATTTTTATTCTTGATTATTTACTAAAAAAGTAATCAAAATCAGAGTCATTATGATTCCGCGTCAGAAATCGGTGACACTAACATAATTGGCTGTACAACATTGCCAATCGAAACCATTATTTCAAATCAGTGTTATAACTTATAGGTGTTAACATTAAAATGTAAGAAAGAAGTAAGAACCAATTAATAATTTTTCTTTGCATTTGGTCTAAGAAGTTAACAAAAACCACAATATACTACACTGACTAAGATAAAAATAATCAATAATCGTATAACTGCCAGCAAGGATAGTAAAATTAAATCCTTACGAAGTCGTTTCCGGCTATTTGGAGATCATGTGTGTGTGTTTTTTTTTTGTTGAGAAAATCATGTATGAATTTTCAATTTTGTTATTAAAGATTTTTACCAAAAAAAAAAATTGTTATTAAAGACATGTAACTATTACTTTTCTTAAAACAAATCAATCCCAAATTATGTAAATATTGAAACTAAATACAAATAAATAAAATTTAATGCTAAACTATATAAATATTCAAAAAGAATAATACAAATAAAAAGAATTAAAGCAAGGTCTTCCTCAGAATGCACTTATTTATTCATGTTAAAAGATACTAGCTTTTTCAATTAGACAAACCCATCGATTCTGTACACATGCCATGCATGACAGCATAGTCCCACTCCACACGTAACTACGTAGGAAGCTCACTTCACCTGAAACCAAACAAAGCCTTCCACAAAACTTCCATCCCACCATTTCATGTCTTTTATTTTATTTTCTATATATACGATTCCACTTAAACACGGACTCTATCACTCTGTCTTCGAACTAATTCTCACATTTCAAAATACACAAACGCACACCCGTCTCATAGTTATTAAACACGTTTATATCAGTCACATGGAAAACAAAAATGTTGGTCAACTAGAACAACGCTTCTCTGCTGACCAAGTATCTTACAGAGGCGTTCGCCAGAGGAAGTGGGGAAAATGGGTGTCAGAAATCCGAGAACCCGGTAAGAAAACCCGGATTTGGCTCGGAAGCTACGAGACGGCCGAAATGGCCGCAGCTGCTTACGACGTTGCGGCAATTCACCTCCGAGGACGTGGAACACATCTCAACTTTCCGGAGCTTTCCCACAGTTTTCCTCAGCCGCAAAGCTCTAGTCCCGAGCACATTCAAGCTGCTGCACAGGAGGCAGCACTGATGTTTAAACCGGGTGTGTCGTCCACTGAACCAGATCTCGGGTCGGGTCAGGGACATTCTCGGGTCGGATTGTCTCCGGATCAAATTCAGGCGATTAATGAGTTTCCGTTGGACTCGCCGAGGAGGGGGTGGATGCAGGATTTGGAAGTGGATGATTATGAAGAGTTGTACGGACAAATTTTTGGTCAGTGCGATAGAGATGAGTTTCTTGAAATGCAGCAGCTTGAATCCATTTGGGATTTTAACTGCTTTTGATCTAAGTATTTGTTTAAACATTCAATTTTTATGAGCCTACCAAGGTTTCGACTTTACAGATTATTTATTCAGTGATGTATAATAAATTAACACCCGAAGTATTTTTCTTGGGTTTAATTTAGAATCTTCTAAGTTCTAACAATGAAGAGATCATATTTTCTTACACCAAAAAATAATATATTCCAATGCGATTGAGTCAAATTTTAATCATATATTTCATGGCTGATGGTTTGCCAGATTATTTCTAACGGATTATTTCTAACGGTTAATATTCCCTCTATTTCACAATGATCTATGTTTTAGAAGAAAAAACTAGTTTCTAAAAAATACATATTTTATATTTTCAATGCATGTAACAATTATAAATTGTAAATTTCGAAAAATATTTATCGTGGTTACTGAATTTTGATTGGTTAAAAGTTATGATAAATTGATAATTACAAAATATAATGTTATTATAATCAAAAGTCTACGTGTTTTTGATGTGTCAAAATATACACATACTAAACATCTTCAATTCCTCTGTATTTTGAAGAGGAAGCTCATGGTTATAATTTTATAAAGGTTACAATTCGATGTGTATCATTTAATTACAGTTTAATGTAATTGCATTGCTATTGTAGTTGACGATGGTACACTCCGTGTGGGGGCAGGAGAGACGATTCCAATATGCCGCCAGAATCTCTCGAGTACCTAGTATTCATGACATTTCAGCTTTTACAAACACTTTTCTTTTCTTTAAATTTATCTTCAAAAGTTTTTATATACTTGACCAAATTATATATATATATTTTATTGTAAAGTTCCTTATTGTTAGAATATTTTAAGGTGAGATCTTTGTAGGCATTACAGAAAAGTAAGTAAAACACTAAAAAGCAAGAATCAAGACTAAAAGAAATATTTTATTAAACTACAACGTTTGGTGTATAAATCCTAGTTCTAGTCATCTAATTCTATTTTCTTAGTCTCTGAATGTCTGACCGTTTTCGAGGGGTTGGACTCCCATTTTATAGTTTAGTCGTAGTCGGCTATTAAGTCAGAGTCTTCCATATTCGGAAAATATGGAAGAATCCACTTTAATAGAAATCTTCCATTTTTACCTGAGGCAAGAAGGGAGCCGAGATTTGAGCAGGGATTTCTCCAGACAAGAATCTGAAGGTCGGCATCCTGCTCGTAAACTGTAATAATCTCTTCATAGATTATTTTTCTCCAACAATTTACCCCTTATCTTTTAATTTCTTCATCAAAATCAAGAGATAACCTGTGCAATTTGGCCGACCGGAGTCGTTCCTTCTCAGCATGTCAGGAAATCATTTTTATAGCGCCCTTTTTCAGGGTTTGTCTAGGCCTGAACCGTGTTTACAACCCGGAGGAGAGGTGTTTATCAAAGATAGTCCAAGGTCTAGTAGATATCTCTAGGTTCAGAGCCTGATTAGATCGACTGATCTACCAGGATTCGGTATCCTGGTCTTGCATTTCAATATGGATGACAAGACTCGTTGTTGTGGCGCGTGGCCTTGCTAGCGTTAAGCTTTTTGGTCCTAGTGGCACCAGGCCTGATCATAGGTTGTCATAGTACGTCAGTGGGTACTTGATCCTTCAGATTTGGTCGCTGGTTTCTAATCTGGAGCAGGAATACAAGGAAATAACATGCTGCAGTGGACATTTTGTTATTTCATCATGTGGGGTGATATATCGTTGATGCCAGTTGCTGGCGGCTCTAATATCTCGCCCGGAAGTAGGAAGCTTCAGCCTTTAGTTGAAACCATATCGGGATGATATTTGGAAAGAATAAGCCGATTTTCTTTCCAATCTCCTTGGGGAATCTTTTTTTTTTTCCAAACGATAGGATCTTTTATGGAATTAAATTTCAGCTCCTTCGCAAGAATATTTAACTTGTTTACGAATAGTCTAAAAACATCACCTTTCCTTTTTCTTCAGAGGCGTGCTTGCTGCGAGAGCGCCGAGAGGCGTATATACGGACCTTTCGGGGCTGTATTGGCTTCATCCTTCTTTCCAATCTCCTCCGCTCCCCGAATTGAGGAATGAGTAATCCTCCTAATTTTCCATCTTTCCCAGCTTCGTTCGTAGGTGGTCGTATGATGCCTTGACGTCTTTTAGGAAGTCATTTTCCGTCTCCCGTTTCTTCATGGAGAGAAGTTTCTGAGGTTGACTATGAAGTGATTCCGGCAGCCCCTTTGAGGCATCAGCATTCTCAAAAGCCTGACGGAGATGAACCCTGCTCCGAGATTCTTCCGCAACCCATCAATAATAGTTGTCTTGTAGCAGATAGGCTCGTACACACATAAGGAGTATTTGTAGTACTTATTTGCAGAGGCTAACTAAGCCTATAATACTTGCCTCACAGAACCCGAACTAGAAAAGATTCTGGAAATTGTACTAATCGCCATAATTTTTTTACCAGCAGCACTAAGTTAAATTTTTGGATCATACAAAATCCAATACCTCCCTCATTTCTCGGTAAGCAAAGTTTCTCCCATTTTACCCAATGGAACCTTTTAGTGAGGGTTCAAAATCAAACAGAAATGTGCACTGACACTCATTAGTCCCTGAAAAATTTCTAGAGGAAGCAAGAAGCTACACATAATGTAGGTCGAAGCGCCAACTAAATAAGTTAATGAGAACCTCCTTCTCTCCTCTTGATAACCACCATGCCGATCACCTATTCACTCTGTTTTGCAATCTGTTCTTTATGATGGTAAACAATTTGCATTTTGATCCATTAATAGTTTTAGGTATTGTCAAGTACGAATCTATTCCTTCTTCATTATGGTCCAAGAGTTTCCTTGATTCTTTGATTTACGTTCTCAAGGATTCTCTTATCAAAGAGTAGAGATGTCTTTGTTTATCGAGCACTAGCCCCGTCTCTGTTTGCAGTCATTGTGCAGAACCGCCATGGAAACCGTCTTCCCACTCGACAAAGCCTCGCTCTCCATCTCCGAGAAGATGTATGATCTGCCATGCCCTGTGCGGTCCTCAACAACTCCCAGTCGGTCCCGATTTCTATTGCAGAAGTCATTTGAACCTGAAGAGTTTTGGAGCCTCTCAAAGCCTCCGATAAGAGCCCACAGGATCTGAAATTTTATATAATCCGGCAGATCTACACCAGAGTTGCGCCACTGGACCGACCCCTGCAAATCCATCACCTCCTCCGCCTTTTATCAAAAGCACGAAGCCATTAAGCTCTTAACCTGGCTCCTGCAAATCCGTGTACTCATGCGCCTCAGTCTCCGATAGATCTCTTGATATGGGCTTTCATTTTTTTTATTGTGGGCTTACAGCTAGGGTTTGTTAAGGATTATGAGTCCTGATACGGTAATATCGGAATACAAATGCTCAGCATGACCCCAGCTCCTGTCCCCTCTTGGAATATTGTCAAGAGTATCTTCTCACCTCCTGCCTCATCCGTCCATCTCGTTCTTGCCGCCTCTCCTTTCCTCCCCGCTGCCGTCATCACCACTACTGCTATGCTCACTACCATCTCCTCTCCTGCTCCTCTCGACATCACCGCCTCTCTCGTCTCTTTCGCCGTATCATATAACCCTTTTTCTCGACGCCGAATCTACTTTGCAAGAGTGTGGACTCGCCAAATCTGATAGCTGTTCTATTACAGCTGCGTCTCCATCATATTACGTTGTCTCAAGCATCGAGGGTTCTTCACAGAGTCAACTACACGAACTTCAAACCGAAGTTGCTATCCTTTACAGAGGTCCCCGGTTATCTTGCTCATGCTGTACTCTTACTCATGGAGTCTTCACTGGCGCGTTGAGAACCTTGTTCGTCAGATCCAGGATTTCACTATCGCAGAAGCGTCAGCGGTGAGCTGTCGGTCATTACGCATGAATCCGCTGCCACCTTTACCTCGAGTCAGACTCATGTCTCCGTCGCCTTCCCCTACACAGTCCGATCTCTGTTGCTGCAAATCACAAACACCGCCGATCAAGCTGTCATGACTACCTTCACTTTCTGGCTGGAGATGGTTTCCACCTTCTCCGATGAACTTTTAGAGTCCACTCAGCGACTGCTCCTAGTCCCCGTCCTTTGCTATGCATTATCCAAGTGGAGCACTTTCTTCTAGGCATGTTCCCTGACCCTGATGGCCTCTGACTCACCTAGTAATTCCCAAAATGGACTGTTTCTGCACCTCAAAATCTTCAAGCCTAGAACAGCCTCGATGAGTACCTTTATACATCAGGAAATGCTTTGCATTGCTCAACTTTACTTTCAGACAACAAGAAGTATCCATAGAAGGTCAACCAACACATCTCCTTCCAGTGATCCAGACATCTCCAGTTTAATGTTGAGGACCTCTTCGTTTGTAATCGACTTAGCCCATCGGATTTTATAATTTAATATAAGCTTTTGGTGTTAAATAAATCTGTCTTTCTTCTCAAATGATATATGGGGGCAGAGGATATGATTGTTTTGATCTTTTTCAGTGAAGTGGTGAGGTTTTGTTAGACTGAATATTTGATACTATTTTGAAATTATCATAATTATGTATCCACAAATGATTTTGGAATTTAAGTTTTGAGATCTAAGTATAATTTTTAATATATATATATATATATATATATATATTTCTAAATTTCTCTACAGACAGTTGTGATTTGTCCAGTCATATATTATCTCATAACATTTCTTATAATGTTTATTCAAAAAATAATCCTTTGATTTTCCAGTATAAATATAAGAAAACTTTTTATGTAATATAAAATACTAGTAAACAAATATTGTTAATGAGGAAGATATAATTTGGTAAACTAAAAATAGTGGTTTAATGGTTGATATTTGATAACTCCCTCGATATATTTGATTTTAAATGGAAACAAAATCTGATTTTTTTTGTTAACAAAATCTGATTTTCTTTAAAGTTGTCTTTTAGTTTGAATTTTGATTTAAAACCGACCCGGTTCCTTGGTAACTATTACTTATTTCAAAATATACTTTCCATTTTAATAACGATAAGCTATTTCCAATGAATGAATATCATAAGATGAGCATTAAAGATTCTGCAGGCTCAAAAACGTGTTTATATAGGTATGAGATACTTCTCATTTTCATGCAAACAGTTTTAAGTATTTGTAAATCTAAATAAAGATAAAGGAAAAATAATAATTATTACGAGTTGTGTTTGTCCCAAGATTGAAGGGTTCTCCTGATTTTACTCTCATGCAAACCATATCTTGCATCGTTTGTTTTCCATCTCTCTATTGACGATCTTTCTTTTCCTTATTTTCCCCGGATTTTCCGTTTTGTTGAACCGGTTCTCAACTATGATTCTCAACATCGTTTCTCTTGAATAGTAAAACCTTCTTGCGTTTGGTTTCTATAGAATTTGCCAATTTCTTCAGCACATTCACAATCTTTTTGGGTTTAGAAGAAACCCTTTTCGTTTCTTGCTGCAGAAAACTTAGATTTGCATACATCTTGATTAATCTCTCCAGGTGATAGATCTTTGATGCTTAGGGATCTTCGTGCAAGGTCATGTTTTAAATCATTGTAGAGTAGGAGATCGTGTAGACCAAGGCAGAGTTATTATTATGGGCTGCATTTGCTCGAAAGGAGCAGCAGAGGAAGCAGACGATCATTCATCTCATCGTCAGAAAGGAAAAGAGTATTGGAACAAATCTTCCTCAGTGCAATTGATTGCTCCTCTGCCTTCAAATAAAGATGATTTCTCGCACAAAGCCGTAGATGGAAGCTCTGGTGGTGGACGAAGAGCGAGCGGTTTGATTGTTCCTATAGATGATAGTCATGAAGGTAAAACAACGATAATAGAGAGACCTTCGAGGTCGCATCGAGGAAGAAGGGTTTCAGATAATGGCAAAGGAGGAGGGCTGATTATTTCTAATGTTCCTCGTAGCGCAGAAGCAGAGCTTATTGCTGCTGGATGGCCTTATTGGTTAACCTCTGTTGCAGGAGAAGCCATAAAAGGTTGGGTTCCTCGCCGTGCAGATTCCTTTGAGAAGCTTGAAAAAGTTAGCCTCTCCTCAACTTTTCATTTCTCTGAATCATACCTAGTATTGGTTTTAAGTGTTTTGTAATGATATTACATTTTATGCAGATAGGACAAGGGACTTATAGCATTGTGTATAAGGCACGTGATCTTGAGACGGGCCAAATAGTGGCCATGAAGAAGGTGCGGTTTGCTAATATGGATCCGGAAAGTGTGAGGTTTATGGCTAGAGAAATCAACATTTTGCGCAAACTCGATCATCCAAATGTTATGAAGCTTCAGTGTCTTGTCACTTCAAAGCTATCAGGTAGCTTGCATCTTGTTTTTGATTACATGGAGCACGATCTTTCAGGTCTTGCTCTTAGGCCTGGTGTCAAATTCACTGAGCCACAGGTACTTTAATAAAAGCTTCCTTCAACTACTCACGCATGTTTATGTTCTCTAACAAATAAAATTCACTTTTCTCTGTGAATAGATCAAGTGTTTTATGAAACAACTTCTTTGTGGACTTGAGCATTGTCATAGCCGCGGAATTCTTCACCGTGACATCAAGGGTTCGAACCTTTTGGTGAACAATGATGGAGTTCTCAAGATTGGAGATTTTGGCCTAGCCAGTTTTTATAATCCGGATCATGATCAGCCGCTCACCAGCCGTGTAGTCACCTTGTGGTATAGAGCACCTGAGCTTCTACTGGGATCTACAGATTATGGACCAGGCATTGATCTCTGGAGCGTTGGTTGCATTCTAGCAGAGCTCTTTGTAGGTAAACCAATCATGCCAGGAAGAACCGAGGTGAGTTTTAGACTTAGTTGTGTATGCGTCCATACTGCTTCTTTAGCCTATAACCATTTATTTTAAACTGATTTGTATCTTCAAGGTGGAACAAATGCATAAGATCTTTAAGCTTTGCGGTTCACCATCCGAAGATTTCTGGGAAACGACAAAGCTCCCACAGGCGACAAGTTACAGACCGCAACATCCTTATAAGCGTGTCCTTCTAGAGACGTTCAAGAACTTACCACCTTCTTCTCTAGCTCTCCTTGACAAGCTTCTATCTGTTGAACCAGAGAAAAGATGCTCAGCTTCTTCTACTCTATTGAGTGAGGTAATAGGCCCTCTTCTTCTTTGTGTAACTTTCTTGAATCTCCTCCTGGAGATTACTACTAATCAGTGATTATCTTATTCATCTCTCTAGTTCTTTACAACGGAGCCACTCCCTTGTCACATATCAAGTTTGCCCAAGTATCCACCAAGCAAGGAACTTGATGCAAAGAAGCGCAATGAAGAAGCAAAAAGGTGAGTATGAAATGAAAGGTCCATGAATGATGCATGATTAGAGAGATATTCTAAACAAACTTTTCATTTTTGAAATTTTCAGGAAGAAAGCAGAAGCTGTGAAGTGGCGTGGACACGAATCTGCGAGAAGAGGTGGAAGAGACTCCAGGGTAACACCAGAGTTCATGGCTTCAGGGCACTCGAATGTCTCAATCAACACCCCATATGGGTTCAAGAAAGAGAGCGGAAGATATGACAGAGGAAAGCTCTTTTCTGCTACAAGTTCAGTGATCCATCCAAGCTTAACCGCAACACTGAATAAGAATATAAGCTCTAGGAGCAATGTAGGAGAGGGAAGAGCTAATCGTTCCAACAATGTACCTTCACGAGAACCCACAACGGTAACAACTGAGTTGATTCAACTCTTCAAGTCTTCTTTCTTCCTTTAAAAAAAAAATTGGACTCTGAGATGTTTTCTTGATATATTTGTTTCAGATATATATGCGCAAGAAGAACAGAATGCACTGTTCAGGTCCGTTGATGCCTCCTGGTGGCAACATTGAAGACATGATGAAAGATCATGAGAGACGAATACAAGAAGCTGTACGCAAGTCCCGCCTTGAGAAATCTATAACAAAGAAGAACAAAGATATCGCTGTTAAAGCATGTGCTTAGTGAAGCAATGAACCAACATAGAAATTGATACACGAACTAGATGATTTCATAACTTTTGAGTTATATATTGCCTCATAAGTTCTATTATTATGTGGTTTTTGCACATGGCAAACCCCTGTTTCGTGCTCTGCTCTCTCTTTCTCAGATATATCTTTTGGTTAAGGAAGCAAACAGATGTGCATATTTAGAACTACTCCTTTCATAGTACAAGTCAATTTATAGATAGAAGTTATAAATAGTTTTTTATTTATTTATTTGAGAATACCTAGGAGTCATGAGATGGCATTGAAGTGCAATATTCTCAAATATAAGCCAGTAATATATCTCTTATAAAAGTCTTAGTTCTCTTAGAAACTAGCATCAGTTTCAAAACATAAACGTCTACATATCCAGCCTGGGTTTCCGGCTAAGCTTCGAGTATTGACCGCCTATTAACTGCAAAATCTCCTTCCACAAGTTTTCTGATGAAGCTCCACATGTGAAATCGGAGCTGCAAATGGCGACATGCCAGTAATCTGATTCGATCTCTGAGCTGATCTAGCTGCCAACCGGCATATCCAACAAAGAATCTAAAGTCCTGTGGCTTAAGTATTTCCTTCTTACAAGTAATCCAGCTTCATCCAAGGTGTTCTGAGCACCAAAGTTGAGTTCCGGAATGACTTTGGTTTAAAATGTTGCATGGCGACTCTTGGCGGTAGGAGGGTCGACACTCGCCACGCACCAGGGCGAGCAACGTGTATCAGCCGAGTAACAGGTAACTTTCTGTTCCTAATACTTTCAATAAAGTTAAACCAATGATAGAGACACAATAAAGATAAAACCAAAACACTAGTTTTATTGATAACTTAACATTTAAAGCCACAATATAAGTTAAGCTAAGTAATTTCACAGCAAAGTCTCTTAGATTAAGAGCTGATGATCCATAAGTAGACCACCAATCAGCTATAAAAACACATATTGGAAGGGATTAATTTAGAACTAGCATTAACAAAATAAAGCAAGTTGTACTGTAATGTAGTTTACCTGGTTCTTTCATCTTTCTTTGTCTTATTACCTTGTTATGGCCAAAGAGACCATTTGCCTTCTTAAACAAATCAAGCTCCAACATCACCGTAGCTTGAACCTCACTATCCGGAACCAACCTGTTAATACATTAATTGTACTAACCAGTCTCAACTTCCTAACAAAAACGTCTTCTGGGTTGGTGTAACGGATAGCTGGATTAAGAAAGTATCCAGCTGCGTGAAGAGGCTGGTGAAGCTTACAATTTCACCTTCTATCAATGACCTCAAACACATTCTAATATTTCTCTTACTTCATCTTGAACCACCTTCCAATAACATCTTCAGCTCTATCCATAGCAGCATATAGGTGCCCCATAGCCGATTTCTTTTCTCTATTCACCATCCTAAGCACCTTAACCACGGGACCAGTCAGCTTGAGTCATAGCTAATATTCCCCCAGAAGATTTCTCTTACTTTTGAAACTCCTTACAATAGCCTTTTTAGCTCTGTCCATAGCAGCATATATGTAAACCATAGCGGTTTCTTTTCTCCATCAACCATCCTAAGCCCCTTAACCAAGGGACAGTCAGCTTGAGTGCATAGCTAACGTTCCTCCAGAAGCTTATAGAATGTAATGCTTCAGTTTCTTTGTCCCTGCTTCCCTTGGTCATTGGCTCTTGTTCCAATCATCAGATGAGACCATCTTCTTCAGGTTTGATTGTTGAATGTGAAGCTGAGACATGGTGATGAATGAAGTGGAAAACCTTGTTACAGCTGGGCGACGGAGATTGTGTTGATTGGTGAATATCCTCATCATTATCAGAAGTGGCACACGACAGTTAATTAATGTAACCATTCATTAAGATAATTTTCTTAATGCATTCTTCACTGGCTCCAACTTCCTAATGTCTTCTAGCATAAGATCAAGAAAATGTGCTGCACGAGGAGTCCAAAAGAGGCTTGGCCTCTAGCAATTTCCCTGCAATTCAATTTTTTTCATTAAAACCTTATAATGTTAAGCTAAAAACAAATTAAATAGACCATATCTTCTTTCACATAATTAGATGCATTTTTTTATCACTTGAACCACATTCTTCTCACTAATCTCTTCCAACCATCTCATCAAGCAGTATGAATAGCATTGTTGTATCTTTCACAACTTCTGAGACTTTATGAAAACAGATCCCTTAAGAGAGTTAACTGTAAAGTTAAATATGTTCTTCTGGACCATTCAGTAACACCGTCCATCTGACGTCATAGAACACCCTTTAGAAACCCACTCATTCTTTTGTTGAAGAAGCATAGTGTAAGTGTTGGTAACTTTCTTATGAAGAAGAGTGAATCTTAGCTCATGCATACTAGGTGGTTTTAAACCCATTCCATACTGCCCAATCAACTCTGTCATCTCTTGAAAATGTCATAGGTGACAGCATTAAACGGAATGCCTGCTTCATAGAACCATCTCATTGTTCCAGCACAAACCTTGTCCCTTTTCTCTTTGTCACAAACTCCAAAACACGCTTCATGTCCTTCCTTCCTTTCATAATTTCAGGAGGAGCTAAAGTGACATACCGTCCAAGAACAGAGAACATATAGTTACACACCTGTTTAGTGGTACAAACCTTATTCATCATGCCAATAACCGAGAATAGGAATTACATACCTGTCCAATGGATCTCTCTTCTTCCTCTTGTTAGGGTTAGATTTCTGTTTAGGCTCAACTTCCACATCGGCCTCACCATCGATACATTAAGGACAGGTTCATAACAAAAGCTCTAAGCTATTCTTTCCTCAACTTTTTGACTGCATAAATTTGGAACTCAACTCTCACATGCTCTGGACAATTAAGACACACCTTGACACTTGTGTTGACTCCAACCAAGTGGTGTTTCAGACATGAAACACCTCCATCAGTTTCTTTCATGCAGAAGATACACTTCCATATTTTGTTGTTGCTTGAGACACACATTTCACACTTCATTCCTAGATCAATATGAGATGCTCTTTGTTGAGATGATCCACCTTGTGTTTCATATTTCATCCTCTAATATCAGAGATGATGAAACTTCAAAGAAAAAAACAGAGAACGGTAAGTTAGTAAACACGTACACTAACATAACAGAGAGGAAAAGCTAATAATGAATGATAAACATGGAACATGATAGACATGAAAAAACAGAGAATGGTACGTTATTATAATCTTTAACCATTAACACTATGAAAATGATACGTGACATTAACAAGTACTTGATAAATATGTGTTGAGCAAAGCACGTAAACTAGCAAAAAAGGATGAATGGATTGGTATATGATAAAAATAAAACACTTAAACTAACATGACTATGAACCTATGTCAAAGAGATCTTTGCTTAATTAGAGAAGGTATGATCAAAACAAAACAAAACAAACTGGTAAATGAAAATAAAGCTTATGCCGTGAAAAGAGTTGAGGAGAAAGCGTGAAGGGACCGAGTTGAGGAGGGCCGAGTTGAGGAGAAAGCGTGAAGGGGCCGTGTGTAACTATTATATAGTAGAATGACTCTGGGTTTTTACGTATATTTAGAGAATATTTGGAGTATATTTAGAGTATGTTACACGATATTGCCTCTTTTACCTAACCATTGTCGGTTTAGGTACCAAAATTATGTCAAACCAATTAGTTTGTTTCCCAACAAAAAGGCGGCGCCTTGGTCGACACATTGTAAACAGGTAAAGGAAGGAAAGGTGGTCGACATACGTACCTCACTTGTCTATGAGGTGGTGAGGCATTTTGGAGGTCGCCAAAGGTCGCCAAGCGCCATGGCGATAGAGGTGCTCGCCATTTAAAACCAAAGGGTATGACTTCATCAAACCGAGGTATCTTGGTTTTCAACAGGAACATGCTGGCTTCAAGAGGCCCACCAAAGTACAAGAAACATTCTAAAAACGTCATAATGTGCTCGTTTTAGTTGATTTCAACAGGAACATGTGCTTGATGTTTTTGTGAAAGGGACGGTTGATTACAACACTAAATGTTTTATAACTGTCTAGCTCCTCTGTGGCAATTAGAACACAGCCAGTCTCAGGAAAAGGAATTGGGTGTGCTAATTTTAGACCTCTTAGTTCATATTCCTGAGATGACTTTTGACTCTCACCTTCTGCCTTCTCCTCTTATAACATCATTTAAAGTGTAAAACCCTATTGAATAATATAATTACCGAATAATGTGTAATCTTAGATATCAACAACTATCGGAAATATGAAGGCTATTATATGCTCCTTCACAAACAAGTTTGCTCTAAAATCTCTCCAGTCCATATTAAGACCAAAAGACTTTGAAGCCACGGAAACACCTGATTTGTTTCCATTAGAAGGCTTGTTTTCATGAGAAACATTTTGAATCAGATTTTCTATTTCTTAAAAACTAGATATATATAATCAAATATAAATAATATATGACCTTAAGAAGTAGTGCTATATATGATATGTTATTTGTTATCTTTTTATTAGGTAGAAAAAAAAAACATAAAGCAAGCTATATATACAGTAATAGAATACTATGTAATCAAAATTGATAAAAACCAAATGACTAACCGTTCAAATTACTGTATTTATTTATTATTTCAACTAAAATCTCAAATTTTATGAATATGACAAAATGAGAATATATAGTATCTGAAAGCCAATTTTTTTTTTTTTTACATTCTATCTTAAAATAGAATTAAATAGAAATAATCAATTATTGACTATGAAATATTAAAATTTTAATAAAAATGGAAAATACATTAGTTATATGTTGACTTTTTTAGAAATGAGGTTTCAAATTGATCTCGGGCACCAGTTTTGTCAAATCCAAGTTTTAAATCGAATTGGATTTGGTTCTTCAACGAATTATAGTTGGACCGGTTAAACCGGCTGGTTCGGTCCGGTTTTCAAAACGCCGCTGAAAGAAAGCTGCACAAAGAGGATTTTAAGGATTTGTTTGATTTCATTCAAAGTTTGGTTAAATATTCAAAATCTGAACTAAAACTTTTGGTTTAGTTAAACCGAATTGAATTGGATATCCTTGAAAAATTGTAGTTATGGGAATGAAGGTTTTTGATTATTATAGTGAATAGTTAAATATAAACAAACAGTGATCCTACCGGCTTTGTTTTTTTTTTTCCCTATCTCTATAGCTTAGTTTCCTGTAAAACTTCCGAGCTATGCCTCCGGTTTATCCGGCATTGTTTTAAGCAATGTATATTTTTTTAAAAATATGAGTATCTTTTTGTAAATAAAAATCGGTGATGCTAATTTGTTAGACAAATATTATGTTCAAGAACCAAAGCTGTTAAAATCAACATGGGCTATTTAAAACCCAAGGAATAAGAAAGTTGTAACCACCGTGTTACTTCTTTTCAACACCTGTCTTGTTTTTGGGTCATTATTCCAACTGCCCACCAGATGCGTCTCCTTCAAGCATCAATATTAAAACTAGAAATATCCCCCATTACGTTTCACATCTTCCAAATATATGAACATATAAATAAATATATACATTATAATATGAAAAATAAATTAGTTAGCATATGAATTCACCACCAACTTCTATTGTACTGGGATGGGATAACAGCAAACTTAGTAGCTTTCATGTCCTCCTCGACTTCCTCAATCATTCCCTTTCTTTTATGCTAATTATACAATAACTCTTCTCTATTGTTATATAACTTCTCACCATTATCAAAAACCCTTCATTGTTGTATTCATCGACCCAAAACCAAGATCGAAAAATGAGGACCAAATCTCAGTCTTCTGTTAATCTGAAGGTCATATTCACATGCTGCTCAATCTTGATCTTTCTCATTATCTTCTTTGCAAGATCAAACATCTCTTCCTCGTCCTCAAAGCCCCTTTCCGAAACCAATCTCTCTCAGCATGAAGGATGTCCATCAACACAACAATGCACAAAGATGCCAATCTCTTTATCCGACGCATTGGTCCACTACGTCACCAGTAACGTCACTCCACAACAAACGTTCGACGAAGTCTCTGTCTCAAAGAGAGTCTTGGACAAGAAGTCTCCATGTAACTTCCTCGTATTTGGTTTAGGTCACGATAGCTTGATGTGGGCATCTCTCAACCATGGTGGTCGTACATGTAAGTGTTCTAATTTCCTCTGTTTCTTACATGAAAACAACAGAGCTAAACGAAGTTTCATACTTTCATATATATTTTCAGTATTTATTGAGGAAGACAAGGCTTGGATCGAGACTGTTACTAAGAAGTTTCCAAACTTGGAAGCCTACCACGTCGTTTACGACACTAAAGTGAAAAATTCAGAGAAACTGATGGAGCTAGGAAGATCAGGGGAGTGCAAATCCGTCACCGATCCAAGAAACTCCAAATGTGATCTAGCGTTGAAAGATTTTCCGGCAGATTTTTACGAGACGAAATGGGATCTGATCATGGTGGATGCTCCGACTGGTTACCACGAGGAAGCTCCAGGGAGGATGAGTGCTATTTACACGGCGGGGCTTTTGGCTCGCAACCGTGAAGACGGAGAAACTGACGTTTTTGTTCACGACGTTAACCGTCCGGTGGAAGATGAGTTCTCGGCTACTTTCTTGTGTAAAGGATACATGAGGGAGCAAAATGGGAGGCTAAGGCATTTCACCATCCCTAGTCACAGGGCTCGAGCTGGAAGACCGTTCTGTCCGGTGGATGTTGATCGCCGCCGTTGATTTTTTTGCCGGGAAATATCTGTGTTGGAGAGATCTATGCAGTTAACCGGACCCAGGGCCGGTAAAATGATTTATCTACTAGACCTAAAGTCACTTTGCTTAGCTGGCTTTTTGTGTGTGTTTTTGCTTTTATCTTGATGATTACGGTTAAGGATTCAGTGCATTTACTGAAACGATGTATTAATGTAGTTTTCTTCATATAATTATTTGTCATTTTACTGAACACAAATAAGAAATTATCAGACACGGTAATTGGTCACACCATAGAAGGTAATTTGTATTTTTGCTGATTTTTTTAATCAGAGAATTGTTTTTTTTTGTGTGCACACAGAATTGATTTTTAATACAACGTAATGTATACATAAAATTGATTTTTAATACAAAGTAATTGTAATTGTTGAGGTATATGTGACATCAAACATCGATTAGATTAGCGTTAAACCGGAGTTGGTTTATTAAATGTTTGGTACAAGATTAGAGAAGGTGACAACCGGGTGGTTATTAGATTATCAGCTCAGTCCAATGTATCGGTCTCATCTTGATAGCTGAGGAGAAAGGAGATTTCATCGTCATCATCCAGAAACAGAAGAGGGAGAAAACGAGTCACTAGAATCAGAGAGAGAAAGAAGAAGAAAGATCGAGAGCTTGTGATCATTGTATAAATCTCTTGAATCTTTCTTTGTACAATCTTTTGGTGTGATTTAGTGGAATCGTTTGCTTATGCCGTCAAGAACCCAGACGGATTAACATCGAATCCTGAACTGGGAAAACAATGTGTGTGTTCTTTCTTGTTCTTATAAGTTCTTGGTTGCAGGCGAGAGCGTGAAAGGTGTGAGCTCAATACACAAACAGAGTGAGTCTATCGAGTGATTACAAGCTTAGGGCTTAGACTGGGAGGTGCGATCGGATCATAACAGTAATGTATACGTAAAATTGAAGAGTTAGTTTGTAATCCAACAGCTAGTCTTAAACAAGTGGAGTTACAGCTTTTGATGAAACAAGAAAGACTCTTTAGAAGGAGAAGGTTTCAACTAGAATAGAAGCAAAATACTCAGATTGAGATAGATGGTTTTAAAGTGATTCAAATAGGGAAAAATGTCATTTAAATCATCAACTTTCAAATTTGGTTGAAATAAAGCACCAACTTTTCGGTAAGCCAAAAAAACATTTAACTTTTATTGAAGAGCCATTTTAATCATAAACTTTCGTTGACCATATCATTTTAAGCATATCGTTAGTTAATAGTTATTGTTGACTAATAATATGCCTAAAATAATTTTTAAAGTTGATATTTTTTGGCACAAATATAAATCAACAATTTTTTTTCAAAATCTTAAATTTTAAATATTATATATATTTAATAACTATAACACTAATAATAAAATAAGAAATAAGAAATAATTCAAAAAAAAAATATAATATTTTCATTTTATCAAAGTAAAAATTTATATAGTTTTCATTTATATTTTAAAATAATTATTTAACTTATGAGTAATTAAGAATTTAGTTATGAAATAATTATCAAGAACTTTTATAATTATATACGATCAATTTTTCATAATTGTTTATATAATCTTATTTTAATCATGTTTTATAATATTACCGTCAAAAAATTTGTTAGTAAAGTGTTAATTCAACTTTTTATGCTCAAAAAAAAATTATCCAAAAAAATTATATAATTCCTATAAATGTGTTATAAGATTCTTTCTGTATTTTAATTAAAAATAAATTTCACCAAAAAGTATTAAGATCCAAAATATTGCTACATAATTAGAATACCATTAATTTTATTCTTGTGAAAATAAAAATATATTTATATTTTACAAACAATAAAAAAATTATGAATCATAATCCAATTAGGACTATATGAATAGTTACAAAAGTAATATATATATATATATATATATATCTTAAATAATTACAAAATTTCTTTATAATTATTTAATAAAATATAAACTAATGATATGTTAACTAACTATTTTAGAATATAAAATAAAAATTATTTAAATTTTATTTTGAAGAAAATAATGAAAAACATTTATTTTTATGTATTCAATAATTTTATGTATAAGATTTAATTGTTACTAAATAATTTATTCTAAAAGTTAATTTCCAATTTTTTGAAAAACAAAATTGTTGATTTATATTTATCCCAAAAAAGCATCAACTTTAAAACCCATTTTAGGCATACTGTTAGTCAACAATAACGGTTGACTAACGATATGTCTAAAGTGATATGGTCAACGAAAGTGTATGATTAAAATTATTCGCCAATAAAAGTTGAATGTTTTTTTTGGCTAATCGGAAAGTTGGTGATTTATTTCAACCAAATTTGAAAGTTGAGTATTCAAATATCATGGTCTCTCACTTACATAATTGGTCGTACATGTGCAGAATCTTGTCTCAGAGGAGACAAAGGAAAGCATGTTTTGTACTATGTCTTCAGTATTGAGATTTATTTGACAGATTTTTGACTAAATTAGTAGTATAGATTTTAAAAATTTAAATTGTTTTTAAAATTAATCATAAATAACAAATTTTATTATAAACTATTTTTTTAATTTATAAAAATATATAATTTGGTTTTTAACAAATGTTCTGCAAAAGTGTTTTTATTATATTTAATGTAATAAAACATGCTTTAGGCTTACGTTTCTTAAGGTACAAAGTATGATCCGAAAAACCCAGATCCGAAAAAATCTAATATGTATTTTACCATGGACACATAACAGAATTGTACCTATATTTATAGGTCGATTTCGGTTTGATTTTTTGGAGCAGGTAAAATGTTCATGCATAAGAAAGAGTTATATACAAAATCTTAAATAAAGTAATTGATAAATTATATGATTTTAAACAATTTTTCTTCTTCATTATAATATGATTTTATAATATAATAATATACAATAATTCTAAAATACTAATTCTCAAACTTTGTTTACAATCTAAAAAAGACCGCGCTTTCGAAATGCGGATCAAAATCTAATAAATTATTATATTCCAATATCAAGTTTTATTTCAATACAAGACAAGATTATAATAGCTCTAATACATGTCATAAATCGCTTTATAACTTTTCATTCTGTTTTCTAAAGAGTTAGCAAAGTATAAATCAAGATGAGTGTAAACGGTATATGTACAACTTACTTGGAAATTGGGAGTTACTTCAACGTTAATTTAATTTACCTTTGTAGATATAGTTTTCTTAAGTTGCAGATATTGTGCTTCTTACTCCAACTATGTTTCTATTTTTTCGAAGTTGGAAAGTTCTGGATCCATTGTCTGGTTTTTCAATTTTGTTTACTTCTTTTTTAAGTTTTGGAAATTTTGTTTCAAAAGTTCGACTTTTGGGCGTCGTATTGTTGAGATCATTTACAATTTTTTAATAGTACAAATTTGACTTTACAAGTTATAACGACTATACATAGTTTTTTCCCCTTCAAGAAATAAATAAATAATTTTAAGTTAGTACTGTTCCAATTGTCACAACTAACAAGTATGGACTTCTTTTTTTTTTTTTTTTACAAGTATGGACTTGTGACACAAACAACTGGAAAGCGACAAAATAGACTCTGAGACCTCACGGGATCGCATGAGACGCTTGTGAACATAGCCGCAGCTAAAAAGAAGTATGTTAAGAGACTGAGAGAAGAACCAAAATAAAAACAACTGTCACAAGTCGTCCAGCACATGAAACTAATTATGACATACCGAACCAAACCAACTAACCACCCATTTCGTCAGTATATAACTGTGAACTCTACTCAAACCTTTTTTAAACTCATTCTTCTTGAAACCTGTCAACAAATTAACTTAATGGCAATTCACCATTTTGTATTGTTAGTTGGTTTGAGTCTGGTGTTGTTTGGTCTAGAAACGGCCGTGTCACAGCGACAACAACAGTCACAAGTCCCATGTTTATACATCTTTGGTGACTCTTTAGTCGATAACGGAAACAATAATAGGTTTGGTTTTTCTTTATGTATTATTGTATTTTTGTATCCATCCTCTATACATGTGTTACACAATTTTTTTTAAAGTAAATATTTATTAATACCTCCCGAAAGGGTATCATTAGAAAGAGTTACAGTTCGGATTCAAGCAAAATTTCGGTACAACACTGAAATTAGCGGATTCAACTATTTGGATAACACAGCCAAAATGTGTTACACAATATTTTTTTAGTAAAATGTGTTACACAAATTCATAGTAAGCTGGAACATATGTAGGCTGCTTTCTCTTGCGAGGGCTAATTACCGGCCTTATGGCATCGACTTTCCCCAAGGTGCAACCGGACGATTCACCAATGGTCGCACCTACGTTGATGCTCTTGGTACTTTTCTGTGCATTTATATTTTCCCCTAATGATTCTTTTTTTTTAAAAAATCATATCTACTGTTACTAATATTTTTATTTCATTTCTCTTGTTTTGTTTTGTAGCTCAAATTCTTGGATTTCGGACTTACATTCCACCATACTCCAGGATTCGTGGCCAGGCTTTGCTAAGAGGTGCGAATTTCGCATCTGGTGCGGCCGGCATTAGAGATGAGACCGGTGACAACTTGGTACACAAACTTCATAAGTTTTTAGAAATTTTGAACCAACAACATTTCTATTTTAAACCTAAATCAAGCTATACATGGAAATTTTGCAGGGTGCGCATACTTCTATGAACCAGCAGGTCACTTCTTACACGAGCGCGGTTCAACAAATGCTTCAATACTTCAGAGGAGACACAAATGAGCTCCAAAGATACTTAGGCCGCTGTATCTTTTATTCGGGAATGGGAAGTAACGATTACCTCAACAACTACTTCATGCCTGACTTTTACTCAACCAGTACCGATTTCAACGACAAAACCTATGCTGAGTCTCTCATTCAAAACTACACACAACAGCTCACTGTAAGGCTTCATCAATAATATACAGTATAATCATGCGGCTGTACAAATTTGTTCTGTTCTCATATGATTATTTTGTTCGTTCTTAGCGGTTGTACCAATTTGGAGCCCGAAAAGTGATCGTTACCGCAGTGGGACAGATTGGGTGCATTCCTTATGAGCTAGCCCGCTATAATAACCGCAACAACAGTACAGGCAGGTGCAATGACAAGATTAACAATGCAATTGCCTTGTTCAACTCTCAGCTCAAGAAACTAGTCGATCGTTTCAACAATGGTCAATTGCAAGGAGCCAAGTTTGTTTACCTTGATACCTACAAGAGCACTTCAGATCTTGCTGCCAATGGAGCCGCTTACGGTGAGCTATACAAAATATCACACAAAGCAATACGTAGAAAGTAAGTCTACAAATTCTAGTAATGGCTTTTCGTTAACATTTATTCTAACAGGATTTGAGGTGGTGGACAAAGGTTGTTGTGGGGTGGGGAGGAATAATGGTCAGATAACGTGTTTACCCTTGCAGCAGCCGTGCAGTGACCGGACCAAGTATCTCTTTTGGGATGCGTTTCATCCAACAGAGACGGCTAACATATTGCTGGCAAAGTCTAATTTCAACTCTCGAGCTTACGCTTACCCCATTAACATTCAAGAGCTAGCCAATCTTTGAATAAAGGCTTGGTATGAATGCATATGTGACATGTAACAAAGCTAGGCGTATGCTGTGTTTCTTCACTTATATATTTCTTTGAAATAACTATGAATTTGTGTTTCAAAAAAAAGAAATAACTATGAATTTTCTTTGTGTTGTATTGTTCCTGTTATTTTCAGCTATGACTATGACTCAATATTATAAGCTCATTGCAAACTGGTAGCCAAACGATTTATTGAAGTTGTCTTATTATATACAACTAAAACTTTTTATATTTTCATTTCTACATTTATTATGTACAAATCACTTTTAATACTCCAATTCTAATGTCAATCATGTTAGTAGTTACAAAATAAAAATGGAATGCTCTATTTTGTAGTTTTCATTTTGTACAACTTCCATAATTGGTTACATGATCAATGGTTGCAAGAAGTAGCATTAACTTTAATTGACAAGTAGCCGTATTACTAATTGACACTCAACAGGTTTGTAAAAGGTCGGTTTTTTAGATTTGTGCAACCAAGCAGCAATCAACTAAACACAAAATCGTCCAGCATCAAATTCAGAAGAAAGAAAAATAATATTCACGTGCACCCGTCATTATTTGGACTTATAGAACACCTTTTTGTCTTTTGATGATAATAAAACCACAATATATTTTGAATAAATGAAGCCCTTTATCAGAGACTTGAAAGAAGGTTGGATATATCTCAATCAAAGATTGATGCACTTTCCAAGTTTTTTCTGGAGCTCCTTTGTCTCGTTCTCCGCCCTCTCCAGATTCTCTCTCAGCTTCTTAATCTCATCACTTGACCGTTTCTGAACTTCATTCGCCCTCTCTTCGGCTTCAAGTCTTGCCGCTTGCTCTTCACCTAGCTGCTTCTCCAGCCTCTTTGCCGTTTCTTTCAGCTTTGTCTCCACCTGGACAACAACAACAAACAAAACATAAAGCTGATTATGAAGTAACAAACATAGCTTTTAGCTCAAGGACAGCCGCAAGAAGTACTGATGATGCGATCAACTGATATTTTATACATCGATCTCTTATCTACGTTTCTACAAGGCGATTTGCAATTGTCTGAACCAGCGACTCGCAACCACTAAAGTCACAAATTAACCGATACAGACAACGCAACTTCCATTTATACTTGCAGTTTTGTACAATGTACACAATATTTTAAACGTTTCTGCTTTGTAGCGTGGTTAAAATTCTAATAAGAGAGTATATTAAACAGAAATATACCATCTCTGTGATACGGCTAAGCTGCCTGTCATAGGACATCTCTATCTGCTTCTTGAACTCAGATATCTCACTCTTAGAATAACCCTTGAGCGATTCGACCTCCTTTCTCTGATCACGTAGCTTGATAGCCTCTTCCTGAGAGAACACAATCATAATAAGTACTCTGCCTCAAAATAGATCAAAGAAATAAACCGAAGCAAGTTTCACCTGTAGCTCATGGAACAACTCATCCGTAAACGGTTTTCCATTGTTCTTTCTAGCAACTGAATCAACAAGTGAGAGAAGCTTCTGAACTTGCTCAGCCTTCTTGCGCTTATTGGTAGTCTTGTTATCAAACAGTACCATTCTATTGTCACATAGCTCAAGAATCTCCTACACAATTCAAAAACATGCATTAGCAAGGCTGGAAAAGAAAAAAATAAAAATAAAAGAAACACCAAGCAGCAAAGACACTGACTTTGAGAAACTCAGGGCACTCCTGACCCAAGTAGTCCTCCAAGGTCTCATCATTGTCTTCCAAGTCATCCCCACCGGTAAAGACGATGATCATATAGTCAGAGATCTTACTGCCGAAAAGTGTCTGCAAGTGATAGAGCACAGACTGCTCCTCATCTGTAGGACGACCCCTCACAGTGAACACCAACAGAACAGCATGGATTCCACCTTCAGCAAGAGTTATGCATCTCACAATCTCTTTCCCTATAAACTCAGCTGCCGTTGACAAATCAAACAGACCTGGAAAAAAAAAAACAATATTGACTAAGTGAGAACCCTTCCATGACTATTCAATGAAAAAAAAAAAAAAAAAAAAGTTCTACCAGGAGTATCAATAACGTTGATGATCTGCCCATCTTCCTTCACAACTCTCTGTGACTCTGATGTGCTAGTCACTCCTCTAGAGCTTGCTTTCGACTTGAAGGCTTTCTTGCCAAGGATGCTGTTACCTGTTGCGCTCTTTCCGTTACCAGTACGGCCGACAAGAACTAGGGTTCGGTTAGGGTTTGAGGATGAAGCAAACTCCCAATCATCTTCCATCATGTCTCCACCCATCATATGCTTTTTTCTTTCCTGTAACAATGAAATATTATTCGTTGATCGCTTAAAGGGTTGAATCAAAGTTCTGACATTTGACAGAGTAATCAGAAAATTAAAATAACAATGACGATCGCAAGAACTTTACAAACCCAAACTCACAAGTTTCCAATAGAATATTAATTGCTTGCAAAGGGGAACTAAACACCAAAACAGTACTGAAACAGAACAGAACTACAGAATCAACAGATCAAACGACAATAGATGGAGTAAGAAAGAGAAGATAGAAGATTACTTGCTTTAGAAATAGGGGAGATGAAGCGACGATAGATATTTTAGATAACACAAAAGCCAAAAGCAGATATCTTTTGCTGCGATTTATATTGACTCAGTAAACCCTGATTCATCTCTATTGGGACGTTACGTATCCAACATATAAAAATAAAAACAGAGAAAATAAATTATTATTTTATTAGATTAGATAAATACCTTGTATATAGACCCTCTTATTTTTAAATAAAATATTTTTAAAAGTTTTTTGATAATGTTTTTAGTTTCTAAAATATTTATTTTAAAATAATACTTCATATTTCTTTTAGTTTTGTTTGTGTGATTATATATTTTTTCAAATTAAACAACTATTTTATAACTTAAACAAAAAGTTGTCTAAGGAAGTCAGACCGAAATCAACATAAATAAGTTTTCTATGAAAAATTCTTGCAGTTTTAACTATAGAACTAGGTGTTTTACCCGCACATACGAGCATAATCGTTTTACGAATATTTATTAGTTTATATCTTATTAATTTAAATGTTCTCAAAAAATTTAAATCAAACATTAAATTATTTGCGTATGACAGTTTTCATCAAAATATATATGTTTATTACTGAGTCAAAAATTTTAAAACAAGCACATATGAAAAAATAATTTTAAACATATCTTTATAGAAATGTTTTGTTTAATTAATATTTAATTATGAAATGTTTTTATCTTAAATTTTAAATTTTATAATAGAAGAATATTATTTCCAAATAACAACAAAAATGATCTTATTTTCAAAATTATGTTTTACAATAAATACATAATTCCGCCAATGTTTTCAAAATGTTTAGGAGATCTCTTATGTTTTAAAATATTTATTTTTTTCTTTGCAAGCTTTTTTTATGTATGTTTCTCATACGACATGTAATCGAGTATTGATTTGGTATAACGTAAACATAAGCTTTTATGGTAACACATATTAGAAAAATTTATATTATTATTAGAAAACATATTCTAAAAAAACTAAACACTAATAAATAATAATAATAAATTGTATATGTTATCTATGGGTTTATATTAAGAAAATCCAAACATATATAATTTCCAATACCAAAGATATAGATATAATCATATGATATTTGTATAGCTGAAATATTGTAATTATCATATTTTCAAAACTGTTTATTATTAAAGTATATATAAAATATTGAAAGAAATTATTGACTAAGCCTAAATTTATGGAAAAGATGACAAATCAGCAAAATTAATTCATAAATAAGTATAGAAGATAATTATGAATATCATTTAAGTTAATTATTAAAATCAGTGAATTCACCTACAATCAAATAAAAATTTTATTAAATAAAAATTAGATAATATCAAATATTTGTATAGCTATAATATTGTAATTATCATGTTTTCAAAACTGTTTATTATTAAATATATATAAAATATTAAAGAAAATTATTGACTAAACCTAAATTCATAGAAAAGATGATAAATCAGCAAAATCACTTCATAAATAATAATATAGAAATCAGTGAATTCACCTACAATCAAATAAAAATTTTATATAATAAAAATTAGATAATATCAAATATTTGTATAGCTGAAATATTGTAATTATCATGTTTTCAAAACTGTTTATTATTATATATATAAAAATATTAAAGGAAATTATTGACTAAGCCTAAATTCATGAAAAAAATGACAAATCAGCAAAATCACTTTATAAATAGTAATATAGATTAGCAATTACATTATGGTGGCAAGGAATGTAGGCAAAACCAGTTTAAATGGTAGAACGATGATGATAAATATTAAAAACTTTTGATAAGCTTATAGCGACTTGTTGAAAAAAAATGATGCGGCAAATGTATTGTTGAAACTTATCAACAACGTTAAAAAACATGGATCCTTTTATATGACGTAGCAAATGTTGATTGGAACAAAATAATACGATTGTCTCTCTAATTTTAATTACGACGCAAATTAATGGATGAAGACAAATGCAAAAATTGAATGCTCATATTCATAAAAAAAAAAATTCATCTCAATTATTTAACATCAATTATTTCAAAATAATTATAATTATATATTTATAAGTTCTATATCAAAATTCATCATTTCATACTTTATAAATAAAGACATTCATTTCATTTTATGCTACATCTATCGTCGTGCCAAGCTTTTAGCACCGGTTGTAAGGATCTAGTCTCGATGATTCAAGACCTTAGAGCATAACTTAACTTTTTCACTGAGCTAAAGAAGCTGATGAAGCTGAAAAGTAGATTCAGAGAGTTCTCGATTTTTTATTCCCCAGTCTGAAAATGCATTGTCTGATTCATTAGCTAAAATATCAAGATCTTTTCATAGGATCTTGTACTAAATTGGTTGTTCTGTTCTAGTCTAGTTTCCCAGACCACCTTAAGCCTGAGTAATAGAATAGCTGTTTGATGAAAAAAAAGTACACAGAAAAAAATAACCTTTGTTTTTTTACTATATTGTTGCTATTAACCCCCACTAAATTTTTGTTTTAGCATTAAACATTTTTAGTGAAATGGATTCTAAAGACAATCTTTTTAACACATGTTGTGTGCATTTTTGTTTATTGTATTGTATTTTCAGTTTTTCTGTGATTGTATGTGTTTTAATAACAATTATTTATCTTTTCGTATTCATCATTTACAATGTTTTTAAAAGAATTAATATATAAAATAAAAATGAAAATAAAATTTTCTTTTATAAACTTATTTAGTTCTTAACTATTTGATTTAATTTCAAACGATGGTTTTTAATAAAATATAATGACAAAAGAACATAAAATAAAATAAAAGTATCAATAAAATTGGTGAGATAGGATGCTGTAACTTTTTAAGCAAAACCACTATAGAGAATAAAAATTGAGTGGATGTTGAATTGTGATGTTGAAGAAAGAGAAAGTGATGTGGAAGAGAGAGAAGATGATATGGAGTAAAAATAGGGTGTTGTGTAACCAATGTACATAGTCTAACAAACAAGAATCCAATGTTTTATACATATTTTGTAATTATAATATAAAAGATAATTTGCGTATATACACCTGTAATGGACTGAAATTAGGTGAGTGCCCTATCATGTTACATACAACATTTGTTGACAATTTTCTCTCTATCTACCAATCTTCTTTAATCTAAGATATGTGTCAGGTTTATCGTTTATGTGTTCTTTTGTTTTACTCAATAAACATGTTGGTCTATAGAAACACTCTATCATCATTTCATTTTTTTGTGCACAAATTCATTAAAACTTAGAAGAGGCCTCAAACCTAAAATGATTTTCGCCAAACGATCGGCACCACCATTACATTGACGAGAAAGATAAAAAAGAAGATATCGACAAAATCAGAAGAGAGCTGTTGGATATCTTTCACAATATCATAAATCTTTTTATTCTGGATGTTGTTGTTAATAGCTCTAACGAGCGTTGAGTTGTCAGAGAGCATCTTGAGTGTTGGTGAGAAAGGTGGATCGAAGCCATAGAGCCTCAACTACAAACAGAGAGTTTACAGAGTCTGGCGTGGTAGATCCTCGGGTGTTGCTTGTTTCAGATTGTCTGTGAAGATCCAGGCTTTGGATATGCTCATTGAAAAGCTAGATTTGACTATGCAGTCCATTAAATAAACCAGATCAGCTTCAATACTGACAGTGATAATTTGGGAGACTAGATGAATATCAACTATGCTGGTAAACATATTGTTCAGCAAGAAAGACGGTGAGACAGTTGCATACGTACGACTGAGACTAGACGATGATGAGCTATGTATGCTGTCTTGGTTTGAGAGCGGGGTTGGAAACTTCACTTTGTCAAAGAAAGATGTGCCATGAACTCTGGTTCTAGAGAAGTCGTTGGTAAGAGCATATGCTACAATTACCAAACAAAAGAGTCTCATCGTGACAGTTGTTGGTGTGAAAATGAAATGCAGGGTCAAACCATAAAGGATAAGATTAGATGAGTCGGAGATAGACGGAGGATTAAGGGTGAGTGTGCAGCACCGGGTACAGCTCTCAGATAGTACAGACCTCAAGAATCCAATTTCACTTGTCGGGCTGTTAAAAGAAAGTGCCTTTTGTTTGGATATGCATAGTTAGCATCAAGGTATTCATAGTAGCCTAGATATGGGATAGTAACAACATTTGAAGATAAAATGGGAGCTTTGATCAAGTTAGGGCTTTGAGCACCAATATTACTTTATCAGAGCAAAGAAGCTTTAACGATACCTAGGCTAGGCCGTTGGTCATCAACATCTGTTAAGTTATATATGAAGCACATAACAGCTAAACTGAGTACAATAACGTACATGTGAGGCAAAGGATCTAGTGGAATCACAAAGGAGGAGTTGGTGAGGCATAGATGGTGTAGGTCTGATGGAGTTCGCAACTCGTAGAGGTACAAACGGTAAATAGACAGATACAACGAAGATGAAATCTGCCTTACAGGGGCAGAAATAAATTGTTTTGATAGGCCTAGATTTTGGTCGAGATTTCTGATTTGGATAAAACATCTTGTTTCTGATTGATCGAATTAATAGTTGGCAAGAATAATTAGGGGGATGTATTCAATCTAACATTTGAGGTGATTTGATTTTTAATGGAGTTTTAGATGATTTTAATAAGTTGCATAGATTTATGTGATTTTTGTTAAACCACTCTACAATATCACCTAAAACCATGAGATTTGAGTTTAAATTTTTTTAACTAAAAAACTCCACTCAAACACCCTGAAATCACCTGAAAACTTTAAAACTTCATAACTTAAAATATGTTCAATAACATGAATTTTAAATGAATAATTAAAATTCAGTTTTGAATAATAGTTGATTTGTCGTTTTAATACAAATTATAAAAAACTCTCAGTTGAATACATTTATCCCTTAAAGAATTCAAAAAGATAATAGCATAGGTTTATAAATAACTCGAAAATCTAAACTAGAATTCCGAAAGGAATTAGTATAGCTAGAAGTTAGTAGCCCAAGGTAGGCTCAAAAGTGGTTCATATAGACTCGAAAGTCCACTTAACCCAATTTCAGCGTGTTCGGTTTCTTTCTCTTCCGTGAGAATTTTCTTGTTTTTTATTTATTTAAATTTTAGTTATTAGCTGTATTTTAGAGAAAGAGAAAAAACAATTAGGGTTAAATTGGTTGCGATTCGATTGCTTCACTGCGTCTGATGAGTTTCACCCTTCTTCTTTCTCTTTGATTTCAGAACGAATTAGGGTTTCTTGAATCTGATGAAGGATCCGTCAGCGAAGAGGAAGGTGGTTGTACGCCACTTGCCGCCTTCTCTCTCTCAGTCCGATCTCATATCCCAAATCGACCCTCGTTTCGGTGATCGTTACAATTGGGTTTCCTTTCGCCCTGGAAAGTCCAGGTATGCTCTTATTTTGAGTCATGGGTTTTTACTTTCCCAATTCTAGTTACATGGGGTTCAAGAAAGATGATTGCTTTTAGGGTTACGATGATTATCGATTGTTTTCTGCGAGAAAATGGATTGAACAGTATAAATGGATAATTTTTGTCATTCTTTTTGTGCTTCATCAGCTATAAAAGTCAGAAGTATTCACGGGCCTACTTTGGCTTCAAGGCACCTGAAGATGTTTACGACTTCGCTGCTTTTTTCAACGGCCATGTTTTTGTTAATGAAAAGGGTACATGACCTTTAATCTCTCTGACTGCATGTGTTTTTAGTAAGTGTATATGTATTAAGAGATGTGATTATGTGGTTCTTTTGCTTAGGTGCTCAGTTCAAGGCCATAGTTGAATATGCTCCTTCACAGCGTGTGCCCAAACCGTGTGACAAGAAGGATCCTCGTGAAGGCTCTATTACCAAAGACCCTGATTATCTTGAATTCCTTAAGCTTATTGCTCAGCCTGTTGAGAATCTTCCCAGTGCTGAAATCCAGTTGGAAAGAAGAGAAGCTGAGCAGTCTGGTTTGTCTTTCGACTTCCACTTGCAATCAGTCTGACCAAGTTGGTTTATTCTGGAACTTACTAACGGAAATCACTTTTTAGGTGCTTCAAAACCGGCTCCCATTGTTACCCCTCTTATGGAATTCATACGTCAAAAACGTGCTACTGTGATTGGATCCCAGGTAATCATACCTTTCCTGAGAAGTTTATCTGTTTCAAAATGGAGCATCTAGGTTGATCTCTCGTTTCTGTTGAATCAACAGGGGTTAGATGTTCGAAGAGGTGGCAGAAGAGCCAGGGCAGTCTCTGCAAACAAGCCAGCTTCAAGGCCCTCAAAACGAAACTCTGAAAAGAAAAAGGTGCGTCTCTGACTTTGTAGGAGGGAATAGCCGTTGTACTCTGCCATATGTGTCCATTCTAATCTTTTTCTTTTCTTAAAGTATGTGGAAAAAGACAGTTCAAAAAGCGTGTCCCGGAAGGGTACATCAGACGCCGGCAGCTCCAAGCAAGATTACAATCAGCCAAATCCAAGTGGAAAGGACATACCTGTAACTGAAACTGGTAATCAATCAAAAATATAGTTATTCCTAATTGGCTTATCGCAGGTTTTCCCTACCCGTACAAGTCCCAATGTCTTTCTAATTTTTTTCATATACACAACTGCAGCCTCTGTCATGGATAGCTCTCTCCCAGGGATCGCACTGACTATGGATTCTGGGAAGAAAAAGATCTTACTCCTGAAAAAAGACCGAGACAATCCTGTTGTAAGTTTTTTTCTATTTAAGAAAGTTGTGCAAACCAAAAACCTTGATTTCTTTATCATCCTGTAATTTGATAGTTGTAGAAAGAATCATAAGTTATGTACAGCTTCTCATTTGTCAATGTAACGGCATTTCAGAACTCTACACCGAAACCAGAACAGCAGGTGGAAACTAATCTTTCTGGATCCTCCTTGACTTCAAGACAGGATCAGAAGATTGTTGTTGGTGGGAGGTTGATTAAGGGAATACTTCTGAGAAATGAGCCGCGACCTAGTCAGCCCTCATCTTTTGTGCAGCCGGAGTCGAGAGTGGAACCCTTGGAAGCAGAAAACTCCAAGCGTCCTCCTAAGCCAGCAAACACTCGAGCAGGTTAGAAAGGAGTAGAATTTTAGTCTAAATATTAACTTCCCAAGTTAGGCTGATAATTTAAAAGCCAGATGGTAAATATGCAGGGAGAGACTATCAGGTTTCTAGTACCAACAGTGAGAAGCAAGAGAGGCGTCCAAGAAACAAAGACAAACCTGATCGTGTTGTGTGGACTCCTCTTCATCGCTCTGATGGGTCCAGTATCAGCGAGGATCAACTGTCATCTTCAACAGGTTCTGTTCCTTTTGTTGACCAATACGTAGTTGTTTGCTTTTTTTTTGGTTGTGGTCCCTGACATCTTAACTCATATTGTATATGAGCTAACAGCGAACAATGGAGAAGCGAAAGAAAGGATGTTGTTGCAAAGATCTGGAGAAGTGGTGAACTCCTCTGGTGGACACTCCCTTGAGAATGGTTAGTTCAGTTGAAGTTGGAGAATGCATAATGTGCCTTTGTCATTATATGAATGAACAGTGATGTTAACTCTGCCAAAACTTACGACTCTATTCAGGTTCTACAAGACATTCTGGTCGCCGTGCTGGAGCTCGCAACAGAAAAGAAGAGGGCTTTGCGATGGCTGGTGAGGGTAAATCATCCCGGAGAGGAGGTGGAGGTGGTGGTGGTCCCAATTCACATGAGGCAAGCCGAACCAAAACCTTATTATGATATACTCTTATAGCCTTGTCTAAAAGACTCGTTT
This sequence comes from Brassica carinata, assembly GCA_016771965.1. Classification (NCBI taxonomy): domain Eukaryota; kingdom Viridiplantae; phylum Streptophyta; class Magnoliopsida; order Brassicales; family Brassicaceae; genus Brassica; species Brassica carinata. Next base: position 11,674,022 of record CM028689.1, on the reverse strand, counting down.
TCACTGTGTTGCAGAAGCAAATGTGGATCCAAAAATCATCGTCGGGTACTTGATGTCTTCAGTTCACTTAACGTATGGTATGTTTTAGTTGCATGCAAAGCTGCCCTCTATTACTTTCAGCGTTTAACATCAATTTATTGTTCTCTTCATGATCTATTTAGATGGCGTTGTCAACACAGTGTTATGATTGTTATGACATTTTCAGGCTTTATAAATCAGCCAATTCAAATGGATTTTGTTCTTGACGGGAATCTATAAATCTCAATCGAAATGGAGAGTAACACTATCAACAACACACTCGGGTTTTTGAGGACTTTTGGTCCAGCGTTGTAAGTCGTAGTATTGCACATAACAGAGGCCCTTCTCACAGTAGGAATCAGCTATGGGTTTTGAGATAAGAAAGACTCGGTTGCTACTGTCTTTGAAGGCTTTTAGCGGTTCATGGTATCTGCATCCCCTTTTTGGCTTGTGCTGTGTTACAGACAAGTGGATTACAATGAAATAAAGTCAAGTGTATAGGGACTAGGGAGCATGAAACACTTTATCGGGTTTATTTTGTGTTTCCTAAACGTGATTTGCAGGATTTAACCATAATAGTTTGATTGATTACTGTGAAGTAAATTTCTTGCTATTTCCTTGTGGAAGTGGATATATTTCACCTGATGTTTTTTTTTCTTTTTTTCACCTGATTGTTAAATAACTTATTTCTCCAAAATTGTTTTCCATCTCACGAAGATTTATGGTGTTTTTTTCTTTTTGCGAAATAGCGTGTGCGTATATAATTGTTTATCTTGACGATTGCAAGCTACATTAACCAAAACTTACAAAGTACACCAGTCAAAAGCATAGTACTTGGTTGCAAACAGAGAATAAAAAAAATAAACAGAATCATCATTTCCATGACTAACGCTCTCAAGGTTATGATAAAGCATTTCAATCACCCTACCGGGCTAAGATGTGTGGCTAGTATTAGACTGTTAGCAAGCAAGCAAACCAGTCCTGCTCTGTGATTCAAAAGATGTTACAGTTGCACTCATCCTTTTTAATTTTGTGGATGACCTGCAGGATCAGCACAATACAATAATTAAAACATAAAAACAATATATTTCTAATTAAAACAAAATAGTATAAATCATATAAATACATATTTTAAAATAATTTAAATTAAGATATACATTATACTATTTTAATTATAATTTTTTGTAATTTAATACTTCTTGATTAAAAAAAACTTATTAGTAGGTAATTTAATTTAAATTTTACCAATATGCATTCGTCTCACATAAAATAAAATCAATATATATTTTCACTCGTATTTTAAATATCTGAAATCGGTCAACCAACATCCGCCCTGGAATGAATCTAGCTAGATGAGTCACGCGAGTATCAACTCAAATTCTTGGATTATAGGAAATTGATTCCTATATACGGGCTAACATGTGTGTAACTTCTTTTTAAAGAGGTTTTATATGTGTGTCTTCTCTATTGATATCATTTTTACAAATGTTTAGTACAAAATAAATTTTGAAAAAAAAAAATCGAAGGAAATATGGATTGAATATTTTAAAGATTTTTTCTTGAGCTTTTTAACTTGAATACTCTTTTTCTAACTTTTCAAAGTCGTATTTTCCCTTAAATAAATACTTTACATATAGTCAGAATCACTCTTTGAAATAAAAAGAGTCACAACCAAAACAAAATTGGAAGACTTTTTAATGTTAGATAGAAATAATTTATAAAAGTAAAAATAAATCTGAAAACCCGATTATCCAAAATATTCTAAAGATATTCAAATTATCCGATTTTCATTTGAAAACCCCCAAAATCTGTTTTACCCTGAATTATCTATTTTTACTCCGACTTATCCTAAATTAACTAAAAACCCAGAATCAAACCATAATTGAACTGGAATTAAAAAATTTATCAGATATAGTTGATTTTTATGTTTGTTATCCGAACCGATCCAAAAACCAAAAGAACTGAACCAGATTCAAATCGAATTTATAGATAACCGAACCGTTCAAATATCTCTAAAGCTAAAAAACCGAAATCCAACCGAAAATCGAACGTCCAGACCTAGTTAATCTAGTAATAAACTGAAAAATAAAAGTCCAACTAACTTTTTCTAATAATATTCATAGAAAATTTGAAAAAGAACACATTAAAATCTAATATTCTAATAACTTCTGCAGAAACGAGGCCATGCAAGCACAACGTGTCAACTGTCAAACATGCGGCAATCCTAATCTTCTGTGTTTGGGCTTCGTAACGGGTCGAATGTATTAATCTTAGGTTTATATGTTTGTAAACTTGGTCTATTGGGCTTTAATGAAAGAAAGTTAACAAAAAAAAAAAGGAAATTGCTGGATTCAGTAAAAAAAAATTACAAAACCTCTTCCCTATTTTTTTTTTTTTTTTTTTGAATTCCTTTCGACCATCACTGGCCACTCTATCCCGCCGGCGACGCTTCCGGTGCTGTACTCCGATCACCTCCGCCTCTTTCGTATCCGATTGCTCTCCTCGGACTTCAGGTAACTGCACTCGGAACTCTCAGATTCTTCTTCGTGATGATTTGATGATGAGGGAAAGGATCGGTCGTTTCCAATTAGGCTCTCTCGAGATCGGATCTGACCGAAATTCGTTCCGGTTCTCATCTGATGGAGATTGATCGAACTCTTTTACTTTCTGGTTTTGATCGTATTACACTCAAACTACTGTTAATTAACACGTCAGATTCGCGATCGAACCAAGTGGGGTTTGCACTATCTCTTTGTATGAGTCGCCATGGTAGTGCAAGTTTTAAGCTTTTTTTTTTAATTGCTTCGTTCTGATTCTGTGATTTCTACATGATCTTAAATGGAGAAGTGTGTCTGTGGAGAATGGGAGATTGAAGAAGAGATTTGCTGATTTGAGGAAGAGAGAAATGGCACCTGTTAGTAAAGCCGATAAGAAGGCAGCAGTAGATGCTGCTGCTTGGATGTTCAATGTCGTCACTTCTGTTGGTATCATCATTGTAAACAAAGCTTTAATGGCTACTTATGGTTATAGCTTTGGTAATAAATCCTCTCTCTCTCTCTCTTTTAAGATCTTTAAGTGAATATTTTTCTGATATGTCTCAACTCGCTGCAGCTACAACCTTAACCGGTTTACATTTCGCTTTCACAACTCTCATGACCATTGTTCTAAGATGTCTTGGTTACATTCAGCCTTCTCATCTTCCCTTTACGGAGCTTCTGAGGTTTATTCTCTTTGCAAACTTCTCCATCGTTGGAATGAACGTCAGCCTTATGTGGAACTCTGTCGGTTTTTATCAGGTAATAAGTGGCTTCTGCGCTTGCGTAAAGGATGAACATCTAATTTTTCTTTTTTAATGATGTTCTGTGTTGCTTGCCAGATTGCAAAGCTTAGCATGATTCCTGTGTCATGCTTGTTGGAAATGGTGTTAGATAAAATCCGTTACTCCAGAGATACAAAGCTTAGCATTGGATTGGTTCTCGTGGGTGTTGGTGTTTGCACTGTTACTGACGTTAGTGTGAATAGCAAAGGCTTTCTAGCCGCTTTTGTTGCTGTGTGGAGTACTTCTCTGCAACAATACGTAAGCGTTCTCATTCTTTCTCTTAGTAAAGTAACATATCGTTTCTTTATTTGACTCAAAACTAAGATTGACGTACGTGAATGTAGTATGTACATTACCTTCAGCGCAAGTACTCGCTTAGCTCATTCAACCTATTAGGACATACTGCTCCAGCCCAAGCCGCAACACTGCTGGTTGTTGGTCCGTTTCTTGATTATTGGCTGACAGAGAAAAGAGTAGTCATGTACGACTACAACCTGATCTCTGTGGTAAGCGCCATCAAATCCCTTAGTTCGTTTCAATCTTGTGGTAGTCAGATTACGATTGTCTTCTTGTTTAGCAGAATCTATGCAAGTTCTAACTTATTACATGCAATTCAATTGGCTGTTTCTCAGATAACTTTAGAACCGTTTCTCTATGCTCATAACGCAGAATCATTCTGCATCAACATGGTTATAAATTCATTTGGAACCTAACAAATTTTGTTGAATTCTGCAGCTGTTTATAACCCTCTCGTGCACAATAGCCATCGGGACCAACCTAAGTCAGTTCATCTGCATCGGGAGATTCACAGCGGTATCGTTCCAAGTACTGGGACACATGAAGACGATCTTGGTGCTGGTAATGGGATTCTTCTTCTTTGGTAGAGAAGGTCTAAACTTGCATGTGGTTATTGGAATGATTATTGCAGTACTTGGTATGATCTGGTACGGTAATGCCTCCTCTAAGCCAGGAGGCAAAGAGCGACGAAGCTATTCGCTTCCAACGACCCGTCAACAGAAACTTGGAGCTACTTATGACTCTGACGACATCGAGAACAAAGCTTAGCAGTAGTAGTATTTAAGTAGTAAATGTTCAGGACCATCACATAGTTGCATCTCTGTCCTGAGTTCTGTTATATCTAGCTTAATTTATGCACGTGCTAATTCTGCACGAACAAAAACGGTTTTCTACGTACAAGCGAATGAGATTTTTTTGTAATATTCAGCGGAATCAAGTTTACTTTTGATCAAATCTGTAAACCGTTCTGCTTACTACACTGAAGAACAGAACAGGAAACTGAATAGGCGAAGATCAAAGATGTAACTAGAGATATGATAAAAGACCAAAATATTATCTTATTATGTAATAGAACAGTAGTGAAGTCTCTCATAAACGTGACATAAAAGAGTTGTGCAAAATTGTTCAAATTAACTTAAAGACGGTCCTTATCAGCTACCAACAGCGGCTTAACGCTTCTTAGACACACCAACAGTCTTGCCTCTGCGACCAGTTGTCTTGGTGTGTTGACCACGGACACGGAGACCCCAGTAGTGTCTCAGCCCACGGTGGTTCCTGTTCGTTGCAAGAAAATGAAAAACTACCGTTACATATAAATCATTCAAACACAGATCTAGAGAGAACACACAATAGTATCGAGTTACATGTTGGGATGAGTTTAACCTGATTTTCTTGAGACGTTCAAGATCATCCCTGAGCTTCATGTCAAGGGCATTGGAGACAACCTGAGAGTACTTTCCATCCTTGTAGTCTTTCTGTCTGTTCAAGAACCAGTCTGGGATCTTGTACTGTTTTGGGTTGGCAACAATAGTCATCAGGTTGTCGATCTCAGCTGCAGACAACTCACCAGCCCTGAAATCAGACATCATATATAATTATTAAATTTATCTATTCTACAATTGTCATGTTAGAGTCACAAACCAACAACGGAGGCAAAGGAAAAGCAAATGTTAAGGCTAACAATAGTTTCTTAACAGTGACAAGCAAATGTTTAAACAACAAAATGGAAACATAATTCATGTCATCGATAACTCCAAACACACAGACTAATCTGGGCGATGCATAAGGGTTGTTTAAAGACAAAAGACAAGTGAGAGAGACAAAGCATACACCTCTTGTTCATGTCGACATCGGCTTTCTTGCAGACGATGTTGGCCAAACGCCTGCCGATACCTTTGATGGAGGTAAGGGCAAACATGATCTTTTGCTTACCATCGACGTTAGTGTTGAGCACACGAAGAATGTGCTGGAACTCCTCATTTGCAACCAGAGACTACACAGTACCAATCAAAAACATCAAAAACCAGCCTCGACAGTAGATCGAAAGATAGAAACAATTCAACGGCAAAACTGATACTATTCCAGATCGACGGGAACTAACTGAAGAGAGGGAAAAAGGAAAATGTAAAACCATAATTACCATTGTTCGATCGGTAGATAAGAGCTGCCTGAAGGAGAAGACTGAGTACGGAAGCTGTCGCCGTTTTACAGTAGGGTTTCTTCTGTAGGTGGCGTGGTTTATATGTTACCTATTTTGATAAACTGGACGCTCTTTCTACATACCCATTATTAGCTAGGCCCAAACTATTTAATTTTAAATGGGCCCAAACTCCATGACTATAGGGCTATAGTTTTCATTTTTTTGTTAAATGAAAAAAAACTGTTTTTATATCAACTACAACTTTAAATCAAATTCAGTCTTAAGAACAAGTCCATTGATGAATTTTAATATGGTATCTGAGATTAAATAGGTAAGAAATACGGATAAAGTAGAAAAGAAAGAGAGAGAGCTAGGCTTGGGCAACCGGGGTCCCATTCGGGTTTCGGTTAAGTCCATTCGGATTTCGGTTTTTTCTATACCAAAGAAACAGTCCCATTCGGAATTTTTAAAATTTAGGGTTTATGTTTAGAGGTTAGGGTTTGATGTTTAAAATTTAAAGTTTGGAATTAAATTCAAGAATTTTTTTTTAAGTTTTGGGGGTATAGTGTTTGAAGTATAAATTTAAGTTTTGGAACTAAATTTTAAGAAATGTTGACTTTTAAATTTAAGTTTAAGATTTGTTGTTTAACTTTGAAAATATTAGATTTAATGTTTTGATTAGTGATTTGTATAGAGTTTTTATAAAGATTTTAGGGTTTGGGATATAGTTGTTTGAGTTTAGATTTTAAATTTGATATTAGATTTTAAAATGATTAAATTTGAGTTAAATTTTAAGTTTTTGAGGCTATAGTTGAAAAGATGGAGTTTAAGGTTTATTTTTAGAGTTTAGAAGTTAAATTTAGGGTATGTGGTTTCAAATAGCTACGAATTTTTCGTGGCAAAATTGTGGTTATTTCATAAAAATTAAGAAATTTTTTTGTGGTAAAACCGTAGTTATTATATTGCCACAGAATATTCGTGGCAACATCATGACTCATATGTTGCCACGTTTACATCTGTAGCAAAATCGTAGCAAAATTTGCTATGAAATTGATACGTGTTGCTACGTTCTGAGTCTAGCAAATTTGTGGCTTCTTCGATTTTGCTACGAAATTTGTGTAGCAAATTTGTAGCTACGGCCATGTTTTTACTAGTGAACGGAACATCAAAGACGGTCTTGCTGATGTTAGATACTAGCTGGAGATAACACTGCCGTTACAATCTTTCTCCGAGCAATTATAAATGCAAGACAAATGAGAAGAGAATCCAGGTTGGTACATCAAAATATATCCAAACTACTCTCGAATTCACTTGTATTCTTATCCACCTGGTTGATCACAGTTGTATAAAATCAAAGATCAACAAAATACACTTTTCCATACTAAAATCATCAAGTAGAATGTTTTTTCTTATTACTTCTTCAATACACTAGTCTAAAGTCTAACCCTAAAGTTTAAGTGGATTTTGAGATATATTATCTACTCTATTAATTTAGAGTCCTATTTTTTATCTACTTAAAAATGTTGTCATTTAAGTTTAAAATCTGTTCACATTTCATTAGAAATAAATATAACATCCTTAAAATTAAGTTATACAATATACATCATGTTTGATTTTGTGTGAATATTTTGTTGCTAGGATTTAGGAAGTTAGGTTTGTTATAGTTCAATAAGAGAATACTAATGATATGTTTTATACGTATAATACATTTTAAGGAAAGCTAATATAAAAAAGGTTATATATATATATATGTATTGATGTAGTTATTATTCAGATGTATGATATCCAAATTTACAGGTAACTATGTATTATGCTCCTATTATTTATTTTGGTTTGTTTCTAACATTTGTGTATAGTTTTCCAAATCATATATGATGCAACAATACCAATGCTAAATATGATATATGAAATTCATTCAATTGTTCATATAGAAAAACATGGAATCCTTTATATATATATATATATTTTTTTTTTTTAGAAACTCATTTGGTTCAAATTGTCAGAATTTAGATATATATTATATATTCATGAAAAGTTTTTGAGTATTTCTAATTTATATAAAACTAGTTTAAAATAATTTTTTAATATGTTGTTACATTTTTAACATACAAAAACAAGTGGTTAATATACAATTATTAAAATTTCATCACAACAAATTTTAGGAAATATAAAACATAAAATAATATTATATATCTGATATAAAACATATATTTTATAATTTATTTTATATTTCAAATTAACATATATCTGTGCGGGTTCGAATTCTTGTTCATGCTTAGAACACAATGCAGAGGACACTAAGCAAGTCAGAGCTGAAGTCCAATGAACAAAAGCACTCAATGATTATAGTTGACATCTATCCAAACCATGTAGAGGACATGAAGCAAGTCTTCGAACTAGCTAGTACATTATGACTCTAAGACTTTGTTTGGCCCTAACTAGCTATTTCCTGTGATTGTGTTCATCTTTGTACATGTCATATCCATTGCTTAACTTTTACGGTGAGACAACAGTTTGAAATTGTGAGCAATATTTTACAAGCCAACTCATGCTTTAGATTTTTTTTTTATGGTAACCATATTGAAACCAACCCTCTCCAACTCTGAAATCCAAAATGCTGAATGTTTCCAAACTCCAAACATTATCCATACAACATGAATTCAAACTAGCACATTCATACTTCTAAACATGTACAAGAAACCAAATCCCGCCAACATATTCTCAACAGTTTGACCTAAACAAAAAAACAACAAGAACAAGAAACGAAACAAGTCACCATTTGGTTACAAAGAAGATGAAGGCTTAATAAGAGGCTGAGATGTTTTCCCCCACTCCTCGGGACTACACTTAACCTCCGTCAACAGAGCCACAACTTCCTTCATCGTCGGCCTCTCCACAGGCGACGCATTCACACAGAACATCGCGATCCCCAATGTCTGAAGCATTTCCTGAACAATCTGATCCGGTAAACCTTGCAGCTTCACGTCAAGTACAGTTAACGCCGGTTCGAAGCTTCCCATCTTCTTCTTCACCCATTCCACAATGTGAAGCCCGTCGCCAATCTGTGGCTCCACAGCACTCCTCCCACTCAGAATCTCAAGCAATACGACGCCGTAACTATACACGTCACTCTTCTCTGTTATGTTCATCGTGTATCCATATTCTGCATAATATTACAAAAAACCCCCTCAACTTTAACGAAACTATCAAATAACCCCATATCATTTGTAAATCGAGAGAGAAACCCTTTCCTTTACCTGGAGCGATGTAACCATAGGAGCCAGCGACCTGAGACATGGCGGTGTGATAATTCGGCGAATTCATCACCTTCGCGAGTCCGAAATCCGCGAGAATCGCTTCGTACTTGGAATCAAGAAGGATGTTATTGCACTTCACGTCTCTGTGCAGAATCGCCGGAACGCAGTCGTGGTGAAGATAAGCGAGACCCTGAGCGGTTCCAATCGCGATCTTGTAACGCGTTTCCCAGTCCAAGCTCCTGTTCCCTTGAAGCAGCTGGTGGAGATTCCCGTTGGGGAAGTAGTTGTACAGAAGCAGCTTCACCGATCTGTTCGAACAGTATCCCAACAGCTTCACGATGTTCCTGTGTCTGATGCTCCCCAGAATCTGTATCTCCGCCGCGAAAGAATCGATCTTGGGTTCGTCGTCGTTGTCTTTAGTTCTCCAGAGCTTCTTCACCGCTATGATCTCTCCGTTGGGCGGCATCTCCGCTCTGTAAACGACTCCCGAGCATCCTTTCCCGATCACGTTCTCGTCGGTTAAGGAACTCACGATGTTGTTGACGCTGATACCGAGGAGTTTCTGAAACGGGATGAATGTCCACGGGTACGAGAAGTCCTCTGCTGTTGATGTAGAAGACGACGTCGTTGTTTGTTTCTGGGTTTTGTAGCGGTGGTTGTTGCGTAAGAGGAGAAGCCACGCGGCGAGAAGGGCGATGGTGGTTGAAGCGAGGATCGCAGCGACTAAAGCTACCATCTTTGGGGATTTGCTTTGTCCTCTGCGTGATGAGCATGTGATGCCGTCGGTTGTGTGGCAGAGATTTGTGTTCTGGAGGTAAGAGTTTGCGGAGATTGTTTTGAAGAAGGGTGTGGCTGGGATTGGACCTGAGAAGTTGTTGAAGGAGATGTTGAGAGAAGCTAGGCTCGTGAGGGAGCCGAGGACTTTGATGTCACCGTGAAGGATGTTGTGTGAGAGGTCGAGGGATTGCAACTGTGTGAGCGCTGAGAAGGTTTTTGGGATGTCTCCGGTGAAGGCATTGTAGCTCAGGTCGAGGTTTATGGTCAAGGTTGTGACTTGGCCGAGTTCTTGTGGGATTTCGCCGGATAAGCTGTTGAAGCTTAGATCAAGCAGTGTAAGCTTCTGTAGGTTCTTGATGGATTTGGGGATTTGGCCAGAGAGGAGATTGTTGTTGAGGATCAGCTTGTTTAGGTAACTGAAGTTGCCGAAACTTAGCGGTATGTTGCCGGTGAAGCTGTTTCTGCTCAGGTCAAGCTGCTCTAGATTCACAAGGTTTCCTAGCTGAGCAGGGATATCTCCGGTGATGTAGTTGTTGTGCACATCTAAGAGCTCAAGGACAGTGATGTTGGAGATCTCGTAAGGAAGCCCACCAGAGAAATGGTTCATGTAGAGATCAAGAAACACCAGGTTCTGTAACTCGCCTATCTCTTTAGGGACCTGGCCTGAGAGTTGGTTCTCTCCGAGTCTTAGCCTCACAAGCGACTGGCATTTTGCTACGCTCTTTGGTAATCCACCGGACAAGGAGTTTCCTAGAAGGAGAAGCTTGCTGAGCCTCTCTAAACTGAAGAGCTCTTCTGGGATTCTTCCTGTTAGCTTGTTCCTAGACAGGTCGAGGGCGACTAGGTCCGTACAGTTTCCAAAAGAAGACGGGATTGTTCCCGAAACCGAGTTCTCCCACAAGAAAAAGCTCTGAAGAGACTTCAGGTTTCCGATTTGGGAGGGTATGGAGCCTGATAACTTGTTCTTGTCCAGCTGAAGAGCAATGAGGCTAGAGCAGTTGCTTATTTCCCAAGGAATCTGACCAGTGAACATATTATCAGACAACTGAAGCTGCTCCAACCAAACAAGCTTCCCCAAATCTCCAGGAATCTCACCAGATAGATCGTTGGCCGAAACATCAAACACCACGAGGGAAGAACAGTTGGAAATCTCAGGTGGGATGGCCCCAGATAAAGAGTTACCCCATAAAAGCAAGCTGGTGATCTTCTGGAGCTTACCAAGCTCCTTTGGGATGGATCCAGTGAGCTTGTTCATGTGCAAATACAAGTTCCTGAGCTCTGAGCACAAACCAAGTTGAGGTGGGATAGTACCAGAGACGTCAGTGTCATACAGAGCCAAAGTCTGCAAGTTTACCAAGTTCCCAAATGTGGAAGGGATAGAACCTGACAAACCACTGGCTGCAAACCCTAGAGTTGTCAAATTTATCAGAAGACCTAGCTGAGCTGGGATAGGGCCTCCGATATTAGGGTTACCACCAAGCCTGAACTCCTGAAGGGAGAGCAGAGAACCCAAACTTGAAGGAATGGAACCATTTAATAGATTATCCTGAAGACAAAGAACTTGCAAAGAAAAGAGATTTGAAATCTGTGAAGGTATTGAGCCAGAGAGCTTGTTGGCATTCAAGATAAGGAACTGGAGAGAAGAGAGGCGGCCAAGCTCTGATGGGATTGGACCAGAGAGAGCGTTTGAAGAAAGGTCCAGAAGCCTGAGGTGGGTGAGTTTTCCAAAAGAAGGAGGGATTGGGCCTGAGAGGTTTGTGGAGGATAGGTTTAGGAACTGAAGAGAGGAGAGAGAAGAGAGGTCTGGGATTGAAGACAGGTTAAGGAAAGTGTCGGGGATGGAGACAGAGATCACTCTGTTGTCTGCTGAGCATGTAATGCCATACCATGAACATGGTGTTTTGTCTTGTGGGTCCCATGAAGGGAAGAGTGATGAAGAAGAGGATAATGATTGTCTCTTCAAAGAGAGAAGAGCTTGGCCGTCTGATGAAAGAGAAAGAGTGGGTTGGGCCATGGAGAAACATGAACCAAAAAGGAACAAGATCAAGAAGAGAAGGTTCAACTGTTTCCTGCAGCAATGGAAAGATGGCCGCTTTGTGATGTAAAAATGGTTGGAAGGAAATAAACTGGTGAAATGTTTTGGTTCTCTCTCCATTGAATCTCTGGTAATGGAATGATTGGAGATTGAATTGGTTGGTTGTGGTGTAATGGAGGATGAGGAAGAAAAGCAAAGTTGTCTCTTATCTTTTTTGTTGAACCGTGAGGAGACAAGAAGCATGTGTAAAGGCTTTGCCTTCTGATTGCTTAGGGTTTACACTACACCACTGCAGAACAAGAGCACCAAGAGCAATAACTGTGGAGCTAAGAGTGAGGTCTTGACGCTCTCTCCCATGGAGAAACTTCTCTGTCCGGGGGAAAGACGACTGAAACTTTACCGGCGCCGGTGGTGGTAGTAAGTTAGGCAGCTAGAGGTTGATGAAGGCAACGTTGGACTTTGAGTCTCACTTTTGTTCTCTCTGTCTCTTTCTTCTCGTTTCTTGTTGTCTTGGGAAGACTAGTAATAAGATTAAATACTCAAAGCTTTATTATATTAAAAGTTTCTAAATTATTACTATATTGCAGTGATTTGGGCGCCACCGGATTCTCTTCCGTTTTTTCGTGGATGTGTGTGCAATGTGTATATACATCTTGCATCAGTATATTATTTCCTTTTAATTCATATATTTCCACAATAAACAAATCTGTATTTATCTGATAATTTTTCAAAAACCAAGGTCTATAATTAAGTCTTTCTTTCAAAAATCAAGGTTAATTATTATGCTTTGCTTTTTATAAAGTTATTATTTACGGACCAGTGATTTTCTTGTAGAAGTAGTTTTAAAACCATTAAAAGGATTATAATTTCTTACTCTTTCTGTTTCAGTTTAATTTCTGTTGTAAAATAAATTTTTAGCTTAATTTTTGTTGTAAAATAAAGTTTTAGCTTTAAAATAAGTGTTGTTTTAAAATTTCAATACAAAATTTATTAATAATAGATTTTTGTTTTTTTCTATTGGTTAAAATATGGTTATGTTTATATGTAATATTTTTTTTTTAGAAATATGCAGAATTAAATATTTTCTTAATTTGTATGTATAAATCTAAAACGACAATTCAAAATGAAACAGAGATAGTATATCATAAGGATGGGTTTTCCAACCAATTAAGTATAAGCACTGATTCAATATTTTTATATGTTTCTTTGGACAAATTCAATATAATTTAAATATATAAAGGAAAAAACAGTTTCATTAATGTGCTTAGTATCAAAGTTAATGTCATATTACCCAAACGTTCGATCTCTTAACATAATATATAGAATACAAAATTATCAAAACTAAAAGTGAAGAAAACTAATAACTTTTGATGCTTGACCATAAAAAATTATGGATTTTAGAAGAAAGGATCTCAGCTGTAAGGTATAAGCAATCGAGTTGTTATTATATTTGTATAATGTTACGTCCACACATATCTTATAGAGGAAACCACGAAGTAGTGTAGCTACCTAAGTAACAATGCATGTTATTTGCTCTTGTCTTCTTCTCCCATCTTCTTCTCCCTTTGTCGGGTTTTCCCGACCGTTGGATTTTCTTACTCTTTTTTGTTTGTCTCTCTACGAAGTTGCTTAACTGAGCTCGTTCACTCCGTGAAAATATTTGACAACCATATACAGTGGCGGAGCTAGCCACAAAGCTTACCGGGGTCAACAAAACTGAAGCATAGGTTTAAGTGTACTTTGAGCAAGTATTACCGGGGTCATTGTACTAATTTTACAGCATTTCACCAGTTTTTTAAACCAAAAATACTAGTTAATTTGTTTGTAATAAGAATTCATAGGGGTCAAGTGACCCCCTTCCCTAAAGGTTACCTCCGCCACTGACCATATACTATAGAAAACATACACTTAACAATGGCTGTCATTGTTAATTCGTCGTATAAGACGAATTCACAAAAAATCGCAATTCGTCGGTAATTGTTCGACGTAATTGAGGAATCGTCATAAACTCCTCATAACTTATACAAAGGGAAGATTTTTGTCGTTAAACAGGTGGTAAGACAATTTGTCGTAAAATATACATATAATTACGAGTTTTGATTTTAATTGAAAAGTCTTCGTAAAACATCATTGTTAAGTTGTTAAATTTCGTAAGGAAATCGTTATTAGACATATGTAAACTTAACAACAAATTGACAACTAATGTTGTTAATTCATCATAAGCAGTAACAACAAATTTACAATGAACTGTCTTGTAAATTTGTTGTTAATTTTACGACAAATTAACGAGAGTCTTGCTTCATTAATTTGTCAAAACTTTAACAATGAATTTACATTATTCATTTTAAGTTTCATATAAATATATATAATTTAATACTATTTTTTAATAAATTATAATAATAACAGAAAATAAAATATACAAAATACAAAATATTTATAAAAATTTAAAATAGAATACTAATTTTCTTTTATAAATATACAAAATTTAATGGTTGAGCTCGTGGAAGATTTCCGAACTGCAAACATCGGTTCTTCACTCCAGTTCAGTCTGCTCATCTGCTGTGCGCTGAAATAGATCTAAAATCCCAAGGGTGCAGCGCCTATCCTCCAAGATCTGCTACATCTCCAGGTTCCCAACGGGGAAGACATCTAGCAAGATTCAGTCTTTGGGAATAAGAGAATGTTGCCCACGGGACATCTTTCACCGAACCCATTCGGTGAGTCAATCCTTTTACTTGAGGATAACCTTGAAAAAGAAAATTTTGAAATTTAATTATAATTAAGAAATATTTTATAGAAATAAATAAAACTCTATTTTTACCTCTTCAAAAGTTTTATCCACTTCTTGCGTGGACAACTAGACTGGTATACCATCCAAAGACTGTTGCATCAGCTAGTTCTAACGCTCTTCGATCCGCAGCCACTTCTCTGTGGATCTTTTTGGACCTAAGATCCACACAATCTCCGTCTTTGTCTTATGGGTAACCTCAAAAAATCTGGAAAAGGAAAGTAATCCCTTTCTTTTTGTGGCTTCTAAAAAATTAAATTAAACAGTTTGATTAAAGCAAGATACGTGAAGTATCCTTCTTTGTAGACTTAGACCGATATTTTCATGACTTACACCGATATTTTCATAACTTTCCTTTGATTCCAGACCAATTCCTTGACCCTGAACTTCCACGTAGAAAAGGCCCTTCAAATCTTGGATGAGAACTTTCAAAAGCTTTGTCATTTTTATTAAAAATAAATATTGGTGACATAAACTAATCAGTTCGTAAATAATGTTTAAAATATATGATTATTTTTACGTCATGCACATAAATAAATGTAATACAAAATTTTGTTTATATTTTAAAATTATTATTTCTACGCCATGGAGATTAAATATAAAATTGACTTTAAATTTTGAAATTATTATTTTATATTTAACTTTATTAGTTTTAACTATTTCAGTTTGATTTTATTTAAATTTAAATAGAAATAAAATAAAAATACATTTTATGTGAATAAAATTATATAATAATTATTTATTTTAAATATGTCTTTATCCCCTAATGTAAATAAGTTTATTTTTACATATATTAATTATAATAAATTTAATTTTTTTGTTTCTTTTAGTTAAAATACGTTAAATTTGTAAAATACGACTCCCCATGAAAACTAAATTATTTTTGTTTGGACGGTTTGGACTAGGGTTTCGGTCAAGGTGGTTAACATGGTAGGTCTAACAGACGACCGGTCCATCTTTTGGCATTAGTGAGAAGGTATTTCAAACTCGAGTCAAGTAATGTAGGAGCCATTCTACTTTATAGCACTAAGTGTGTTCTTTCTAGGGATGATCGGATAAGCTGATATAATATATCAAAAAAACTTGTAGAAACCAGTTTGTTAATTAACTTAATAAACTGATAAACTTAAATAAAAAACCAATCATTTAATTATCATAATTTTTATATTGCTTTAGTATTTTTATTTTTTAAGATATACTTACAATTAATTTCGAAAATTTATATTTAATAATATGATATATATAAGTTGAAGTAAAAAAATTATATTTGTATTTATATTTAGTTAATTTTTATAAATGTGGTATATATATTCTTTTAATGATTATATATGAGTTATTAGTTCTTACTATATTTTAAAAGTTTTGTCAGAATGAATATTTATATGTAAAATTTATTTTAATGGTGATATATGAGTTGTAGCCATTATCATATTTTACATGGTAATTTTTTTAATACTTTATCATATTTTCCAAATGTCATGTTTTTATTGGTTAAAAATGAATATAGTGATGATACATAAGTAAATCTTTTCTTAAATAATATTTAGGGGATTCATTTGAAACTAGAAGTTGATAAGATTGAAGATTGTTGAAATCTGTGTTTTTTCTGTCTAACGAAATATTTTTACTTGTACTATAAATAATAAGAAGAAATCTAAAGGTAACGTTTCAACGTTTCAACGGATAGTATCATTTAGTATATGACATTTCACGATAGACAAATTTACATATACCATATTCATGATAGACAATTGTATTTCATGTCAATAAAAATTGCATTCTAAAAAGAGAAATTTTAAATTTTCTTGTTTTAAATCGTCAATTAACTTTTTCGTCAAACCATCTAAATAGAAAGTTTTGACATAATAAAAGTCAAAATTTTGAATGAAAGTGTTAAATTATAACTTGGGAATATAAGTTATTCTATATAAGAAGTATATGAAACATAATAAATTCTGGTGAAAAAAGTTCGGAATCTTGTAGTTAATTGGAAAGAAGAGGGGTTTGGGATACTATTATATTATAAATTTGATTTATCTGTTGTGTGAAACTAAGTCATATTGTTTTTAGAAAAATATACGGACATAGACCCATGTTTACGGTCTATTTGCATATTTAAAAAAATGGTATACCCATGGATTATACTTTCTATAAAAATTAGTTTGAATATTTCCATAGATCTGTGATACTTCTAAGCTGATCAAAGAAAAGATTTCTGGTGAAAAAAAAAAAACTAAAATTTTAGTTTTGAAGAGTAAGTACTACACAACCAAATATATAACCCGATAACAAAAGATCCCGACTATTTTGGCAAAGACGCAGCATTGGAGACGGTGAAAGTTAAAAACTTAAAAGTGAGTTTGGAGGGAAGCTCCTTCTGTCCGTGTCGTGTTTCTTTGATTATGTGATGGTTTTTTTCTTATTTTAAATGTCATAAGATAGGTTTAGTTGATTAAAGAAACTGCCGTAAACCTAAAAAAAAACTATATAATTTATTAAAACGATACGTAACAAATCAAAATTACATTACCAAGACAGAAGAGGTGGGTGCGTTTTGGGAGGTGAGCAGCATCAAATATTGTATGTAAAAAACACTCACATGAAGGAGGGAGCTACAAATGCGTAAAATATATTTTAGATTTTGACCTCTTTTTACTCCCCATTTAAAGTTTTGTACATAAGATTAGTACCTTTACTTTAAAAATGTGTTTGCAATATATGGCGTCGGTCTTTTAGCAAAATAAATAAATAAATAAATATAAATATAAATATATATACTTGCAAATCAACTGATAGGAAGTGTTTTCAATGTCACTAATCCGATCATCAACGCCAGAAAAAGTGACTAAAATATCAACTTATATATTTGATCACATGTTATGATCTCTCTTTCGTGCCCATAATTTGGTAAACAAAAAAGCTACGGAAAATAATGCAATACTAACAATTTCTCAAAGTTTAAACTATAAAGTTATAGTATCAGATCACTTTCACATGCAATGCACCTAGTGAGAAGAGGGTCAAACTAACAGTCCGGGTATAAGTGTTTAGCGTCTAAAGTATAGCAACAATTCTTTTTCTTCCATAATGCTAGGGCTGGAAAAATAAACCGAATCCGAAAATCCAAACCAAACCCAATCCGATTAAAATAAATCCGAATCAATCCAAACCCGACATAAATATCGAATAGATCTTAATTTATGGTATTTTGGGTTATGGGTATTTTCCAAAATGGATATCCGATAGAATAGAAAAATTCAAACTTGTACCAAATACAGTCTCAATTCCTAATATATATCCAAAATAGACTAGATATCATTGAACATCTAAAATAATTATCTATTACATGAATAATTAACTTAAATACTTAGCTTAATATATATATTGGTATCTGGTTAATATTAATGTTTGTTTTTAATATTAATATTTAGTTTAATATAGATTTTGGTTAGGTTGACTTGAGAAAGGTTCGTGTATTGCGAATTGTAGTTTCTCTTTATTTCTTCTTTACTGTATATCAAATTTCTTGTCATTGAGCTTTTTGTTTCAGAGTTTCAGGCTCAGCGTCTTGATGACTGAAGATTGAAGGTTGATTGTTGAAGGTGGCGATTGAAGTTTTCATTGAATAATATTTTTTATTTCATGAGAATTTGGTTTTCGTTTTATACTTTCAATTATTTGGTTTTCTTTCTATCAATAACTATGTTTACTTTTTGTTTGATTTTGAGTTATCATATTTGATGTTTCTTTTTATGTTTCAATCGATTTTACCTATGTTTTGGTTATAAAATAAGTACAAATCAGGTACTCTTAAATCGGAGAACAATTTTACTTATGTTTTGGTTACAAAATAGGTACAAATCATGTACTTTTAAACCAAAGAATCGATTGGGACGTGAACCCGAAAGTATATTGGGTTATACCGGTTCTTTGAAGATTTACTAACTCTGACCCGAACTTGATAGAACCCCAACTAATCCTGAACCGAAAATTCATATAACCCGAATGTAGCTGATTTTGCTAAACCCAAATAACCGAGATCCGATTGGACAAAACCGAAAACCGATTGGAACCCCGAATGCCCAGACCTACATAATGCATTACATCAAAAAATTTAATTTCATTAAACTCTTACAAATTTTGACAAAAACCTGGCGCTTCATGAGCTTTGACAGTTTAAACTATTTAAAAGCACTTCACCCGTTTCTAAAAATATATAATTTTAATAAAAATATTCATTTCCAACAGATATATATATATACATATTACGTTTTCAATGCAATTTATATGAATTAATGAGAACAAATCGTAATTATTTTACAAAAGGAATTGCTATTAGTTTGAAACCATAAAATAATATATTTGTTTTTTAAAAAAAAAATTAGTGTGTGTGTGTGTTTTAATTATAGTTTAGAAATTTAAAATTTAGCTACTTAAATTCCCGTAAGCCTTGTCTGATTCTCCTTTGCACCATATCTTAAACTCTATTCTTTTTAAATGGCCTTAAAACCTCATTTATGTTTTTAGTTCATACGCAAAAGTAAAAAAAAAAAAAATTCCAAAAGGTTGGATAAATTTAAATTTATTAAAAGTTTAAGTCTAAACAGTATATTCAGAATTTGAGGTGATTTGTGTTAAAAGACAACACTATTATTCAAATAAGAAATTAAAATTTTTAATTAAATTCAGTGTTATTTAATTTGTTATTTGGTAAAGTAACTTGAAATATATTGTTGTAAAAAATTATTTTAAATTTTGATTCTTTTACAATGTTAGAATGTTTTGATGGAATTAGTAAAAAAAAAAATCAAATCTCATATTTAAGATAAGATTTTAGTGTGGTTTAATAAAACCATAATAAATTCTCATCACACCTGAAATCATCTATAAGTTTATTAAATTCAAATCACTTCAGAATTCAAACTGTATGTTGAATTCACCTTCAAATTTTAATATGATTTTTCTTTTATTTTACTTTTAAATCTAAGCATACTTTTTAAATAATTTTCTCTATCAGTTTCATTTTTTTTTTACTTTTATATGTTTGTAAATATATCTTTTTGTGAGTGGTGCATTCTTATAGTTTTCTTCGAAAAAATTAACTATCCAACATAATATTTGCTTTTCTTTTTATTTTTACTATAAATAAATATAATATTATTTTTAGGTTGTAACTAGAAGAAGACAATTAGGTATGGCAACTTATTCCGAGTAAAAACTCAAATCAAATACAAATCTTATTTTTTATTACATGTACAAGGTAAACCAAATATCAAATACTTGTTCTGTTTCCATCCCTTTTATTATAAACTGCTATGAGACACAAACTAATTAATACGGAATATTAACCAATATACCTATTGTTTAATTGGAAATTCATGAAAATTACTATAAGGTGCTATAATTGAATTCGAAACCATTTTGTAGGCGGTGGTAAGAGACTTCATTGAACATACTAAGAGGGCTACTAATAATTAACTAAAAGTATGTTAAGTGTAGTTAATTTGTCTTCATGCACGCTCCAAAAGCCATTGCTTTAACCCGGCCGCTGATTAAATGGCTGCTCGAGCTAACCTACTTGTAAACTAACATTTGTTTGAGACCTTTTTTCCCTACGTTCGACACATATTTTCAAAGTTATAAAAGATTAAGGTAAACTTGATTTGTTTATGAAATTATACACAATGCGGGATATAACACACAAACCAAGAATTCACTGAGGTCCAAAGTTCTTGAAATCAAACATAAGCAAAATTACAGTCGCGATGCTCCTTTGCCACTGAAATCGACAGGCACAATATCCTATCTTATTTATTAAAACAAAAGTCATACTTTGTTTATGTGTGATTTTTCTTATTTGGACCATTTCTTAATTTTTTAAAATTATTATAACAATGCTAATCTTTGTTGGTACATGAATGCATTATTCAGTTACCATATTATCCATTAAAATATAATATATATTGCTTAAAAATAGGGATTTACGGAACCATCTAACGAATCCAACCCATTTTTCAGTTACTAATCCATATAACAACTTTTATTTATCCCCACAGAAAAATATAAAACTAAGAATTACATCATATAAATATATTATATCACGTCATTGTATTAAGATCTATTAATATACATATATCAATTTTTGATGTAAAAAAATACCAATTCAAGAACATAACCCATGCGTACAGAGCCATCATGCCAGTCAGAGAAATTATTTTACTTTTGCATACACATAATATAATGTTATGTCATTGTTTTAAGGGAGAATTTGCTCAATATACAAAACACAAATAGAAATTAAGCATATGACACTGATTTTGACATATTTAAGTTATTAACATTTTGCTCATGTTTGAGCCGGTTATACCCTTTACTTTTGCAAGTAACCGGTGAAAAAGAGATAAGTAGATGACATCGCCGATTGTAGATACGGACATATATGAAACACAATTATTATCACGTTATGAAATCCACACCACACACATATGTACCACATACGTAATCATATAGTATAAAACTTATGTTAGTGTAACATAGTATGAAACTTAATTAATGTTGATAAACATATAGTATACAAAATCAATAAATTGAAATATTGAATACAAACAAAAATACAAATGAATTAAAACATAATATATAGTATAGTACAAGTTAATGAAGTTATAAAACAATTATGTACTATACTATATTGACTAACAATGTCCTATTCCATAGTATAGTATAAGTTAATGAATTGTCAAACAATTATGTAAAATATTCAATTTTGCCATAAATCATAAATCTGACCCTCTAACTTCACCACACCCTAGCTAGGTCCATTCCATTTGTATCGAAACACATGTCCAAATTTATTTACCACATATGTTCTCACGGCATGCAGTAAAATGAGGGGAGAAAATACTAGTCATTTTACAGTAAAAATGTTTTCCATTTACATAACATATGTGAATAATTGAAACTTCCAGAGTCCTCATTCTATATAACAAAAATAGTATAGAACAACCTCTTCGTTATAATAGAATAAGAACAAACTAAATAGAATGGTAAATATTGTTCAAATTATGAAATGTTTATGGAAGTATGTAATGCTTACCCCAACGTCACCCTAAACCTTTCATAAACTAAACCCAAAACACTAATCATTAAACCCTAAATGGAGATATAAACCCTAATCCAAATATCAACATATGAAATACTACATAATATTAAGCATAATTAATTACATTATGTAAATTAAATTGTATAATATAACTCAGGCATGTCAATAAGCTTTGTTTCCATTCTACATGAATCATCAAGAATAGAAAAACAAAAAAGATAGATGTAAGAAGATCTTTTATACTCAACATGTATCCTTCAAATATAGGCACTCAGCCGTGCTTCATACGTCTCAGCCGCTAGTCTGAGCAAGGCTGGAACATCAGAAGAGTTACTCCGACCACCAGTTGAGGCCTGTTCAAGACTCATACATGGCTTTCCTCTCGCTTCTCGAGAGTGACGTCGCTTCTCGAGAGTGACGCCACTAGCTGTACCACCTTTCTGACCATCTTGCTTATCTATTTCATAAGATATGTTACCAAAATATGAAATTAGTACATAATATTAAAATTATTAAACTATATTACGTAATATTAGTATAGTATAGTACAAATAAATAGTATAGTACAAATAAATAGAATTATCAAATGGTCGATAAATACTATACTACATGTGACAAATTATAAAATAGTATATATCTAAATTTGACAATGATGATACTATTCTCCCTTTCTGTCTTTTTCCACAATCACTTCTGAACTACGGTGAAGAAATGTTGTGTTGAAGAAAACCGATATGGAGGATAAAACAATTACAACGAAAAAGCTCGAGATCACATATAGAGAAGGAGCTTACAATTTTCGGTCTTTACTCGTATTCCCACCGTCAAAACAAGATTTTGTGGTTTCTTATCGCCTTCCATGTTGGTTTCGTCTTCATCGACCTTGATTATGTAAGCAAGGTCTCGCCTCTGCTTCATCGTCTTATTAGTTATGATTATAGTTGCTCCATCCATGTTTTCAATATGAGTTTCTGAGATTATTTGCTTTCTCCATAAAAATGTAAATATGTGAATTACAATAAGCCACGATGAAATGTTTACAATCACTAATTATTATTTAATATTTAGTTACAAGCCGGTTGCACCGGTGAAACAAAAGGGTATGATGGCAATTATATATATTATGTACGGTGTATCCTACCATTTTAGGTTAAAGTGTCACCTAGTTAATTATAAAGTTTTTTTGTGATATAGAATGCAATTTCCCTTGTTTTAAACTCTAATATATTTGACCAAAAAAACTCTAATATGTGTATATATTAATTATATATCCTATCTTTTCCCGAAACTATATATATGCTATCTTTCATGTTGGAAAATACATATCAAGTAATTGTAGGCTGTACCAAAAATTGTAAGAAGATTATAAACAAAACTCTACTCTCTTTCTAAACAAGTTTTAGTTTGTGGAAATGTAGATAGGTGCAACATTGAGCTAACGAGTGACTCTACTCTTCTAACCATTTGAATTATATACGAGCAGATTATATCAGGATTATATAAGTAGTTCAAATCGGTTATCAAATATCATTTGAATACAGATAACACCTTAATAATATATATATATATATATATTAAAATATATTTTTACTATAAAAACATTTACATTATATATTACGTTCAAAATAAAGGTATATTATTTGCACCTATAACAATATACGTATATTATTTATAATGGAATATGAATACTG
Source organism: Brassica carinata (assembly GCA_016771965.1). Lineage (NCBI taxonomy): Eukaryota > Viridiplantae > Streptophyta > Magnoliopsida > Brassicales > Brassicaceae > Brassica > Brassica carinata. Next base: position 11,650,601 of record CM028689.1, on the reverse strand, counting down.
AACATGATCATACAATATATTACCTTTAAGAAAAATTTCAAAATCATTACTATTAATATATGCTAAATTCTAAAATCTACTAAGAATAACTCAACAAAAATAAATCATTTTTGAAAATATAATTTTTTATATCAATAAAAATAAGAATAATATTATGTAATATATACTATGTTTTTTTGTCATCAACTTAAACAGAGTCATACTGACTCTGTAAACCAAACCGGAAACTCCTCATCCATATGAACTCCTCATACTACTCTGTAATATATACTATGTTATTTTTCCAAAAATGCAATTAAATCATAATACACCGTACAATAATATATTACAGTATTGCCAAATTCATATATTAGTTTGAACCAAAAATATAATATATTATTTTAAAATTTAAACCAAAAAATCAAATAATGTAAAACAATAATATTACGAGATAAATATTGTCAAAATAAAATTTACAAAAAAATACATAAAAATAAAGTGATAAAATTTAAAAGAATCTATAAAATTATAAAATATAATTTATAGAAACCAAAAAATAAAAGATTAACTAATTTTCATAGAAATATAATTCAGAAATTTAGTTAATTATAAGAAATAGTAAATACTTTAGTGTATATATTTAGTGAAATTTATTATAAAAATTGTGAATAATAAATTGGATATATAAAATTGATATTTTTTAAGTTTTAAATTATTATGTTATCGTAATTATAGTCAGTCTAATCAATTTTTTTTTATCAAAACTAATTATTCAGCATAAAATCATGGAAAACATGACAAATAAACAAATTCAATTCTCAAATAATAGTATAGATACTGTAATAGTTAAACAAACAAAACCAATCAAATCCTACCCGACCTTTCTCAACCAATTGTAAACCGGAGTAAAATCAATTCCCACCAAAGGTCGTTAAGTCTTCTTCTTCCTGCAACCTCTTCTTCTTCTCTCTCTCTCTCATTTGGGGTTTTTGATTACACAGACGTGACCAGAATTATATGGCGGTAGTAGTAGGATCACGTTCCCGGCGAACGGAGGTATGCTGATCTCATCCATCTTCTCCTTTCTTTCGAATTAGGGGTTTCTATTTTTTTCCGATTTTGTTGAAAAAAAATTGCAGATGAATTGGGCTACGATATGCTGCTCAGCCTTCTCCTGTCTCCAGCTCTACTGGACACGTCTTGTAATCCGCAAATGGTTCAATGTTTCTTCCTTTGATTCCGATTACAGCGCCGATACTGACGACGACAGACTCTCCCTTTCCTGCAGCAGCCAAGGTCTGATTCTTTTCGTTAAAAAATAATTCTTTTATATTATAATTTCATGCGACTGAAACTGAAACCTGGTCTAGTAGATTTTGATCCAAGTAGCTCTGGTGTCACGAAAGATGATGGTAAATGTGATTCAGTAACTCTCACCTCTCAGTTGTCTATTTAGATTCCTTTTGCTTATACTGTAGAAATGAAACTTAAATCTCAGATTGTCCTAAGCTTAGAAGACGCAATTCAGAAACTTTCAGGGTTCAGTATATTGACACACAAGCAATCAGGTCTTTTTCATTTCTCTTGTTTTTTTCCACTGGTTCTCATCTGTGCAAAAACAGCTTATTTTGTTGCTTAGTGAGTCCCTGGTGTGTTATGTGGTTTTGATGTAGCTAGAATCTGTGCTGGGACATGGAATGTTGGAGGCAGAGTCCCACCTGCTGACTTGGATATCGATGGTTGGCTTGACACTCTTGAACCTGCCGACATTTATGTTCTTGGGTATGGGTTTTTTTTCTCTCACTCTTTCAGCTTAAGTATCATGGTGAATGAGTTCTTTATTCAGTTTGTGGTTGGTTTCATTTTCAGTCTTCAGGAAATCGTTCCCTTAAATCCTGGAAACATCTTTGGTATTGAAGATGACCAGCCTGCTTCTGTATGGGAGAACATCATACGCGATGCTTTAAACCGAGTTCAACCTAGAAAGCGGAAGATTTTAAGTCACAGTGATCCTCCCTCTCCTAAGCCATGCAAAGAGGTTTCTCACAACGTACACGACACGTTTCTTGAGACAAGACATGGTGCTTGTGATACATTTTTCTCTGGTGAAAGACCAATCGTAACTGAAGATTCACTAACTAACATAGAAGTTTTGGATTCTACCAATGACAACGCATCACCAAGTACGCCAGACCGCTCTCTCTCGGTGAAAATTAATAGTGATTCCCACAGGGAAGAAAGGATTTGTTACAGTGAAAGAGTTGGTCTGAGTTGGCCAGAGCCTCCATTGAAGCTGCTCAATCAATATGTTTTGGAAAGACGTGGTTCCTTCAAGCCACTGAATCTGAGTATCATGAATCTGAGAAAACCAGCGTATGTAAGGATCGTGAGTAAACAGATGGTTGGAGTGTTTCTCACCATCTGGGTTCGGAGGAGCTTGCGAAAGCACATTAGCAACCTTAGTGTTTCCACTGTTGGTGTTGGTATTATGGGCTACATTGGTAACAAGGTCTTGATTTCTCTTGATAATTAGTTGCTGCTACGAATAATTTATTCCTTGGATAGCAATAACTAAGGCTTCTTGTGGTGATACAGGGATCTGTATCTGTGAGCATGTCAATCTATCAAACACCGTTTTGTTTCCTTTGCTCACATCTGTCATCAGGGGAAAAGGATACAGATCACCAGAAAAGAAACGATGATGTACGTGAAATTAACAGAAGAACGCTGTTTCATCCGAATTCTTCAAATGCCAATGTGCTTCCAAGATCCATCCGTGATCATGAGTAAGTTTTATTTCTCAGTTGATGCAATCTCTCTTAGTTTATGATCATAACCAGATGAAGCTTTTGTAGAAGAATATTATGGCTGGGAGATCTGAACTATCGGATTAACTTGTCTTATGAGAAGACACACGAACTTATTGCAAGAAAGGAATGGCAGAGGTTGCTTGAGAATGACCAGGTACGTTTATTGCATTGTTTTTGGTTAAATCACAGACCTAATGGCTAATGACCAGCTTATGTATGTAGCAAACTTTTGATGTCTTATTATTTGGTAGCTTTCAAACGAAATGAGAAAAGGCAATGTATTCGAGGGATGGTCAGAGGGGGTTTTATGTTTTCCACCGACATACAAATACGAAATTGACTCAGACAACTACATCGGAGATGACCCGGAATCAGGAAAACGTAGACCGGCTTGGTACTCTTTTCACACACTATCTTGCAACATATTTTTGTTTTTATGGATAGAAAGGTAAAAATTTAATGTGTTTGATCAGGTGTGACCGCGTCATTTGGAAAGGGAAGGGAATGAAGCTTCTTAGTTACAGAAGGAATGAGATTCAGCTGTCGGATCACCGGCCTGTCACAGCGACAATCTTGGCAGAGGTTGAAGTTTTGTCTCCATGGAAACTTCAGCGTGCGCTTGCAATCACTTATGCCGAGATCCAAAGCCAATAAGCTTGTAAAGATCGCCTAAAAACCCTCTTAGGTCAGATCAAATTTGTACAAACTCCGTCTTGTGTAAGAGAATACCACATATTATGTGCAAATTGTATATTCTCATTATAGAAATGTATTATAGTGTGCAGGCGAGAAATCAAAACTATATTAAAAGGAGCATATAAAGCTCTCTTAAGCTATCCACGTAGGATAAGAAATTCGTCCAATAGAATTTAAGTAATCATCCATGTCATTTTCATCTGCGATTTATCATGGTTTGGGCTTTTATTTTTACGGCCTTTCTGATCTCAGGGCTGTAGCCCACGTAAGTCTTCTGTCTCGACTCCCACCTCTTCCATTTCTCATCTCGCCAAATCCGTTTCGAGGATTAACTTCACCACTAACTGCTCTAATCAATGGATTCCTTTCAGATTCTTCTCTGTTTTTCTATTTGTAAGACTCTTTTCCTAGCTTATTTTTTTTTTACCTAGCTTATTCCTCCTTCGTAATCAAATGATACTCTGAGACGCAGGAGCAGAAGATGGAATCAGTGTCAGATTTGGTGGATTTGGTGGGACACATATGAAGAACTACTTCGAGTTATATTTGGCAAGTATGGATATTTAGTTGAATCTGTGATCAGTACCCTTGCTTCGGGTTCATCGTCTTTCCAAATCCTTTTGTTGCAGAGAGAATGGTCATGGAGAGACACATCACTGATTGCCGCAGGGTAAGTGATCTTGCTCTAAAAATTCATCAAATATCTTTCATTGATGTTTCTTGATTTAATGGATTGCTCTAAAAATCACAACCTTTCTTTAATTATTGTCAGGTTTACTATCAATAGAGTTGAGCTGAAACTTCTATATAAAATTGTTTTGATTTTAAAATTTAGAATGACTGATGAATTCTGTGGTTTTGATTTACATAAGACTTCTGTGGAATGTGAACGGAACGCTAGCGAATTCATTGCCACATATGACAAGCACGAGATACTTTATATTATGTATATATGACTAGGTACTTTGTTCGTTTTGTTCTTTTGTGTTTTCAGTTTCTTCTATTCGATCTGTTACGACAAGCCGAAGAAGGTGACTTTCAGGGCGTAATTCGATCTCAAGTTCTGTTTTTTTTTTCTTTCTCCTTTGGAATATTTCTCAGGTCCAATAATGTGTTTTAGACATTTCCTGTTAAGTACTTCGTTGCTTTGGCATAAAATTTTCACCTTTTTCCAGATTATGCCTGAAAAGTGTTTGCTTATATTCCCCAGGAAATCTCAAGCTTGCTGATAGAGCGAAGATAACTCCTCACTGCTGAACTGATTCTTTTCGAGTAAAAAGCTTTGTTTTTTTATTCTTACTATTTACTGTCTCTTTTTTTGCTTGCTTCTTATCTTTGATGTTTTGGTAAACACTCTTCTTCCTGGCATTTTCATACTTTTTTAGTTAATTTCTCAACTTGATTTGATCGTTTGATTGCTAATCCTCGCTTAGATCTTAATTCAGTTTAATATTTGAAACCTTACTTTGATTCTTCATTTTTCTCTCTGGTTCTTGACTATGTAGGTGGTTTGGTCCCTATGCTGAAAACGCCATTGAATCAGTAGAGATGGTTTAGGTTAAACACCAAAACTAGCTGGACTGTTCCTTAGTTTGATTGCATTTCACCATGGGATTTGGGCATTGACCCAGCTGTTGCTATAACGGCACTGATTGTGGCCATTCTGGTGGTTCCAATGGGTTGAGAAAGACCTCAAGAGGTGAACCTCGGTGCTGTTTTTACGTTTGATTCGGTTATCGGAAGAGCTACAAAAATAGCTCTCAAGGCAGCTTTCACGTGGTTTCTTGATGCATCAATATCTTGGTCTGCCTTTTTTTTTTTTGGAACACAATCATGGTCTGTCTTTTGATGCTATTATTTATATGATTATGAACTAATATCTGGCATGTAAACCTCTATGAAATATAAATGTTATAAAAAAAGATTCAACATGAGGTCAACAACAAAATACAAATTCTCACAACATGATTATTTGGTACTGATGGAGACATCTCACGACACATGGTGAGGGGGATAAACTCTACGAGCATTATGATTCTTTACATCTATAACATACAAACAAAACTATAAACAGTACAAGTTAACTACGACCCTACTAAACCAGCCATGGTAAGTGTAAACCACGGCTAATCCCCTATTTCACACACAAACAAGAGCTCTCAACCCCTTTTTGTTATAACAATTTTAAATTTAAAGAATTATAAATTTTAAAGAATTATAACATATTTAATTGTCAACATCCACGCAACATATTTAAAACTCAAAGAAATAAGATACACGAGTAGTTGATGATAACTAACGTTTAATTAACTTTCCATTGAGTTGCTTAGAGCAACCTTATCGGTGTCAATTTTCTAAGTTTCTACAAAAAAAAAATTATTACAATGATTTAGTTATATTTTCTGTGCAACTATTTAGTTATTATGAATACTTATTAGTTTATGTTTTATTAATCTAAAAACCAGCATAATAAGTTATTATTAATGGTTTTAAATAGTTAAATCAAACATCAAAATATTTATATATGTCAAATATTTTTTTTTATCAAAAATATTACTTACTATTGTGTTAATATTTTTTAAAACACTCATATCTTAGAAATAGTTTCTAAAATATCTTTATATAATTTTTTTTCTTGACTAAAATATTTAATTATAAATTGTTTTTATCTTATTTTTTAAAAACTTTTATAATAAAAATATTATTTTCAGATAGGAACAGAATATATATAAGAATTATCTAATTTTTATATTTTTATAATTCTATTCTATTATTTTATTATTAATTATTTAATATAACATATAAACTTTATACTATTAAAATAAAATTCGTTTTTAATTATATAAAAAATTCAGTACGGATATTGTTTAAATTAATAAATTAGTGAATCAGTTAGAAACAAATAATAAGTCAAAAACCTATCAAAAAGTCTAAAACCTAATAAAATTATGACAAATAAAAAAACTAACTCAATTTTAATATAACATATAAATTTAGTATTATTAAAATAACTTCATTTTTAATTATATACAAGATTCATTAAGTTTTTTTTAAAATTAATATATTAACGACTCAGCTAAAAACAAATAATAAATTAATAATTTAGCTAAAACCTAATAAAACATGACAAATAAGCTAAGTTGCCTAAAATCATGGAAAACATTACAAATCAGCAAAATCATTTCATAAATAATAGTATAGAAGATTAAATATTTTTAATGATTATATTTTCATAATCGGTCCATATATATATAACTGATATACGTAAATGTCAAAAAAACTAAAATTTATTGTCAATCTTTTTTCTTCGCCAATTATAATATGTTTTTTAAATTTAAAGTATAGTCCGCGCGTAGCGCGGAAATAGACCTAGTACAAATAATGTTTGAAGATAAGAAGACTGCATTTCATGTACATATATTCATTTTGCTTCACCTTCATAATGAACGCATGTTGTTATTATTAGGATCAGTTCCTCTTAATCCGATGAATGGTAGGCATGTAACTATGAAACAGAGAGGAACAACAACTTAATAGAAACAATATCAAGCCAGTGGTCTCATATCCTCACTTTACCTCTGGCGCACCAAAGCCAGCCCTAGACTAAAGCCCATAAATCAAAGAATTTATACGCCAAAACTGGTATTTTTTATAGGGGCACCCATTCTTTTATAATTCTCCACTATAGCTTAGTGGTTTGTGTCCTCCTTAAAGAGCAATGAATTCAAATCAATGTCCTCTTTTACTATTTTTTTTTTCTTTTTATTCATTTTTTAGAATTTTGGAGAAAATAGCAATTAAAAAGTTGTCCCATTCAATATACTAGATCATGATCCGTCCGCGCGAATGTTTGTCTTAACTTATAAATCATTATGAACTCATAGAATATTGGTAATTATTGTGTTTTAGAAATTGTGGTCAACGTTGTTTGATAATTATCGAATGTATGTGTAACACAAATATGTGATTACTAATATATTCTTGCATTAATTATTTCTTTTTTTTCGTTTCATTATTAATTTTATATTGTACTCAAACTCTAATATTTAAAATGTTAAAATTATTAATTATATATCTGTATTATAAATGGACAACTTACTTTTGGACAAAATATATATGTTTGAATATTTATTAATTATTAAAAGGAGTCATATTGATTTTATATCTTAATATGTGTATTAAATGTGTTTTTACTTCGCATAAACCAATTAGTAATACAAATTTCATAAATTATTTAAAGTTTAAATTGTTTTTATGTGAAATTTATATTATTCATGTACAAAATTATAAATATTTTCTGAATTTAGTTATTGCATATAATATAATGGACAACGAATTTTGTACATGAAAAAGTGATCTCTTTTTAATAAGATATACTAAATGGTTTTATATTTTATTAGTTAAATAAAATACATATAAACAAGTAGGTTAAAATTATGGAAAATATGACAGGTACGCAAAACTAAAATTACCACCTAAAATTAAAAATATATCAAATAGATAAAATTACCAATTAAAATTATTAAAAACATGAAAAATAAATAATCTAAATTATGGAAAATATGACAAATAAGCAAAACTAAAATTATTAAAAACATAACAAATAAGCAAAATAACCTAAAATCATAAAGAACATGACACATAAGCAAATTCTCTTTATAAATAATAGTATAGAAGATAGATAGATAAAGAATTATGAGAACAAAATTACTTAAAAACATGTGATCAAACCAAGTTTTATAATTAAACAAAAAATATTTTTATACCAAATTAGACTCAATCATATCCCATAATGAACATCGTGGTCATAATATTTACCATAACTATTTTTTGGGGTTTAAAACCATGGTTGAAAAGTAGTGGATAATTCATTTCTTTTTTTTTTCTTTTATACTACTAGTAGGTAGGAGTGGACACGGAACGAATAGTACCATATTTTCAGTATTTGTAAATTGCCTCGTACTTCACGGATATCTGATTTTCCGATTTGCTTTGCTTCGGAAGAATACGGATATTCGATTTTCCGTATATCCAAAAAAATTATGGATATTTTCAAATATTCACGGATATTTTCGGATACCTTATCCACTTTGTTCAATACAAATAAATCTACAAAACATTACACATACTTGTTTTTATTTATTTTTAAAATAAATAAAATAAAAGATAAACAAAAAATTGTACTAATGAATTTTTATGAATTAATAAATACTTGTGGTATATAAATACATGTGTGTTTATGAATTTTTAAAATTAATAAATATTTCTTATAAAAGAACGTTTTTAGAAAAATTATACTTTTCTATAAAGATTTTATATTTTATATTTTTCTTAATTTTATATTTTATAAATAGAATTATATGTTAAAATAATAATTACATATGATTATACATTTAAAACTCTATATTTGGCTATAGATATGTATATCTATTTTTATATAAATCGGAGCGGATTGGTTATTTGTCTCCTCGCTTTTAACGGATATTTATTTTTAATATTTACTTTGATTTAGAGGTCTACAGATATCCAGATTTATCGAATCAGATCAAAACGAATAATGAATCGAAACACATTTAACTGATAAAAGGTCCACCCCTACTATTAGTGGAATATTCCTGTTGGATACGGTCAGAAATTGAAAGTCAGAACTGTGGGCCCCATCAGCCATATTCGCAGCCCAGCAGCACGTAGTTCTTGGAAACTTCGTATTGTCTAAAAAAGCTGACCAAAACCCTAGAATATTAGTAATTAATATCGCCTCTTTGACCGAACTAAACAAAATATTTCCCTCGCCGATCAAAAAACCCTAGAAGTTTAATTGTCGCCTCTTGTTTCTTAAGATCGTGCCCTGTGTTATGTAGGTTTGATTGGCTCTCTCCACTTGATCGTGAGAGGAGAAGAGAAGAAGGGGATCACGTTCGTTCTGTTCTGTAAAAGGGTTTTCTTCTATTTGACCCGTATCGATTCTCTTTTGTTTTGTCTGAAAGACAGATTCTTTGTCAGAGATGGCGAATTCGTGTTTGAAAGGAGGTAGATTCAGCGCGCCAGGTTTCCGGTTTCACCCTACCGATGAGGAGTTGGTGGTGTATTATCTGAAGAGGAAGATCTGTGGGAGGAAGCTTAGAATCAATGCCATAGGTGTCGTTGATGTCTACAAAGTGGATCCTACCGAGTTGCCTGGTAATTTTCTCTCTTTTTTTCTTTACTTGATTCTCACGCTACGCTTTAGATCTCCTTCACTTGTTGTTCTCTGTTTGTTTTCTTATAGGGCTGTGATCGTTACCCAGTAGCTATTTAATTTAGTTATAAGATTTTGCTGTTCCCTGGTTAATCAGTTTGCTTTGACTTGTTTGAAAAGTAAACGGTCGTATCCCAATTTGTCTGTACAAGCTTTGATCTTAATTATGTTTAAATGATTTCGTTTCTTGGTTTCCGTCGACTTTATTTATTATCCACAAAGTTTAGGTTCTGATTTTTTTTTTTCTTTTTACAAAACTATGCACACATGTATCTGCGTTGAAATTAGTTTTCTAACAGAACTGAACATTCTTTCTGAGACAGGTCTGTCGGTGTTGAAGTCTGGCGATCGGCAGTGGTTCTACTTCACCCCAAGGAACAGGAAGCATCCAAACGCAGCTAGGTCGAGCAGAGGCACCGCAACTGGGTATTGGAAGGCAACGGGAAAAGATAGAGTCATCGTGTACAACTCGAGATCCGTAGGACTCAAAAAGACTCTTGTTTTCTATAGAGGTCGCGCTCCTAATGGTGAGCGTACCGACTGGGTTATGCACGAGTACACCATGGATGAAGAAGAACTCGGCAGGTGTAAGAACGCCAAGGTAAATTCATTTTTAATAACTCAACATTATATGTCTGGTCTCGTTCCTTCATATGTAATTAACTAATATGCCTTTTTTCAGGAGTATTATGCCCTTTATAAGCTGTACAAGAAGAGTGGTGCTGGTCCCAAAAACGGTGAAGAGTATGGTGCTCCGTTCCAAGAAGAAGAATGGGTCGATGATGATGATGATGATGATGACAGAGAAGAGGCAGATAATGTTACGGTACCGGATGATCACGTGGTCCGTTATGAGAATAACCGTCGTATAGGAGATGGCATATTTTGCAATCCTGTCAATGTTCAGTCAGATGATCTCGACAAGCTTCTCAGCGGAATCCCATATGCACCAGGGATTGCTCCAAGACAAATGAATGATCTTTCTGGTGTTATGCAGGTCAGTTTCTTCTCTCTTTTAATATGGTTTCATATGCGTGTTTCCCTCACTAAATAGATACTTGTACTTTCCAGGTTAATAGCCAAGAAGAGATACAGAGCACGTTGCTGAACGATTCTTCTGGAGGGTTTCTTTCCCCCTGGGAAGTGGGAATGTTCTTGCCAAATCGTCAGCCAAACAGCATCCACTCGAGTTATCAGCCCCATGCAGCTAACTCATTTGATGGTAGTGAGGTCAAGTCAGCTTTCAAGGCCTCTGGTATTGCGCCTTTCGTGTTTGAGAAGGAGGATTACATTGAAATGGATGATCTTCTCACCCCTGAACAAGGAGCTGCGTCAGTTGAGAAGCCTGCACAGTTCTCGAACCCTGGTGAATATGAACACTTTAATGACTATGACCAATTGTTCCATGACGTTTCCATGTCTTTCGATACAGAACATGTGTTTCAGGGAACTTCCACAGATCTGACTTCTCTGAATAATTTTAATTTGTCTAACGAAGGAAGACAGCACTTCCTTTATCAACAACAGTTTCAGAACCAGACCCTTGAGACTAGTCAGGCGAACAGCTTCATGGATCCTAACCCAAATGCCAATGAATTCGTTGACGATTTGTGGTTTAAAGATGCTCAGGCTGATCTCAATGATCAACCACAATCTTCTTCTTTAGCTTTTGCTTCACCTTCATCAGGTACTTAAACTCTCTTTGCGTCTCAGCAAGTCAAGCGCTAATGTTTTTTTCTGCATTAGGCTTTCACCTGAACCAAGACATGTATTATATATGATACCCTGCTTATCAAACCCTCTTGTATAAATCTTTATATGTAATAACCTTTAAGACATTCCGCTGATACTTGGTGAATACCAATTTGTTTAGGTGTGATTCCTGAATCCAAGAACCCTGCTATGAGTGTAACTGAATGCCAAAATGGTGGTGAAACAAGGAGCCAGTTCTCATCAGCTATGTGGGCATTGCTGGACTCAATACCTTCAACACCAGCCTCTGCCTGTGAGGGTCCGGTTAATAGGACCTTTGTGCGTATGTCTAGCTTGAGCCGCATCAGGTTCAACGGGACGTCAGTGACGACTACTAGCAAAGTTGCCGTAGCAAAGAAGGGTATCGGAAACAGAGGTTTTCTTCTCTTATCAGTTATGGGTGCTATGTGTGCCTTCTTCTGGGTGTTCATCATAGCTACAGTTGGAGTCCAGGGGAGACATCGTGACCTAAACATAAGTTAGAAGAATAGCATGATCCACATTTAGTGATCATGGAATGATGAGTCTTTGATTATGTATAGAGTTTGAAAGAGTTGCGAAAAATAATTCTTTAACTTTAAGGTGTTTCTCTTCTCCTTACGTATAGCCACCGAATCATTATGTTTCCTGCCACTGAAGCAAGTTTAGAGGGACATAAGTTTTCAAATTTGTGAAATTTAAAGAGGTTGAAACTATGTGGATTTTTGATTGTTGTTTATGATATTATTCCAAAAGAAGAAATAAGTCATCGTCCTAAAAGTTAATTTTCAATAAAGAGCTCATCGATTTAATGGACCGAAACAGAGCGTTCATTGAGGCCCATACAGTTGTGGATAAGTCCAAATAATCAAAACGGCTGCGAAGTAGCAGAGAGAAGCTGAGAGACGACACATCAAACAGCCAACGAAAATCACTCAACCCTTCAGAAAAATCTCTATTTTTTTTTTAATTTGTCGATCAGAACCTTCAGAAATGTTTCAATCGCGGAGGTTTCTCTCATAGGATTAATTCGTCTTCTCTTCTGAGTTTGCTCCACCTTGACCCAGATGGAGGATCCTCCTCCAAATTCATGTTTCAAAGAGGGTAAATTCACGGCACCAGGGTTTCGATTTCACCCCACTGACGAGGAGCTTGTCATGTACTATCTCAAGAGGAAGATCTACAGAAAGAGGCTCACAGTCAATGCCATCGGCGTCGTTGATGTTTACAAGATAGAACCTGATGACTTGCCTGGTAATTTGCTCAGGTCTTTTTGATATTTTGGGTGTCTGAAAGTGTACATATTTATTGGAAACATCCATATGGGTTTGACGACACACAGGTCAGTCAGTGTTGAAGACAGGAGAACGGCAGTGGTTCTACTTTACTCCAAGGAGCAGGAAGTATCCAAACGCAGCTAGGTCGGGTAGAGGCACTCCAACTGGGTATTGGAAGGCTACAGGGAAGGATCGAGTCATTGTCTACAACTCGAGATCGGTAGGACTTAAGAAGACTCTTGTTTTCTATAGAGGTAGGGCAGGTACTGGTGAGCGTACTGACTGGGTGATGCATGAGTACACTATGAATGAAGAAGAACTCGACCGATGTAAGAACGCCAAGGTATTATTACCATCATCTGTTGTTTCCCTTTCTTTTTATTTGTTCTCAGTTAGTTGATCTGATTTAGTAGCTTTTTCTCCCTTCAGGATTACTATGCTCTTTATAAGCTGTTCAAGAAAAGTGGGTCTGGTCCCAAAAACGGTGAGGATTATGGTGCTCCGTTCCAAGAAGAAGAATGGCTTGATGATGATGATGATGATAGTGAAGATGGTGATGATATTGCTGTGCCAGAGGATCCTCCTTGTGTGGATACCGGTAGACTTTTTGAGCCTCTAAATGTTGAGTTAGATGATTTCGAGGAGATTCTCAATGGATTCCCACGTGCACCCCAGCCTCAGAGCTGTATTAATGGCCTTGCTTCTAGTGTTCCCCAGGTCAGTTTCTTCTCTCTCTCTCAATAAGGAAGAGGAAGATGGTTTTTGTTGCTACCAATCTATTAGATGAAGTCTTATTTTCCATGTTCATTTGCTTCTGCTTTACTCACTACATAGCTAACTTTACTTGCAGGTTAACAGCGAAGAAGAGCTGCAGAGCACGTTGGTAAATAGTTCTTCTGGAGAGTTTCTTGAGCCACAGCAGACGGGAGGGTTCTTGCCACACGGCGAGGCATACATCAGGCCCTCGAGCTCTGGTATGGAGCCTTTTGTGTTTGAGAAGGAGGATTACATTGAAATGGATGATCTTCTGGCCCCTGAACTTGGAGCTTCTTCAGTTGAGAGACCTGCACAGTTCGTAAACCCTGGTGAATTTGGAGACTTTAATGAGTTTGACCAATTGTTCCATGACGTTTCCATGTCTCTGGATATGGAACCTATTGCTCAGGGAACTTCTGCACATCCGTCTTCTCCGAGTAAATTTGCCGACAACACATCCAACGAGAAACAGCATTTCCTTTATCAGCAGTTCCAGATCCCTGAGAACAAGGTGAACGACAGCAATCTCGATGTTTGCACTGACGATATGTGGTTTCTAGACGATGATCAGACTGTTCTCTTTGATCAACCACAATCTATTCCTTCTGGGGCATTCGATCCACCCTCATCAGGTACTTAAAACTCAGGCTCATCTCAAAGCATTCAGCTTATGCTGTCAGCTAAGTTATATTTCCCACTAAACACGGATATATAATATGATATTCTGCTCTTTGATGCTTATCAAACCCTCTTGTTATAATCTTTCAACGCCATAAAGCCTTTCCGTTGATACTCTGTGAATACTATTTGCACAGGTGTGATGCCCGGTTCCACAAATCTTACTGCCAACGTAAATGGCCAAGACCAGGAAGGCGAGAATGGTGGTGGAACAAGCCCGTTCACATCGGCTCTGTGGGCATTCATGGATTCAATACCTTCAACGCCAGCCTCTGCGTGTGAGGGTCCTATTAACCGGACCTTTGTACGTATGTCTAGCTTTAGCCGTATCAGGATCAGTGGAAAGGCTAATGGAACGCCGCCAGTGACTACTACCGAAGTAGCCAAAAAGCGTAGCAGGAACAGAGGGTTTCTTCTCTTATCAATTGTGGGTGCCTTGTGTGCCATCTTCTGGGTGTTCATAGCCACGGTTCGAGCCTCCGGGAGACCAGTCTTCTCGTGATAGGTGGTTTTGTTGAACCAATTACAGGTAAGTTAGAAGAAACCATCATCCATCTTAGAATAATTATTGAGCGATTCTAATATGAGTCTTTGAATGTGTACGTAATTTGAAAGATTAAAGAAAATGTTAAAATGCTGATAAAAGAGTTACGTTTCTTCTTGATTGTTCAATGCTTTTTGTTTGCCTATCCTTCTGGGTTCTCAATATTCACAAATCCTCACAAGGTAAATTTCCAGAATCAACAGTCATAGTAATGTAAGATAAGGTAAAGAGACTTGTCTGGTTTAGTTTGATCACAAAGCGTAATCTTGAAGAGGTATGGTGAGTTGTGAAGCGAACTCTTGTATTCATCTCTGTCGAAGCAGTTTCGTGCTGAGCTCCAGTGATCTCTGTCCTGGATGATGATAATTGCTATCTTAATTCCTGGAACCATCACTGAGCAAAGAGAGTAGGATCCGAAGGACAGTAAGCTTGAGAAGTTCCGATAGTGCAACCAGCCCAAGTTTCTTCTGTTCTAGTCAAAGCTGCTACGTCCAAGATACGCTTAAAACTTTTTATATCAGTCCCTCTGTTATGGACTTATTGATAGCTTAGAGCATGCGCAATGAGAGTATCTAATACATTTCTTAAGCTTATAATAGTAGAATAAAAGAGAAAAATGCGAGGGGGAGGGTGAAAACAGGAGAAGAGATGGAGGTTCGTTTGAGAAACAAAAAAAATTATAGGAGAGATTTTGCTCTTTATTTTTTTTTGAACACCGGTTTTGTTTTTGTGCCCATTTGTAATTGGTCATAGTTTCTTTTTTATATTACAGAATAAATTTTGTTGAGAGACGGCCAACAATGCTAAGCTCTAGGCTCCTTATGAATGTTATTGTTCATGTGAAATTTTGTAAGATTTTGATTTCCGATAGAAAACTTGCGAGTAAGATCCGATCGATGAAATGGCTACTACAGCCAGATCCAAATTATAGAGTTCAGCTGAACCAACATGTCCGAAAACTCTTTGGAACCATCGTCAATCTAGTGTCTTCAAATACTACTATTGCAGCCATAGGCTAGCATCGAGGAACTGAAATCGCTTTCTCCATCTAACGATTTACTCTCAACGGCTAAGATTCATGGCTCTTACGAGTCGCTTCTAGAAGATCCCAATGTAGACATCGTCTACTTTCTATTGCTGACCAGAAGGGATAACACATACCGTTGGATAAGCATGTAGGTCTGGGTGTTTCTGAGTTTGATCAGAGTGAAGCTAATGGGATTCCATTAACTTTATCAATAGGACTCGGTGGATGCATAATCTTGTATCTCCCATTTTAAAATACCTTATTCTTAAAACTCCTTTTTGGTTTGTCTAAAAGGGTAAAACTCCTCTTTTATATAATACTAGGAGTTTGTCTGCGTTACATGCGAGACGATTGTCGTTATTTTTCTTATTGATTTGTCTTTCATATGTTTTTCTTTATGTTAATTTGCCATGATGATTTAGTGTATTTTATTTTATAATATTGCACTACTGTGTTTGTTTGATTATTATGTGTGTAACAATATTTACTGTCATTGTAAATGATCTATCTTACTAAAGTGTTTAATACTTTGCATTAGACTTGCATGTTGACCATAATACCTTTTTTGTTTTTTTTGTCGTTCATTTTTATTTACTTGTTGGTAGAAAATATGTTAAATAATTAGATAATGTTTTACTAATTTTAATATCTTAAGAAAGAAAGAGTGAGGTTAACATTTTTCCCAATTTTAGTAAAAGAAAAGATAAAACATCTACCCCAAAGAGAACTTATAATAAAAATAGATCTTAATAGAGAACTATTGTTTGTAATAATAACATAAATTGTTTCTTTTCATGTTTTTGTTGGAATAACATGTAATTGTTGATTTCACTGTTTTCAGTGTTGCTATGTAACATGGTAGTTGTTCGACACGTATGTCGTGGAAAGATGTTTTGATTTGTTGTAAACACTGATCACCTTAGTTTCACATTGTCGTCATTCTAATTTGTCTAAATATCTTTTCCCGAAATTCATTTCTGCTCAGCATAACATTAGTATGCATATAGATAGAAGGCATTTAGATACAAACCTTTAGTAGCCAAGTGAAGATGATGAAGTCCTGTATCTGTGTTGTTTTGATGAAAATATTCTTGTATGCTTTTGACATGGTGAGTTTGTGGGTTACCAGCGTTAAGACATCTATTCATTAGATCCTCGTATCTAGTAAGTGAGGTGAAAGATTAGTCGGTAACGACGATTGAGAGTTCCATTCATTGGTATACCTTGTTCTCTTTAACGGTGTAAGCTAAGGTTTTAGACGATCGCATGATATCACAGACGGTTGACCTTAAAACTTTACCAACAAGTGAGATTATTTCAGTTTGGATATCTTGTGGGAGCTTTTTATTTTTGATAGGGATGATTTCGCCTAATATTTTTGTAATTTTTTCAAGTTATGTGATAGTTATTTTGGATGGATGGATTTACGTTAATTGCAATATTTTGAAACCGGACCGGTTGGATCGTAATTCCCTGTTATAGTCGGGTTTCGGGTTGTGTAAAAAACCGGATTTGAATTAAACCGGTAAACACGGTCAAACACAGGTCAAACTCGCTAAAACCGGTGATCCAATTCGATATTAAAATCCGGTATTCTCAAATTCAAGTTTAAAAAAATAAAAAGTTGAAAATTAAAAAAAACTGGAAAAAGGCCTGGGTCCCTATACGGTCGCTTCTAATGATTCTGCTACGGGCCGGACCTGCCAAACCCATAGTACTTGCGAATACATAAGCTAAATTAGAAGAAGAATAAATTCAGATAGAAATATTAGACAAATCCATATATTAATAACATCGCACATATCCGACATATATATGTCATATCCGACGTTTTATTATTTAGTTATAGAACATAGTCGGAAGTAGTAAGTATTTCCACTTACGTACTCATTTTTAAATTTCTTATCACGCAGATTGTTGGGGTAGTCTTTTTGGTGGGTGGTCTTTGAAATCTTTTATGGGAATGTAACCATCTTTCCCAAGAGCCTTTATCATCTTCTCTTCCGAGTCCAAGCCCAAGCTCAGAAGGAGTAGACCAGCGAATGCTAAGATTACTTCAACGCCGCCCAAGATATTCGCTGCGGTATCGTAAAACTTCGAATCTTCATCTTTTCTGTTCATATTGATACTATCACAAAGCTTTAAGTTTTTCTCTCTTCGTATTGTTTGTGATATGCTGAGTTAAAAGAGGAGACCCGTGGTTACTTTATATAGAGGTGAAAATGGATGCTACAGTTAAGAGGATCAATTACATTCGGACTAATTAGTACTATAATTAATTAATACAATGTCAGTGGGAAATTTAGTCATATGACTATAGTTAACTAACATAATTTAGAGGGAATTTTCGAATCTAGTAAATTAATAATAATACTATTGTAGCATGAAACTTTTAAAATTTGTAAATAAGAATATTTTGATTGTTGTTCACGAAAAAAAACAATATTTTGATGATCAGAATAGGCTGGATACACAAGAAGACTAGAATAATACTTCAGGAAACTATGCACGAATTTTATTCATGGAAAGAGGTAAACGGAGTTGAGCAAAGATAAAGAGGGAATTGGAAACACATATATAGCTTTCACCATGGAAGATTTCTTAGTTTTTACAAGAATCAAAATAAAGCATAAAAGATATATGTCAAGTGTGTCGAGAGAAAACTAATCTCTTATCTTATTTCATTCATCTTATTTTCAAGATCAAAATATTTTTAACATTTCCATTTACTAAGCATTTACGCTGATTGTTTGGATGTTACGACTTAAAATGTTATATAAATATTTAAACACATTTTTTTTACTTCAGTATTTCTACTCCGTATGAATCTGAATGCTTGACTTGACTCAATATTCTCGTCTACTTTCACTTCGGTCATAGCTTTCACTTTGTTAAGGCATACACTTTGTTATGCCTTTATTTCGTACATAACTGATACGACCTTGGATAGGTGTATAGTCCGGATCACTTGAAATGATGGGATGGTCACGAGAATTACTGAGACTCGTGAGTTGGAGGGGTTTGTCGATGTGGTTGATGGATTCAAGGTTATGGACACTTGAATTATGGGTTGTTTTTCACGCAAGGATGATGGAGTTTCCTTGAATTGTTTACTTCGATACCTACGAGTGTAACCTTGTTTACTTGGTGCTTGATGGATTAACATAAACATGAGAGTTTTCTCCCTGGGTGCATGATTGAAATGGAATGCTCAAAATAATGAACACAAGAATAGAGATTGCTTGTGAGACTTGTTTTGCTATGAAGCGTTTTTGATTAAAGGTAGGGTGCTTTACCAAACGGCTTACATGTTTAGTTAAATAGAAAATCTAAACCGACTAAAAACCTTAATCCTATTTACATATGGAATTTTAAAACCAATCCCTAATGAGTTTATAAAACCAAAGCCAAAACAACTTTTTCCTAATGCTAATGGGTTTTGAAGACCCGAAATTATTCTAAGTCTTGGACAACCATAAGTCTGAACCAAGTAGTCTGCTTCCTCATTTCCAGACCACCCATCTATCTCCGATCCATCTTCTTCTGGCTCGTCCATGTTAGTAGCTATCGATACGTTCACCCTAGGTGATCCATGTGTGGCCCGCATCATTAATAAACATGTTCCTTAGCAAGGATTTACATTCCAACATATATAATCAACAAAAGGGAGATTGAAACAGATCAGAACATTAGTTTGTCCTATTTTTAATTCCAAAATGAATGAATTTTACACATGTAGTAGTATCTTATGCTTTCAAATTTATTGTTTAGAGATATCTTATGGCCGAAGAGATGCCTTTTTATTTTTATATTAGGAATAAAGATGCTAAGATGCTTTCTTCTTTATTTTTGGAGTATCTTGTCAGTGGATAACGATTCATCCAGCACCGGTAGCTCTAGTGGTTGTAAGAATGTTTGGACAAACCAATACGAGACACTTGGACTGACTTAATAAGACAATCGTAGTCGTGGTATCTTTTTTAATTTCAATTTTTTTGTCAATTAGTTGTCAAAAATTGAGAACTGATATTCCTAGTGTTAGGGAAATTGTCCATATATTCCGTCATCTTGCTTGTAAAGTTGTACTAATCAATGATCCAGCATGATGCATCATTTCATGAAATCAAGAAGAGCTTAACCACATCAGGGCAGTGGAAATTCGTCTGTATTCACTCTGTTACTACTTTCATAGGCAAATACTTACTTACTATATTCAAGTGAAACGTCTGAAGACAAGATTGCTAGATTATTTGAATAATTGTTTGACTAATTTTTTGTGCTTTTTCTTTGTTCTTTTTTTCATATCCTAGAATGGCATAGCTTGAAGAGTTGTTTTAACTGAGCTTTATAAGCTGTCAGAATAGATCATCAAAGAGATGCTGGAATACAAGAACATGTTGATGTGGAGTTGCTGAGATAAAGAGATCATTCGTTGCGTTATGTGTGCAACACAAGATACGTTGCGTTATGTGTGCGATCGAATGAAGAACATGATCTATCATGTGGTAGTGTGAGCTACGAGAGATGTGTGGAAGGCTCGTGACGAGTTGCCGTAACGATAATAATGTTGCATAAGGGAAAAGGGTACGTGGGCTTCAAAAAGACGTGAAGATCTATGTAGACTTTATTATGACGAAAGCCGAACTATTAAGAAGAGATTAGTGGGCTTGAGAAACTTAGGATTTTGACCCTAAAGAAGGAAAAATAGAAGAAGATGGTGACAGAAGCGGTTACACGTCTAGGTTTATTGAAGATGCACATGGATGTGTATGACATCGTCCCACTAGACAGTTGACTGATGTATCGGTGGTTATAAAGAACTATACTCTTCAGAAAAGACAATGAGTAGTAGTTCTACTCATTGTAAATCTAGATTAGAGTGGTCAGGCACGGATGTGTGGCGGACGCCATATAGCAATAGTCTTTTGCGGCCTTTTCTAGTATATGAGTTCTGGACGTGGTCCCGAAAATGTAGGAAACGAACCCCGTTAACAAATGTTTCTGTGTTCTTTATTTATGCTCATACAAACTCACACTCAAACATACTCACACTCGATAACTAAGAACTAGCCATGAATCTGTTTTTACATAGCTGATAGACTACTGTATAAAGTTCCACTACTTTGTTATTTTTGACTCATGAATGAAACAAAATAGTCTTGGTTTACCACAAAAGAAAAAACGCTTGTGAAAACTTATCATTGTTACCATTAAAAGTGTTACTAAAACACTAGTTCACAAATGATTTCTTCAAGACCAGAGATCTTGGAATCTCCAATATTTTTTTGGACTCCAAATTGCTCGATCCTCCAAGGCTGTTTCGGTCTGTCAACTTGGAGTATGTCTAGGAGCTCTAGTATACAAGATTCCTTGGTTGCAAACCATCCTCCATAACAAACCTCTAAACCTTAAAGTAAATCCCACGTTTTAAGCTAAAATCCTAAAAAGATATTTTAGTAATTTTGAATGATTTAAACCCTAAGGTCCTTCACCTATATAAGAGAGCCACGACCTGGTGGACATTTAGAGATAAATTTTATGACAAAGCTCAGCCGAATTTACCGAAAATGTATCCGGCAATTGCTTTGTGTTCTCAAATGAAATCAATGCCAAGTTGGTGTTTTGGATAGAGATTTACGACCAGATATGAAAGAAATAAGCAAGAGAACCTAATTTGCATTGATAGATCTCATTGCAAGGAAGTCACATCAACTTTTGGATCTCAATTACAAGGTAAACTCAGTTAGTTATTCAATCTACAAACTAAGAGAAAATGAAAATCATTTTGTTTCTGAAACCTGTGCAGATTTGTTTTCCAGTTTCACAGAGCCATATTGTAAGGTGATCTCCCATTGATACAGAAGGAGTTAGGTGACGTTCTTTCTAATGTTAGAAAGCTGACGTTCCCAGATTTCTATAGTCACCAAAAACACTCAGTTACGAGGTATGTCTGAATCCAGAAATCCTAAGTCTGAAACCTGTTTTCCCACATTCACATAGGGGTTTTGTGAGAAGTTTTTCCGGCGAACCAGAGAGAGTTAGAACACGAGTAAGGTGTCTCTGAAAAGATCTTGTTGCAAGGAATCTATACCAATTGACGGTTTCCTGTTTAGTGGTAAGACCAAGTAATTATTCATGTTACTTTCTGGCCAAGAATCATCATGTTCTGTCAAAAACTAGAAACCCTAATTCCCTTTTAGAAAGCAAACACGGTTTTAGATCGCCAGAACAGCGTTTCAACGCTTTGACAGCTCTTTCAGAATTTATTTTCAACCTTAAGGCAAAGGTGAGGGTGCGATCAGTAAATTCTTAATATTATTAGTGAAGTTGTATTAGCAAATGCTAGGTCTAGAAGTTTGTTTGTGTTTGATTGCGATTGCTGCATGATGATTATTTTTGATGATAATGTTGATGGTGAAATATTAGTTGAAAATTGTTAAAGTGTAATGTTAGTGATAAGTAATGAAACTGCAGTTTAAGTATATTTAAATTGCATGAAGTCAGATTGAGGACGAGGACAAGGCGATCTCGTCAAAGTCCGTAAACTGGCTTGACGAGCCCAAGGCAGCGTACAATTTTTTAAGGTGACGGCCAACCTAAGTTGTCGTGTTATTATTATTATTCATTGGAAATGATTATAAGATGAGAAATGTTAATGTGATGCATGTTCTAGGACAACTATTTTGCATGCAAGTTGGTTAATAGTGTTAGAAATCATGTGGGCAGACTTGACCATCCTCATTGAATGATTGTGTGTTATTCCCTCCCCGCCCTTTTCCCCATTCAGGTGGGGAGTGAAGGTTCACAGCGAATCTCGTTGGGTGCTGGAAAATAGATTTTATTTGTGTTTTATTTCAGATTTTATTACATTGAATTGAGTTTGCGAATTATGATTTTCTGTTAAGAAGTTATTTAAAACTAAAAGTGGATCTTTGAAATAAATTTATTAAGTTAGTTATTTTAGAGAGACGGTGTCATAATTTTGCTATCAGAGCGGGTTCCGTCCCGGCTCCATCCCGAGATGGTGGTCAGTGAGTCAGTTTCCAACGTTTTAAGGATTTTATGGGGTCTTGCGATTTAAAAAAAAAACATATAGCACCGACGACTCTGTGTATGAACCTTTAATTTCTTAATTCCTTTGTTGAGCTATTCCTAAATGTGTTGTTTTTAGTATCATGGTTCGATGTGGAGCTAGGAGAGGCAGAGGACATGGTGTTCACTCTAGAGAAGAAACTCTGGAAATGACTGCAGAAAGTACTCAGAATGCAGGTCATGCACCAGTTCAGGGATGGATCCTGCAGTGATCACAGCAGTAGTGGTAGAAGGACTCAGACAGTTGTTTTGACAGCAAATTTTAGAAATACCAGTAGGCAGACAGATGCTATGTGTGGCTGCGGCTCAGCCTGAAGGTGCAAAAGCATATGTACATCAACCACTGATATACCATGGATATTACCCTCTTTTAGGCCATTGTATATATGCTTTCTTGAGTCTATTATATAGGTTTGGAGTATGTTTTAGTGTTTTCAGGTTCAGGTTAGTTTTGGAGAACTTTGCTTATTTTGGATCTTTTGAGGTGTAGAACTGCACATGTGCATCAGAAATTTAGTTATGGATGGAGGCCTTCCCATGAGGAAGCTGTCAAGGAGATGAAGGAGTGTCGATCGACAACACAGCCTTGGTGTCGATCAACGGTGATCCCAGAACGTGGGCGTGTATATTTCAAGACCGACTAAGGCACAGAAGTCACCACTTATTACCATAACGCCCCTTGGCTGACCTAAAATCCTATTTATGTGTTTTCTAAGCCATTGTTGACAGCTACACTTTCTACGCTTTATTCTGTTCATTGTTCTTAGTTTTAGGGTTGGAGAGAAGAGAGGAACTCCTCCAGAGTCCTCTTGGAACTTCATTGGTTTTATATTTATTTTTATTTCATCTATTCATCTCTGATTTTCTGTGACAACTATCATGCTTGCGTAGATTCCCTACTAGGTTTAGGTTCTCTAGGGTTTTGAATGGAGTTCTGAGTATAGAACTTCTAAGGGTGATTTGTTAGGGTCCTTCAATAGAATTTTTATTAATGCTTGTGTTCTAGAGTAGCTAACTAGAACCGTGAAGTTAGGATTGTAGACAACTACGACAGTAGGTTCTTCACCAGAATAGATTCTCTTGAGCTAGGATTTCTAGAAACATACGACAGCTGATTTAGTAGGACTAGTAAACACATCGATCAGATCAATAATGCTTGCCTAAGGCAGTGTCGATCTAGGCTCATACCATAGCATCGATCGACACTCGATCCGTGTTGACATGCGAGAACGGAAAAACTGGACTTAGTCAATCGAATAGACTCACAGCGAGAGGTGGTTTTCTTTTGCATTAGACATCGAGTTCTAGGATCAACTCTTAGCATCTATAGATTATAGTTCTGATAATCTGAAGTAAGTCTAGCAATCCTCCTTCTAACAAACAACTCATCAATCAATCAACTGAAAAACTATCTTGTTCACCCTGTTTTACTTTATTTCTTTCTTTCGTACTTATTTAGGTGAACCTTGGGCATGGTCGAATTTTTCAACAGTGTTAAAGAAGATACAATGACTGAAGAGAAGATTTCATGATTTCAGGATATCCAATATTCTTCAGAAATAAAATGAGACAGCAGATTTTTTAGCTAGAACCGCTAGATCTTATCATAGAGTTCTTTATTTTATTGGTTATTCTATTATAGTATGGTTATCTAGATCATTTTAAATTTGAATAACAGAATGGTTTTTGTCGTAAAAAAAGTATAATGCTGGCAGTGGCGGATCCAGAACTATTATTAATCGGGGGCACCATAATAACTATTTAGATAAAAAAAGTTTCATAACTAAAAAGTACGTTACAAATTTATCCTACGAGACTCCATATTCTGGAATCTTCTCACTACTACTTCATTTGATACTTTTTCAAACAATTCTTTTTCAACAAAGCAAACAACACAATCATTTAAAAACTGATCACTTATCCGGTTCTGCAGGCTAGTCTTCACAATCTTCATCGCTGAAAAACATCTTTCAACTGTAGCGGTGGCAACAGGTAAAGTCAAAACAAGCTTTAAAAGCCGATAAACCAGAGGATGTGAAAGATGTTTCTTTGTCTTCACCATCATGCATGCAAGATCTCCAAGATCCTTCAAGTTAGAAAATCTTTCATCTTCCCGAATGTTGTCAATATAGAGACCTAGTTGATGCTCAAGAGTAATCCGCTCGATAGGACCAAAATCTCCAGGATAAAACTCAGACAATCTCATAACTTTTAACTGATCAAACTCCTGAAATGAATTAGTGGGGCTCAAGGAAGCAATGCAGCCAAGTAATTCTGTGTTTACCTCATCAAAACGGTCATTAAACTCTTGAATCTGCATATCCAATATAGTGTAAAACAAAACACATCATGACCAACTTCTTTGATAATAGATTCAATAACTTCTTCCGCAAAGCAATGAACTATATCTGTCTGAATTTTGTGGGACACCATCTAGTTGTTTTTGGGGGCATTCTCTAACACAACTTTACTTACAAGCTCATTTTGCTCTGCAGTATATTTCACAAGCTCCAAAAAGTTTCCCTTGTTAACTGAATCCACCGATTCATCATGACCTCGAAATGGGAGCCCTTGTCTTAACAAATACCTACAAACATCAATTGAAGCATTCAATCTGATCTTGTATTCATTTTTAACCGCATCATTCTGCTTATAAAAAGCATGAACAATTGATTGTCCTGGTTTCATCAGATAATCAGCCCTTTTCAACGCACTATTGTGAAAACTATTCACTGCTCCGACATGATCACGCAATCTCTCTGTCTTGTTCCAGTCATCAAATCCTTTGGTCACAAATGCATCACTTCCACATTTGTTTTCAGTGTAATCTCTGAACAAGTAGCAGAACAAACAAAACGCTTTATCCTTCTTCACGCTATATTCTAACCAATCGCCATAGAGATCAAACCAAGCGGGATTGAATCGTCTCAGTTTACTTTGAAACAATGTTTTAGGAAATTCATGACCACGAGGTTGACAAGGACCTCTCATAAGATATTTGCGTCTTATCTCGTCTCTTTGATTTGAAGGATATTCAATTATCCTTTTCCTATCTCTAGGATCAGTAGGCAAATTCTCCAAATCAATTTCAGAGTCTTGTCTTTTGGGAGAAGGCAAATCATCCTCGGAGTTTTTAGATGTAGATGCAAATTTTCTTGTTGGCTTGAAATATTTTTCCATTGAAATCTTGTCTGTGAAAAAAAAAAATTAGCACAATAGTATTTATGTTCTCACGATTTCTTATTACTTAAATCACATAAATCAAAATTTTCATTGAGTTTTACCTTTTAGCTTCTCTCTTGAATACTCTTTTTGTTTGCCTGCGGCCTGCACTATATTTTTGTGTTTAGGAGAAAATCTAGTTGGTAAAACCAAAAAGAAAGAAGACGACAAAACGTTAGTGTTCGTGTACTATGTTAAAATTAAAAACTTCTATCATTAACTTTCTTTAGTTTTTGATTGGGCTTTTTAAAACTAAACGTATCTTACTTTTTATATTGGGCTAGATTAGATTTATGGACATATAATAAGTGTCTTCTAGATATCTTACTTTTCCTGCAATTTTATATATACATAAGTACATAACTATATATTATTATATCGTATACAATTTTTTTTTTTAAAGTAGTAGGGGGCACGTGCCCCCATAGTCAACAACGTCCGTCCGCCCCTGGATGCATGTATCTCAGGATTCAAGAGGAGAAGTGGTGAATAAGAACTCCATCTTTGATCTTGTTTTTTTTTTTTTTTGAATGAATGTTAAATTTTTATGCACCAAAAAAGTTTGTTACATCCTGTGTAAACCTCTAAAAAACAAAAAAGACAAAATCTTAAACACTTCTAAACACCATTTAAAGCCTTGTTTGAAACCAAAATTGAAGAGCAGTCTCCATGCCTCTCCCCCTCCTTGTGCTCATCAAAATCAACTTGTTTCTAATCCCCTTTTTGGTAAGTTTTTGTAAAATGGAGATAGACAACAGTTTTTCCCCATGACGAATACGGTTTCTCTCTCTCCAAATTGCATAAATAGCAGCCTGGAAAGCATATCTAATGCAGAACATTCCCTTCCTATCAAAGCTTCCACACGTGACTATCCTCACCAAAGAAGACCAGTTGGTGGAGTAAGAGCTTAGCAGAATACCTTTAACGAGATACTCCCATAGCTGTGAAGCATAAGAGCATTCGAAAAACAAATGGTTGCGAGTCTCAATAGCAGTTTTACACAACACACACATTGCATCAACTCCTTGACTCCATTTCTTAATCCTGTCCATTGTGGATAATCTACCCCTCATAGCTAGCCAGGGTATAAAAGCAAATTTAGGAGTTGCCTTAGAGAACCAAACCCCCCGAGAACAATCACACTGCACATTAGTCTCCCTTATCATCATCCAAGTTTCATTAGTTGAGAAATTTCCTCTAAACCCCGACCTCCGTTTCCAACAACTTGCATCCTCTCTCCCACTCTGAATATTACTTCTCATAGAATCAATAATCCCTTCAATATCCTGAAGAATATCTGACTCGCCGTCTTCTACGAATGTTCATAACTGCTTCCTCAAGAGTAGCTTCCTTTCTTATACCCAACTCAATGAAGCCTCGCCCACCCAAAAGATCAAACATCACTCCTTTATCCGACCAACAATCATACCAGAATGATATATGTCTTCCATTACCAATCTCCATTTTGTAGAAATCCTTTGCAATCTCCATCTTTGATCTTGATAAGCGGCCATTCTTGTATAAAACCGCTTGGACAGTCTTTAATAACATAAGCTTCTTCAACTGATCATTGGCGCTTGTTGAACTCTTCTTTGGTTTAAATGAGTCCTTGGTCTTCAAGTAACCCTTCTTTAACTTAGGGTCCCTTTGAAATGGTGAGTAATGAGTTAGTTAGGTAGATTGGTGATGTCCTCAAGTTCCCAAATCTTCATTATTCACTTCCTCTTGAGAAGGTTCTAGCCTCAAAACATGTCAAAAGTATGAGAAATGTAGAACTCACCTGGTTACTGAAACGGTTAAAAGTTTTGAAAGGATTATCTCTCCTAGTCGCTAGCTTGAACCACTTATGGTTTGGAAACCTCTTTGTTTTCATATGAAACCAAACTCAATTTCATAGGTGCAAATGTAAGCTACTTAAACTCATTGTTTGCGTGCTTCATTTGTTTTTTTTTTTTGCTCTCTTTGACCTTCTGAGTTCTGCGTGCATCTTTCTCACCAACTCAGCTTTGGCTTTTTCAATTTGGCTCACTTGTTCTCTTTGGCTGGTAGTGGTTATTTTTAACCAAATAATAATCAGTTTAACCTAATATGCATCATGTTAAAGGCTTGGTTTCCATAGTCCAAAAAAAAAAAAATCACGCATATCATTATTGGAAAAATGTAGAAATACGGTGGTATTCTAAAAAGACGGCGTTTTTATACTTTATTTATATAGATTTTGTTGACCAAGCTAAAACTCGTTGGACAGAAGAAGGTTTGAGAACTTGAAACTGAGAACAAAAAAAAAATCGAAGGAGGAAAAGGAATTTGATTTTATTGGAGAGTGTGAATTGTTTAGCAACGCTGAGATTACAAACTGGGTTCCGGGATTTTTTTTTTGTTGAGGTGAATTTGAGCAGAGAATGGAAGAAATAAGATCGGCGATGGAGCAGCAGATGGATCTGATGGCGGATCTGGTCCAGAAACTCTCCGGAGAGCTCCGAACCGGATTTCAACCTGCCTACGAGAATTTCATGGGATTTTTCCACGCCATTGATTGGAAGGTGATGAAAAAAAGTCTCTTTTCCTTTTTTTATGATCCATTTAGAATCAGCAGAGTTGCATTGTCTGTACTGTTGGGTTGCGCTTCATTCCGTGATTTGGATTCAATACCTCACCTCATCTGGGTTTGTGGTTAACATTGTTTTTTGTCAGGAGCCTTGGATTATGGGATTAATGGCGTTTCATTCTCTGGTGCTTATTGTGACTCTTCTTTCGAGAAGGCATCTCAACTTCCATATGTTCTTGTTCTTATTGGCTTGTAAGCTCCCTTTCTCGTCTCTATTTGGACGTCTCAGGGTCCATGGTTAGAGAGTACACCATCCATAGGGAGTAAGGGTTTACAAGGGTCATTGAGTTAGTATACTAGATAAAAGGTCTTGGATTTTGATATGACTAGACCACAATTTATAGTTTTTAAAAGTATGGTGTTAATGGTTTGCTGTGTGTTGTCATTGCATATGTTAATGATAATGATCATGTGACCAAAACAATTGCAGTGGGTGGAGTATACTTTGCAGAGAGTCTCAACCGAGTCTTAAGAAGAAACTGGAAGAGCTTCTCAACTCAGAATTACTTTGACCCGCACGGAGCCTTCCTATCTGTTCTCTGGTCAGGACCACTTTTGGTCATTGCAGTGATAATCCTGGTTTGTTTTTTTAGTCTCAAGTTTTTTCCCTTTCTTCCTTCTCTGCGTTAATACACAAAAATCTGACTTGTTTCATGAACCAGATTTTATTAGCAGTGCATAGATTTCTAGCATGAATTAGAACCATGACTGAGAAAAGTGAGAATTTTAGGATTTGTTTCGTGTTTGGCTTGAGAACCAATGAAATGTGGTGTTATTTAAGCACGTTGATAATCTTAACATGGAAAATCTTATGGAAGTGTTTGTTTTCTGTTTTTGGACAGATAAACACACTGTTTTCCCTTTGCTACCTTATTGTAAAATGGAAAAGAGCTGAGCTCAGGCATCGTGCAAGGCTTGCTCGTTCGAAGCAGGAATAATAGATCCCAACTCTCTTTCTTTGCACCCAGTTGTTTTCTATTTTGTGTTTCGTTTTGAAATGATTCGAACCAAACAAAACATAATCAAGCCATAAAATTTTATTTTGTTTTAGTTTTGAGACCCAAAATCGAAAGATAAATCTAACCGGGTATTTGATAGCCCGGAACTGAATTTGAAAGAGAATCTAAATCGGAATTGTAAAACCTTAACTGTCAATTATCGCCAAGAAAAACACTATTGATTCTGCTCGCTTAATCTTCTTCAATCATCATCTCCTTTCGTTTCAAAATTTTAAATTCGATTATCTATATCTCTCGCTCTTAGAAATTTGTCCGTGAAGGAGGTCAAAGAAGAGAAGACAATGGAGAACTAGCAAGTCCACGAGAAGACAATCCCCGTTATCTTTCCTTGAATATCTGTATGATTAACAATTCTAGCGAGTACTTCTATGCATAAGATAAAGAAAGATGAGAAGAGACAAAGGGTTTCTTTGTCTAAGTCCTCTTCAAGGAAAAATGTTTTTTCTAGATTATCCCTTCGATAGAACTTAATACTTGACAGTAGACATATATCTCATCATCTATTTAATTTAGATGTCCGGAATCCCCATTTTTTCCATCACCTTCTGTATAAAGATCCACTTCATGCGATTATACACTTTGCTCATATCCGTTTTGATAGCCTTTTGCCTATTTTTGGTTTCCTCCTCAGAGTGTTAAACATCTCCTGAACAATCATAATATTATCAATAATCTATCTACCAGCAATGAAAAACTGATTAGGTCTTAGAGATCCGATCTGGTAGCACTATATTAAGTTTCTGGCATAAGATCTTAGAAACTATCTTATAGCTCACATTACAAAGGTTAACATGTTGAAATTGAGCAATATCTTTAGGTTTCTCTTTTTTTTTCTGAATGAGACAGATATTTGTATCATTTAGTCTCTGAATAACGATATTCTCAAATAAAAAATTATTGACTATACGAGTCAAATCACCCTTTACAATGTCCTAAAATTTATGATAAAGTAGAACACTCTTTCCATCTGGTACAGAAGATTTCTCGGGATGCATCACGAAAAGGGCGAGCTTCACCTTTACGGAGATATAAGGGATTGGTTTGTTGCAGCATAAATCATTGATGAAATATGTCCCTTCATCTATCTTTGCCAGTGTTGACATCTCGGAAGAATCTCGGACACAGCTAGTAGCAATAGTTACTAATCCCTCGTTATCTTCAACCATATTTCCAGATCTATCGTCAATCGCGTTATTTAATTTTTTGTGCGCCTCTGCTTTGTCAAATTATAGAAAAATTTCAAATCTATTCTATTAAACCAGTATCATAACCAACTGATAAATATTAAGTCCAACTAATTATTCACATATTTTAGTCTTTCAAAAGTGAAATATAACTTCTTATTTTATGTAACTGCACATAATATTCTGATTTTAAAGTTAAAAAACATAATTCCCTATTTGCTGTTAAAAAAGACGTAACTCTCTATTTCTTTGCGTAGTGGGCAATTTAATAACCAATACTACTTCTAAAATCAACATTAATTATATTAAAACTACTTCTTACTTTTTGAGAGTTTTTACACCAGCTTAATAATAATGGTATATATAATTTATATTAAACATTTTAAGCTGATTTTATCTTATATTACTCTATTCAAATCCGTCCATGATTCAAATCTGTTATATCGATATAAAAGCATTTCAATTTACGGTTTGTAATCATATTTAACATATATTTGTAGCAACAATACAATTGAACACCAGTTTTTTCAAAAATCATTATCACACTACAACATAACTTACATCTCAGCCCAAAAAATTAAGATTTATTCAACTAGACATTAATTTATGCAAATTTTAAAAACACGGACATTAAGTTTAACAGTTAACAATAGACATGATGTTAAAATAGGGTTTAACGGGGTTTAAGTGGATTTTTAATAGAAATAAATATTCATATAAACTCATTTAGTTTAACGGGTTTTAAATAGGTTATTAGATTAAAATATATTTATTAAATGTGATTTTACTTAAAGTTAGTGAAGACCATATTAACCTATTTACACATACATATATATATTTATTTATTTAATAGAATATATTAAACATTATTTTTTCAAACATTTTTTAAAATTTTTGTTCGGTTTCTGGTGCGGGTTAGATTTGATATTAGTTTTCCAATATAACATTTTAAGAATCGTTCGAGTATATATGTCAGGTCTAATAGAATATGAGACTTTGATTTTCGGGTCGATTCCAAATCGGGATTTTCGGATATGAATATTCTTGACTAATTATGTTAGGTAAATACTAAGAAAATATAATATATTGCAAATTTTAGGAATAAAATTTAAAAATAATTTCTGAAATGCATATGACACAAGTGTATAAGTATGCAACTTGACATATTTAATATAGTTACCAAAAATTAAATTAAATTAAATTAATATTAAACACAAATATGACTAAAAAAATATATAAAAATTTAATTTTTCAAAAAAAAAGAATTAAAAAATGTTTAGTTCGTCAAATTTCTCCTAAAATATTCAAACCAAAGTACATTTTTGGAATTCACATTAATTAGATTTTTTATGTAAAATATTATTCCATATGTCATAATTTGATTAATAAAGTAACTTGTGCTTTAATAATATAAAAATGGAAAAAATATAAAAAATGAAAAATTCTACTAATATAGGAAATATATTACATAAAAATTTCTCTGATTTTTTTGTCCAGATAAAATGACCATGAGACTACTCAAAACCTCTTATTACAACGATACTTCCATTGTAACGGTTACCCAGGTAGAACCGTAGAAGAATCAAGAGACTCGGAACAAAAAGCAACTGACACGTGTCTGTCAAGCCTTGACAACTGTATACCCTTAGCTGATTCTATTCGCTGTGTTGCTCTCTTCGTCACTCTTATGGTTTGTTCCTTCCCCTTTGTCCTTTTATTTCAAAAGCCTGAACCAATTTCCCACCAAAGCTCACCTATCTTTCACTTTGGCGCAATCCGATCAACCCCTTATTCTCGCGGACGTCATGTCACCCTCTCGCCAGACGGCCAACGGTTCTCCCTGCTCATGCCTCCGCCGTGAAATCGATGGAATCGCCGGCGATGACTCCGGTGAACCGTTTGACCTTACATGCAATCATTCCAATTCGATAAAACCCGATCTCTCCTCCTCTTGCTCTCCGTCTGGATCAAAATCAGATGATTCCGAGAAGCTGCGTAGAATCATCGTCGCTTCTATCAAAGCATTCTCCATTGGTACTGGGATTAAAGGTGGATTAGCTATTTTCTCAATCTTTGCTCGTTTGGCTCGACGTAGATCTTCTTCTCAATTGAGGTATTGGGACCGGAATTCGAATTTCTGATTTTTTTTGGATTTTTTTTTTTTTTTTTGCTTGATTTGATCTTGGAATATATCGGTTTAGGAGAACCGGTGATTTCTCGAATAGTGAAGCTATTGCCATGGGGATTAAAGAAACTCTAAGATACGGTCTGTTTTTGGGAACCTTTGCTGGTACTTTTGTCTCTGTAGATGAAGCTATTTGTTCGTTGGCAGGAGACCAAAGGCATGTTCCACTATCTTGATCTTCTTTTTCTTTTTTTGAGTAGCCGAAAGTAGTTTCAGTCTCTTTCAGATTTAGTCTATGGAAACATGTTAGATCAGTGTCAAGTGTTTTGTCTGAATCCCAGAACTGCAAAATGGAGGGCCCTCTTTGCTGGTTTAGTGGCTGGGCCATCGATGCTTCTCACAGGACCAAACACACAACACACGAGTTTAGCTGTTTACATTTTGATGCGCGCGGCGGTTCTTGCGTCACGGTGCGGTATTAAGAGCAAACGGTTTGGTTCAATTTGCAAGCCGCTTACATGGAAACATGGTGACTTGTTTCTCATGTGTCTCTCATCTTCACAGATTTTGTATGTTATCTTTCTCCCTACAATGAAATTATGCAGACTAAAGAAATTCATTCTCTGATTAGAGATCATGTGTGCCTTTCAGGTCTTCGTACATTTTAAAGCAAGAAAGTCTTCCTTCATCATACAAGTCTTTCCTTAACAAACAAGGTGGGAAGGATCTTTCTATCATTCAAGGCGTTAAAGATATCGCAAGCGCCAAACCATTCACCAATTTAAGGGCTATTGAGAAATACTACAAGTCTGTTGGAGTTGATATCAAACTTGATCCTAACATGAAAGTCCCCTGTTCGGTAAGTTTGTTCTTTTGTTCTATCAAGTGTCAATAGGAAATCATTACATGCTATTAAGCTTGTAGGAAAGTTTTACTCAAGACTTGTGTTGTTTCTTGTAGATAATTCATGGAAAAGAGTCATGTGCTAAGCATGCTCTTACATTTTTCCTTCAAGCTTACAAGAGGGCGTTACCTGTCTATGTCCCTGTCTACTTGATCCCAGCGCTGATAGTCCATCGTCAAGACCTGCTAAAAAAGTAATAGTTGTGTTAAACGTTTTTGTGTATCTCGATTTTATGCATCACCTCAGTAGAGTCTTTCATACTCATCTCACAGGCAATACTCAATACTCGGTAAGGGTCTTCTTGGCACGGCGAGATCAAGTTTGTTTCTCTCTACTTACTGCACTTCTTCCTGGTGAGAATCAAATCTTTCGAAGCTTTCATATCATCATAACCTAAAACATAAGTCAGCCTGTCGGCACTTCATCAACCTTTTTTTGTTGTTTCACTTAATGCTAAAACTTATACCGTCTCTATAATTGTCTTAACCAGGGCTTGGACTTGCCTGCTTTTCCGGACTTTTGAGACATGCAGCATACCGATCGTGGCCATAGCAACGGTACAAACCAAATCTATTCACAATAACATACACGTATGTAGCATTAACATTATATCGTTAACCGTGACTTTTCTTGCAGTTCCCAACAGGTTTGGCCTTAGCAATTGAAAAGAAAAGCAGAAGGATAGAGATATCACTCTACTGCTTAGCGAGGGCAATAGAGAGCTTCTTCACATGCATGACTGATGCAGGATACATTCGACCGCCCAAGATTCTAAGAAGAGCAGATGTGGTCGTGTTCAGCGTTTCGACAGCCATTATAATGCACTGCTACGCCCAGGAAAGAGAAGTGTTTCGATCAAAATATTTGAACGTCCTAGATTGGGTTTGCGGTGTTCCTCCTCCTCCTTGTGAAAAAACATAGAGACATTTACTTTCTATTATCGACTTCAGAAGGTAAAAACATAAGTTGCGTTTTTTTAACTTTTAACGAAAAGTAGAATTTGGTGGTAGAATGTTCATTTGATAGTATGTAGGAGTTTTTGTTTCGGGGTTTGGGATATATCCAATGAAGCTTTTTAAGCAATAGGCCAATTCTTTTAGTTCACATCTCTAGTATACTACATAATCTTAATCGATCGCATATTGGGACACCAATGAATCATGTTTGGCCCCATGTGAGCCTAACCATGCATATTTAAATATCATGTTAATGTCCCATATATTGTGTTTATTATGTTTAAGCTTGTTTGTCCATGTCTATCCCCGATACTCGACTCATCACAAATTCACAATTTCCAACATTTACTCCGACATATGCTCCGTCAAGTGTTTCAATACATTCACTGAAAAGGCCAATTATTTGAATTTCTCGTAACTGATATGGATAACGCTGGAGTGACTCCATTGTTGGAGTTGTGAAGTATTCACAAGCAAGACTCCAATGCGTCCAATAGACCAATACTAAAGAGAGGTTTTAGTATTGAGGTGCTCAAAATTTATGGGTTAGAGGGTTGGGTGGAGAGTATACAGTTGATCATGAGCAATACATCTATATTCGTTATGATAACAAACATGTATTGGCAGTGACAAAAAAAAAAACAAACATGTTATGGCTAAATACTATATACTAGAGCGGGATTTGGATGATGCGTCATTTCCATTTGAGAAAAGCCGAGAAAACAACGCCAATTACTTTTAGTTCTCAAGCTGCTTGCTGTGTCTGGCAATGTTTTGTCAATTGTTGTTTGTAAGGTTGTTTGATGTGGTTTGAGTCGGTGTAAGATTAGTATAATTTTATATTGGGAATGTTTTGTTTACCCATATCTATTAATGTGGGATTTGTAGTGGTTGTGCTTAATCAAGTATTTTTTTGTAGCATTTGGATAAGGGATTCTTCGTGATTGCGTCTTGTTGTTTTCAGATGCTAACTTTTCTATATATCAGAAATTGTTGTTTCGTAATTTACTGAGTTAAGCTGACGTTATTAATTTTTTTTTTAATATATAATTTTTATTTTTTTAGATTTTGACTGCGGTGCAAACATCATTTGTTGGGGTATTATTTAATCCAGTTTCTAAACGTTTTTATTTGTGGGTCTATCTCTATAGTATTGAATTATGGTGGCTAACTTTCGACAGTAACCCGGATAGGTTTTGTTGGGCCAACAAAATACGTTTGAAACTCTATTTGTTTTTACAGTCAAGAGTGTTTGCTGACATGACATAAGCGATAACAACCTTAAAATAAGTAGTTTTAGGATCCCGAGGGCATGAGGGATTTCTTTTTTATTTGGCAGGATGTTTGGAAAACTAATGAAATTTCCCGTCTATGACTATAATGACTACAATAGCATTCTCAGAGAGTCATTCTCATGCGTATTCCCTACCTATTCCTACACAACATAGCTTCTCCCATAGACATACACACAAACTCTTCCGGTTGGTCTTCATTGAACTTGATACTCCTTCTCGCAACCGCCACAACTGCTCCGTGGGATGAGAGAATCTCATGTCATACATTTAAGCATAAGAAGCTATATGAAGCATCAAACTTTCCCTTGATCTAGCCAATGTTTTTGTTGGACGAATAGAACAAATGTTTGTCCTTCTCTATTTATTATTCCAAAAAATTCAAATATTGTTCTTACGATTACAGAAAACTCATGTCTCATCAGGTGCAACCTCCACATGTGCGTTTTAATTTCTTGGTGTCACTTGAGAAAATCACTGGCCACAAAATAAGCTGTGTTCAATCCCATCAAGACAATTGATGATGTAAATACTCTTGAACCTAGTATATGATATTTTATTGAACTGAGAAGAAAAATAATTTGTTACTTTAGGTGGAAACATTACTTTTGCATTACGTGTCATCTTATACAAAGTTTTGTCGTATAAAGACTTAAACATCTACAAAGTTTTGCTAGGTTTACTAAAAGAAAACAATCTATTATGATATATCAAGTGTATATATATGCAAAGATATTAGCATAGCTAAACTACCA
Organism: Brassica carinata; assembly: GCA_016771965.1. NCBI lineage: Eukaryota > Viridiplantae > Streptophyta > Magnoliopsida > Brassicales > Brassicaceae > Brassica > Brassica carinata. Next base: position 11,613,708 of record CM028689.1, on the reverse strand, counting down.
TGAAACAATCTATATAATAAAACCTCTGATAGATAAGTGTGTTGTAGTGTTTCAAAAAAAAAAGATAAGTGTGTTGTAGAAATTTTTTTTGTAAGTATACAAATAAAATCAAAAACTTTTTACAGTGGCGAGAAATACAGATATTATCCAATAAGAACTGAGACAATCAAAAACTGTTAATACTGGAATAAGTGACTTAATTTATAACAGCTGAAATCGCAGCGCCTCAGTTATATTCCGCTGCAAAACAATAATGACAATTTGCTAGACATATTCTGCTTAGAAATGGTGTAGCACTTATTAATTGTGATATAACCAAACCACTGTTTCGTGCCAAGATATGTAACATGTTCAAGCTGTGTGAACTGCAATCTCTTGCGAGCATAATTAAACCGTCAGAGAAGATCATTGCAAAGTCAAACATTTTGGAGCCTTTAAACGACATATTCATAGAAAAGTATCATAAAATTGATAAACAAAAAGAAAAAGCTTAGTATGCATCTACCCACGACATCGGATTTATAGATATAAATAAATTGACACAATACCATACTTCCCTCATCATAGGAAGATAGAAGGCTATGAATACTCAGTATAAACACCAACCATGATTTTACAGAAATCTGCATACACTATCGAACAAACATTTATATTTCCAGAGACAACATTCGAATTATTAGACCAGTTCTAAAAGAAAAATAGTCTTCTTCATTCAGTCTCTTAAATGCTATTTTTTAGTTCTTAATCCCAAGTGTCAATTGACTCATGTTTACTGCTCGGTTAAGAAAATAAGCACAATGGATCGCAGAGCATTTTAATCCATCTTCTGAGATCGGGTTCCTTAATCACTCTCTCTGTCAGAACATGCTTTAGGTGGCATTAAGAACTCTTGACCTTTATGAGAGATGTGACCAATTTGGGATTCACCAATAATAATCTCACATCTCCCATGGTAATAAAGTACCGAGGATATATGTTTTTGTTAGGTCCAAGAAGTACAAAACCATTTTCTTTAAGAAAAATAATAATTGGAACCAAGAGCTAGGGCCATGTTTGTATTAGTATTACCTTTCAAATGCGTTCAGGGTTTGGAAACATTAGTTTGGCCTGAAGCATATGGCTCTGAGTGATCACCATGTTTTTCTATTTGAGAACAACATACCACAGCTTCTGAAGTTCATCCCATGACTTGAGGCCCAATTCTGAAGCTTCCCAACGTTGACCTAACCCACCATAAACAAAAGAAACAATCCTTAATCAACGTTGACATAACCCACCATGAACAAACCAGAATTAGTAGCTTATTCAGTTGTAAAACATTTCAGCATCCTCTTTGATGTTGAGAGCTCCCTAGAAACGGAACATCCAACAACCTCTTGAGACGAACAGCTGAGACTCTGAGAGGAAGGTCATCAGACGTGGCGTAGTTACCGGCAGCTGCAATTGTAACCACATCAATTTCAGACATATTTGGGCATAGAGGGAATGATTTTGCGAGTTGCAACTTTTGTTATGAGGCTAATGAGATGTGGTGTTATCTGAAGGGGGTTCACCTTTTTATAGTGTTCTGTTGAAATGATTTCGAAACGTATATACTGATGATGAATTGATTGTGATAATTATTGGGAGATTAACGTATGGATTGAATGAGAGAAATAAATACCTTGATTGAAGGAAGTCGGAAGTCTGAAATCCAGAAGTGAGATTGATATCAATTCCTCAAAAACTTGAAGCCGTAGGAAAGACTCTGCTATCGTAAAACAACAGGATATAATCAATAACACAACTAACACTCACATAACCAAAAAAGAGATTAGGCAAGAAGAATCGAAAACAAAAACTAGATTCGTTTGAATGCTCTTATTTCATAGGATTATGAGGATTGTGAGAATGATGTTCACATGATGAAAACTAACCTTTTTATAGCTGTAGATTCACCGCCTTGTACAGAGGGAAGATCTATTGAATGAGAAAATGTGCTTGGAGTGGGTAGAATGAGTTAAGACAGTTGTTAATGACGATGAAAAGCATCCCATAACGGTTTGTAGGAAAGAATGTCTAACTGATTGAAGACACACAGGGAGATACACCATTGTTGGTGTGAGTGAACGCATATGAACATAGTCGTTGTTGCAGATCAAAGAGGATTTTGAACCCTAAAATTAACTAATATTAATATTAATTAGGGGTGGAAGCGGGTTATTAATGACATTTAATTTTATGATTAACGGGGTTTAACGGGTATAACTGAAATTTTAATAGAAATAAAATTTCATATAAACTCATTTAGTTTAACGGGGTTTAATAGGTTGTTCGATAAAAATATTTATTAAATGTGATTTTACTTAAAATTAGTAAAGACCATATTAACCTATTTACTTATATATATATATATATTTAACAAAATTTATTAAAAATTTATTTTTTGAAATATTTTTCAAAAAATTTGTTCGGTTTTCGGTACGGATTAGATTTAATATTAGTTTTCGGATATAACAATTTAAGAACCGTTCAAATATATAGACCATGTCTAACATAATATAAGACTTTGATTTTCGGGTTGATTCCGAATCGGGTTTTTTGGATACAAATATTCTTGACTAATTATATAAGATAACTACTAAGAAAATATAATATGTTGCAAATTTTTAAAATATAGTTTGTAAATGATTTTTGAAATGCATATGGCACAAGTGTATAGTTATATTACTTGACATATTGAATATAGTTATCAAAATATATTAAATTAAATTAATATTAAACATAAATATGATTATAGAAAAACAAAAATATAAAAAGTAAATTTCTTAAGAAAATGAAAACAAAATATAAAAGGATGGGTTAGTGAATAGTTAAAATTTGAACGTGTGAAGATTTTTTTGGTATGATACATGCTGTTTTATATCGCGTCGACAAGGTCAATTTTCTTATCATCTGGTTCAAAGTTTTTCTAACAAACAAAACTTAAAAGTATCATAGTTTACCGTTTATTTATTTTTGCCTCAAATTTTTTCAGTGCAACTTGACCAATATATATTTGAGAAATTGGGCCATATATTCACAAAAACTCACAAATTTACTAGATAACTAAAATCCCCCTTCTCTTCCTATCTATTTCGTACTTTCTCTTCTTATTTCTCTCTACTTTCTCTCTTAAAATCTAATTTCTCTTTTTTTTTGTTATTTGGCAAATAAATTCTATATATTTTACAATTTTTGTACATCTTTGATAGACACCAATACGCAATGGTGGATCTTATTTTTCATTTTTTCTTTTGATTTCAGTAGGTCTTACATATCATCCAAAAATCAAAATAATTTTTATTTAAATGAAAACTGCTAACATAATATGTTAATCAACACTGAACATATAGAAAGACTGAACAAAATGGCTTCATTTCGATACAAATATCCACCACCTATACACTGCATATGCGTACACCGTTCCGTATACAACCATCCGCATAGGGTACACTCTAAACCTGCTTGTAATTTACAGATAATATCATTTATAAAAATTAGACTAAAAACTATATATATCACATGAATAAAAAAATTTAATAATTGCAGAAATATTCATTACTTGTAGACCTAATTCGTAGTACACACATTACAAATGTAACCTAATGCATGTTATTGTATATGTTTACATAGATCTATCCCTTTGGGGGCAGGGGAGTGTTGAGCAATAACATAAACAGAAACTTGGATCTAGAAAATATATTTTTTGTCAACAATATACATCAGACGGATTGAGTTTGGATCGTACACACTAACAACTCAAACACAACCTTTTTGGTTATCTGGATCTAACAACTTTGACATATATATGCAACAACTAGTCTGAATATGTAATAAGATATAAGTAACCTTGAAGGTTGTGATTTGCGGGAGAGAGCGGCGGCTCTTTCCTCGGCCGTAACAGGGTAGGTCCACCTGGAGAAACTCCGATCAAAGAAGTCCCAATCAGGTAAAACTATGCCAGCGATCAGAAAAACACCTATAGCATAAGTAACAAGCGTCTTCTTTAAAGACTGTGTCCATAACCATACCAACACCATCACCACTGCAAGACCTACCATTGACGATCTCAAAGCTGCTTCGTTTGCCATTTAAAGAAAACTTAGAAGAAAACTATCTTGTTATAGGTTTAGGAGTATAGATTACTTATTTTAAAAAGGGATTAGCTGAAGGTTCTTTATTAGCAGGGAACGAAAAGGATGATAACAGAGAAACATGGAAAGAAGGTTCACAGATTATGTAGGAGTAGGCGAGAGTGTTTCGTTTATCTGTTTATGTATTAATATATATTAAATGTATTTTTATATCGATATATATTGGGAAAATGCGTGGCAACCAATTCAATTGAATGCAGCCATAAATGTTGTCAATTCCCAACTGTATTTTTGATCCAGTTTGTGCTGAGAATCAATTTGATCGTTTTTTATCGTATCACTGGAAAAAGAAAAGTCTGCATAATGTAGTAAAAGAATCATGGAACGCTAAATAATTAACATATACAAGCGTAAGATTACATATATACAGTGCCGGTTTCTTTTTGTTAATTATGAATGATTGACTGGGACGAGTGTGTCATGCGCTAACTCCTCGATATCTCACATTCTTTTAGATAATGATAGTGTTTTTTTTTTTGCAAGGTGGAACTTCGTAAATATGAAGAAACTTTAAATAATAAGGAAATATGGGAAAAACTTATTAACTAGATGATAACCCGCACCTTTCACCGGGTAAATTTTTTTAACTATGGTGTATCTAAATATTATAAACAATACTCGTTTTGTTATTAATAACCCTTTTTACATTAGATTGATGATGAAAATTTCGGTATCATTTGGCTCAGTTTGGTTTTGTTCAGTTCTGATCTTTATAGATTCGGTTCGGTTCGTTCAGATCTTTCCGGGTTTGGTTTGGATTTAGATAACCCATTTAATTTTTTAAAAAAAATTAAGTTCATATATAATTTTAATTTCTCAAAATCTAAGAGTAAAATAATATATAAGATATAAATTTGAATAATGTATGCCAAAATACTTAAACTTAACACAAAAATTAGTTTAGCTTAAATATTTGGATAGAAATCAATAGATATTTAAAGTATTTTTGGTAATTTCAGTATCATTTAGCTACTTTAAACATGTATTTAGTTGTATAAATTTCCAAGTATTCTGGACAACTTAAAACATCTTATATATTTTATATATTCTTTAAGATATTAAATGAAAAACAGTTAATTTCGATATACTCGGACACTCGAAATACTTCGGTTCCGATCGGATTCGATTCTGGTTCTATAAATATCAAAATTTTGAACCCGTTCGGAAATCTAACCAATTTTGGTTAAAGTTCAGCACTACTTTTTAGATTGGATTTGGTTTGGCTTTTTGGATTCAGGTTTTGTCCAACCTTATTGATGAACCCTTGATTGAGTTGGGTTCGTTTGTCCCTGATTCTTTGAAGGTGATCAACTGGTTTGATGATAGAATGATGGATCTGTTGCGGAATGAACTGATAGATGGTCGATGATGATGGTTTGATGGATAGAAGTCGAAGTGGTCGATGGTTCTTCAATAGTGGTCTATGGAAAGATCACAACCTGTTCGATGTGCTTGTGATCAAGAGAATGAACTCGGATTTGCAATCACAAACAAGTGATATGGAGAATGAACTCCTTAAGCAGTTCGATGTTCAAGAGATGAGCAAAGGATTCACAATTATTGTAGAAATTTGATAAAAAGAGTGAATAGATTGCATAATGGTCGTGCAGCCTTCATATATAGGCATACAAGAATGTAGAAAACTAGAAAATATGTAGAAAACTAGGACATAGAAAACAGAAATGAAGACTAAGACTTTTTGACCAGATTTAAGTGTTTTGTTGAATGGCTCTTGGATGATCACGACCAGGACTTCTTTGCTAAATCTATTCTGATATTTATTTATGAGAAAGGCTTTGAAATGGACTGATAAAGGGCCTGGTCGAATTTGGTAGGAAAACCATAATGAATCTGTTATGATCTCTCCATGGGCTGCAACACTTCTTTTTGGGCCACTACCCAAAACAGCTTCAAATGGTTTCTTGGACTTGAATTTCGTGGCTTATCCATCATAAAGAGATAATGGATCCTTGACTTGGTTTTGGACTTCTTTTGGGCTGAGAATGGCATATCAGAATCAGCAACAATTTTGGCCCGAGCAGTCTCTCTTCGAGCTCCTGAATCAGTCACTCTTATTCAGCTCCTCTCCAGCTCCTAGTTTAGTGTCACTCTCAATCAGCTCCTTTCCAGCTCGTGGTTCAGTGTCACTTAGCTCATCCAGCTCATCCAGGTTCAAAGTAGTGTCACTCAGCTGGTTCAGCTTATCTTCAGCTGGTTTCAGCTCGTCCATAGTCTCCTTAAGTGGTTTCAGCTCGTTTAAGGTTGCATAGCTGATCAGGGTTGCATCATCCCTTCCTCCTTTAAAAAGATTTGTCCTCAAATCTGTATCTCCTACATCAAAAGGAAATAAGTAAGACTCAAGACAAAGGCTCAAGAAGAGAAACATGTAAGCAATTTTAAAGTAAGGTTTTGGACTGAAACTTCCTTGGAGTTTTGAAGCCATCTTCCTCAAGTACTTCCATCTCCAAATCTCAGGCTGATAAGCACGATCTATGCTCTTGTTCCTTACACTTATTTGAGACTGAGCCAATTGATCCTGGACACTCAAAACAGAGACTAGATATCCAGTGTCATATAGGCCATACATGTTCTTAATCTGATCGGTAACCAAGAGTTTCTTCCTGAGAACATGTTGCACTTGTTTCAGACTTCTAAGATACACATCAAAGTAAGTATTGTAAACCAAAATGGTATCAAGGCATGAAATAACATAGAACAACTTCCAAACGTGCTTAGCTTTCTCAGAATCAGAACACAAAAGAATAAGTTCAGTCTGAGAATCACTTATCAAAGGTTCAACATATGTTTCAAAGAATGTATTGTAAATTAGAATATCATCAAAGCTCAAAACAACACAATTCTCAAGCAATGATCTCAAAACATGCCAAGGTTTATCAATTTCAGAACACAAGTTACCAAGTTTCAAAATAGAATCACAAATAATTTTAGTTTCAGCTCTAAGTGATTTAGGTTTCTCCCTAACCATAAACTCTTTCCAGGCACGTGTGGAAAAAAACAAATCACCAGTGATAAGTTTATGTCTGGAAAAACTCAGATCAAAACCATTATCTTCAAAGCAAGGAAAAGAATCACAAGGTTTTCTGAAAAAGAAATCAGATTGCTGCAAAACAAGGCCAATTCTGTTTTCAGGGTGATCAAGGCTTTTCTTATGTTCCATAAACTGATCAACACTCAAAATAAGACCAGGATTGAGTTCACTAACAGACTGAAAACTTTTTTGATCAGAGAGTTTGTCAGGTTCAAGTTTCTTAAAAGAATGGACCATCTTATCAAAAATAGAACTTGAAACACAGAATTCTTTCGCATTACCCAGACCAAATCGTTTCACATCATCAGAAATAACCCTAAAAAATATATCAGGCACAGAGTTGATGACACTAAGTTCCTTACAGTGCTCTTGCAGGTTGGGGAACAAAGACTTAGGAATTGTGCTCGACTCCAAGCTGCTCAGCTGCTCCATCACATCACCTTGTGTTAGACTCTTCTGTTCTGTTTCTAGTGGGTGTTCTTCTGAGACCTGAGATTCTGAAATAAGGCTACTCGGTTGCACCGGTTCAAAAGAGGTTAGTTCATCACAAGTATTACAGATAACAAGCACAGTTTAAGGAGAGAAAAGAGAACAACCAAGTTCGGTCTCAGATTCTTTCCTTACCTTAATTGTGTCAGTTCCCATCTCTTGGATAACCTGCTCTTTCTTGCTACAATTCCTTGTACCATCAACCTTTAAAGACGGACGTGAGGTTAGTCTTCTTTGCTGGTCTGTTACAAAATCTTTCAGCACTTGTTGTGCAATCCTTTTCAAATCATCTTGAAGCTGTTGGCTGCCCAAATAATCAAGTGCTGCTTGTTGTATCTGAGACTTCTTTATGAGATCACGACCATAGCAAGCTCCTGTCTCTTCTCTGGCATGTCTAGGACGTTCTATGCTCCTCCTAGTTGGTTCCTCTTGCCTCCCTGGTCGTGCCTTTTCTTGCACAAAATCATAATGGTTAAAAACCAATTTTTTTAAAAAAAGAATTCTCTTTTTTCTAGCAAACTCTTTGTGGAAGAACTGAATTGATCATGATGTGTTTTGAGCTCATGCCAAGAATCAACTTGTGGTTCTCCTGTTCGGCTCCTTGTAGTAACTATCTGATCCCACCAGTTAAGTGCATAGCCTACAAACTCAGTTACAGCCAGTCTGACCTTCTTAGCTCCAGAGTAGTTTTGACAATCAAAGACCAGCTCCATCTTCTTTTCCCAATCCAAGTAAGCATCCGAGCCATTCTTTCCACTGAAGACTGGTATCCTTTGAGATTGCCAAGATTATCATCAGGTCTGTCCCTTGGAGCCCGGTGGGTGTTGGTTCTGGTTTGAGAAGCTGCTCGTCTTGATTGGTCCTCATCTGTACTGCGACCAGAACATGTATCAAGGATCTCATGTTCTTCTGTTGTGGCAACACGCTTGCCTCTCCTCTTTTCCCTAGCTGCTTTCCTAGCCTGTGAAGAAGTACCCAAAACATTGTTAGTAGCAAAGGAAGTTCTTTCAAATTCAAGTTTCTTATCTATCTCTCTCATAAGGGTAGCCAACAAGGCATCTATATGAGCTTGATCTAGCCTAGCAGTTGGTCTCATATATCGTCCATGGTCACTTTCAGACATGGTATCCTATTACAACTCAACAAGAAAGATCAGTACACAAAAAGTCACCTAAACCCTATAATCATATAAATAAACTAAACATAAACAAACACTTCATTAAATTTTAAATCAACTTTTAGAGTGTTTAATATACACAAAACTAAACACATATGTGTCAAATTTCATTTTTTTTTAAGTTAAGATTCCAAATTCTAACCCTAAAAATACAAACATTACTATAACAATATTTACCAAACCCTAAACCAAAGAATATCATGACTCAATATACATTCACTCATGTTGAAAAAATTCAATTCTACTAAATCTTAATTTATATCATTTACAAATATTTATAATTACATGATTTCAATTTTTCTACAATAAAAATATTTTTATAAAATTTATAAATTAATTTTAAGATCTACTATGTGAGAAGACTTCCAGGAACTCTTCTCACAGAAGACGTACAAAACCACAAAAGACTTTCCGAGGTTATCTTCATAAAAATGCATACTATTTTTTTTGTTTGGTAATAAGAAACTGATTGTAATTTCATTAGCATTTTGGGTTACTTTTGTATTTGATTGAAGTTGAGATATACTTTTACATTTAAAATCAAGTTTTATGTCATTTTTGGAAAATTTCCTATTTATAATTTAAGATTTTTAGGCTTTCTACTATTTTATTATTTCACAATATACACTCCATCAGTCTATTTGTACTTTAACTATTGATTATATAGCTTATCTTTAAAAATGGTTTCCCACATATTTGTTTGGCATTTTTATTAATTAGTTTTAATAAATTATAAATTTCAAAAGAATTGATTGAATATTACTGAATTGATTGAACTTTTAGTCCATGGATATTGAAAATTGTTTGGTGTAGGACAAAAATGCAGATCAAATTAAGTATTAATTGTTTGTTAATTTGTATCAAATTTAGAAAATTCTTGTTAAAATAAAATAAGTATAACTCTTTTAGTTAAAAGTCCAAAGTTTTTAAAATGCATAATTTTGTTTTGCTTACATTCCATTCCGTGTTAGAGAAAGCGTTTGCCTAGCCGATTGCATGCTCGATAATACGGTGGTTGAAGATTTACCGTACTGAGTTAGTTGGTGATAGGTGATATATTGTACGTAGAACAATGATTTCTACATGGAAAAACAAAATAATTGAAATATATTGATATTGAATAATTTAAAAATTACATTTTGATACCAAAAATATGATGAACTATTTTTTTTTTTGTGTGAAGGTGATACACTCTTTCTGTAGGATAAGCTTGAAGTTACAAATTTCCTAATCATATTGAGTTGTGGTTATCAAAAAGATTAAAGAAATATCTATTTATGTTATGTCTAATGAATTTAGGAGATTTGTGTTGCTATATAAGAAGATGCAAGAGTGTTGCATAGCTTATGAGTTTCAGAAAGCTTAAGGTTTTGAGTTAGTTTCCTTTAGAGATTAATAAGAGAGTTATACTTATTAAATGTGATTGTGCTAGTGTGTTTCTGATCGTGTATGTTAGTGTGATTAAGAGACCTGATTTCAATATTTGGTATCAGAACCATGAGTGATATTGTTCCTGTGACGGGAAAAATAAAGGAAGGTGGAGGGCCTTCATCGATACAATGTCCTATGCTTATCTCGACTAATTATACCTATGGGCTATGAGGATGAAGATCACGCTCAGAGTGCATAAAGTTTGGGAAGCCATTGAAGCCGAAACAAAGAACAGCGAGAAGAATGATATTGCGTTGGTGTTTCTGTTTCAGTCGATCCCCGAAAGCATTATCTTGCAGGCCGGAGAGATCGATTTGGCAAAATAAGTGTGGGAAGCTATCAAGACAATACATGTAGTGCCGAAAGAGTAAAGGAAGCCAGACTCCAAATGCTTATGACTGAGTTTGATCGTTTAAAGATGAAAGACTCTGAGAGCATTGATGATTTTAGTGGAAAATTGTCCGAGTTAGCTTCAAAATCGGCTGCTTTAGGAGTAAAATTGACGAAGCAAATCTGGTTAAGAAGTTTCTCATGAGTTTTCTCTGAAAGAAGTACATACACATTGTTGCTTCTCTCGAGCATGTTCTCGATCTTAGCACAACAAGCTTCGAGAATATTTTAGGGCGTTTGAAAGCGTAGGAAGAGCGTATCTTAGAAGAAGAAGAAGCCGAAGAGGATCAAAGCAAATTGATGTATACGGATGGACAGGCGAATCAACCAAATCGACTTCAAAAAGACCAAATAAATTGGTATCACAACAAGCAAGCAAACCGTGATTGCAATGCAGATTCTTATAGAGGTATAGGCAGGGGAGGACGCTTCTACAAAGGAAGAGGTCGCGGACGCTTCACTGAAGTAAGAGATACCTCGCGTATCACCTGTTTTTGTTGTGACAAACTTGGTCACTTCGCGATGCACTGTCCGGATCGATTATTAAAGCTAAAGGAAGTACAAGAGACCAACAACACATAAACACAAAAATGGACGAACTCATGATGAACGTAGTGGTCTTCTTAAACGAGAAGAATGTCTTGCCATAAAATATGAGACAAATACAGATGGGGAAAACATATGGTATCTTGACAATGGAACTAGCAATCATATGACGGGAGATAAGTGATATTTTTCAGTGCTTGACAATACAATTACAGTAAAGGTGCATTTTTGTGATGATTCTTGAATCGATATCAGAGGAAAAGGGAAAATCTCTATCACTGATATGAACGGGAATCCCAGATAAAAAAAGGAACCAACTCCTTTTTTCGTCGCCCACTCCTCTACCAAGTTTGTCATCGCGCATTCATCTAAGTCGTCGCCCACTCCTTCGAGAAGAAGTCCTTGCTCACTCCTCTCCTCTTTTTTGTTGTGGCCCACTTTCCCAATAAGCTTGCCCTCACCCATATCTCACCCGGGACATTCTTTGTAAAACTAAATGTTTTTCATCATTTCGTAAGATGCACGGCACAAAGAAATCGCGACTCGGACTGAAACAACAAGATTTTCAAAAAAAAAAAACAATCATAAAAAGGCCGAAATCCTAAAGTGGACCGAAATGGCCTATACACACAAAAATGGCTCGAAAAGATTTAAAGTTTAATAAATCCAAAATAAATGACAGTTTACTTGTCGGCGTCCCCTTCTCTCTTCTCTTTTATTCGTCACCCACTCCTCTTCCAAGCTTGTCATTACCCATTCAGCTAAATCACCGCCCACTCATTGGAGAAGAAGTCCTCGCCCACTCCTATCCTCCTTTCAGTCATCACCCACTTCCCCAGTAAGTTTTTCCCTGCCTGTATCTTGTCGGGGATGTTCTTCGTTTGGTCATAACACCGAATATGTTTTGGCGAAACTAAATGATTTTCATTATTTTATAAAATGAACGGAACAAAAAAATCTTGACTCTAAGTGAAACAGTAAGTTTTATGAAAAAAAATCGTAAGAAGGCCTAGATCATAAATCAGCCCCAAACGACCTAAACACACAAAAAATGCTTGCCACGATTTACAAAAAAAAAAAACAAAAACCCAAATCAATGAAAAATTACTTACTTGGAGGAGAATAAGGAAGAAAAACGAGAAAATGAAGATTTACGAAGAGGATAGGCTTGAGTCTTGGGGATAAGGAAAAATCAGAGAAATGGAAAGAGCATATATATATGAATCTGTGTGAAAATGGGAGATGACAAACCTAAGGTTGACTATATAAATAAAGGCAGAGACAGAAGTGAGACACACACACAGAAATCTTACTACAGAAACTTTCTTCACTTAGAAACTTACACTTTTGCTTTTTCAACTATTATGTACGACCTGGACTGCATATAAATTTTAGGTTTAGGTGGTTCGCCTAGAAGAACTAGAAATCTCTACAGCCATTTTGTAATATTTCCGTTCTAATCTCGTTTTTACACGAGCCTCTTGTACGGTTTTTTCGCCTGAATGATTTTATGTAAGTTCGGAATAAAGAGCCTTCTTGTTTCGTTCATCATTTTTAGTTAATATATTTTTTATCGCATATCTCTTTCTGATTGTGCGAGCGTTGGCTCCCATAGTTTGGAGTCGTTTGTGGAGATCCCATATTCTTCTTACTCAAAGCAACTAAAAGCTTGATCGGAATAAATGTATGGAAGCGTGGAACACGAACAAGCTACTTGCATAGACCCTATCGTCTACAAGAACAACAGCAACAAAAATCCACCGGCGACGACCGCTCCTACGACTTACGTATATGCAAAAACCACAGCAGTCTCGGAAATAAGAGGCATGGTCATAGCTCTCCTCCAGAAGACAAACGACCAAGACAAGTTCACTAGTTGTCTGTCTCACAAGTACAATCTTTACCGTCGAGAACAAGGGAAATAATCCTTCATAGAACTACCATAACTCAAGGCGTGAGAAGACTTGATTTTGCGATTCTGCTGGATGGATCTATAAATCCACAGAAAAAAAAATCATTGACACTGATCCCAATGAATTGAATCCTTCCATTATGCGGTAAAACATGGAAGAAACCCCCAAAAATCAATCGCAAGACGGAGGAAATCACGCTAAACATATCAACATGGAAATCAATGACCAGTCTGACAAATTGGAAGAAGGCGCTATCGCTAACAGCTTTAAGGAGAACGAGAAGCTAACAGACTTGGCTAACTCCTCACTCACTCGGCCATGATGGAAAAAGAAGAAAACATCTATTGGTGTAGCAGAAAATTTTTTTCAAAGAGCAGCAAAGGACCCTTTGTAACTCACACCAGAATTCTCAGAAATCTTATGGCGGTGAACTCAATGAGATTTACGACCTCTGTGACTCTCTCGCTAAAAAATGCGGCAGAGGTGAAAGCCTTAAAATCTGAGATTCACCATGCGACTAGTGCAGACCCAAAATGTACCGACTGCTTGAAGAAGCGCAAAAGATTGCTCCCACTCGTATTACTGAGACAAGGATTTCAGGTCCTGTAAAAATGAAGATCCCATCCTACAATGGCACAACTGATCCCAAGTGACCAAGTCACACTTGCAATATTTTTGAATTGCAATGGGATGACCCATATTGAGAGAACACGAAAATGTTTCTGGCCAATGCCTCTTTATGTGAAAATCTCCAAGGAACTGAACTCGAATGGTTTTCCCATCTACAATGAATTCCATCGATAACTTCCAACACTTCTGCTCGGCTTTTCTCTAGAACCAATCTCCATTGATCTTCGGAATTTAGCACAAGCATACACCAAATCACTACACTAATTTATGATAAGGTTCAAAGCTGTGATGTCCAGAGTCGACAAAATAAGTGACAACGTGGCTCTAGACACACTAAAGAAGGCTCTCTAATGCGAGTCTGAATTCAGGAACTGGGTGGCACTCGAACGTCTGAGGACATTACATGATTCTCTCCATCGAGCGCCAGACTTCATCATCAACGAGGAGGAGATTGAAGTCTTGTCGCAAAAACATAAACCTCTGAAGGCACCAAGCAAAAACATCTTTTCAAAATACGAAGTAAGAAGAAGAGCTCTCATAACGCAGACACATCCATCACGAGTGTAGAACCCCCAATCTGGTCTAGTTAAAAGTTGATCATTTTATCGTGCAACAATCAAACAAGAACATGCACGACAAACTAAGGAAATTTAACAAGACTGAAGATGCTACTAACACGTACCCAAATATTCGACCCGAGGTTCCCAAAACAAATCTGAAATCCCAAGGTCAAATATTCAAGAACGAGTTTCCTAGTGCTTTCCAAGTTAAGGTTTCTCAGACAAGGACTGATATCACAATGAACCCAGCATTTTCACAAACATTTATTATTCATATAATTATTAGGTTCAAATAACATCAAACACATATAAGGTGCACAATTTTCAAATTTATTACAATACATACTCAAATGCAAAATGCATAATTACTATGGCAGCAGCACTGATCAATCGTAAACCAAGATATACATGTGGTTACCTGCAAAGAAAAGAGTCTAATGAGCAACTAATTTTCTCAGTGATTCGGGGTTTACTATCAATTAAATCACCCCCCCCCCCCCCCTTAATATATATCAATCATCAAGCAGTAATGATAATTTTTTAAAGAAATATAGAGAAACTTAAACAGTTAAGTAGTATTCCAACGTCCACTTTCTGCTACATCAACCACTCCTTCACTAGATATCCTCCAGTTACCATCGATCCATCCACCAAATATCCTCTAAGATAGGCAAATTTTCAGGCCGATAAAGGTTCTCACGCTGAACCTAAAACTTCACCCTGCCCGGTAAGGGTCTCTCGCTGCCCGAAAAGGGTCTCTTGCCCATGTAAAAAATTCATAATCCATTCAGAAAGACTTCATGAAGCTTATGGTAGTTCAAATCCAACTGCATCGCCATGCAGCAAGCATATCTGGAAGATCAGCCCAGCCAGTGCTCAATTTATGGCAAGGAAACACGTCCCATCTAGATCACAAGTAGAGGATTCCCATCAATCATTATAATTATGGATACAATACTTGCACATGCATGTTATACCCTCTAAGACAAATCCCAGATGCTATAAATCATTCATACATTCATAGAAACATGTTATACCTTTCAGACAGAGGCTCGAATTATATAACTCAATCACGCAATCAATCAATCAACCATATCATAGTGCATCATATATATGCTATATTATCCCCACCCCGAGCCAAAGCCTGAAAGATATAACCCAATATCTCTTTCAATCATCATATCATCAAATCAATGTATTATCATGCAAAAAAGCTAATTTTTCATGCATCAATCATTACTCTTCTTTTGTAGGTGCTAATCGCTTAACTACAAGAAGTACTATAACTGAGATTCACCTGGGTGACTGATTGTTCCGGACTAGTCACAATATCCTTATGGGACTCTACCACATATATCTCGCGGTTGGCATGACTTAAAACTTCTATCGAATTATTCCTTAAGACTCAAATATTCCCTCGAATGCCTATGGTGTAGTTTTCGGTGTGGAAATGAACTAAGGGTGAGGATCCTATTCTTATATGAGTAGAATGAGCTAAGTTGAGGTTTAGGTCATGGGTAGAGAGCAGTATGTAACATTTACGCCTAAAATAACCAATTGGAGACAGCTTGGTGTTCAGCCTCAAATCTGTCTAATAAGAAATAGATTTTTGGTCGGCCACCAAACCAATCAATTCTGGTGCAACCTTCCCAGCTTGGAGGTGTTCCGATAAAGGACAGACACATTTGAATCTGCTTGGAAGAGGCAAGCAGGCAGCTGCATCATCCAACAGCTTTTGGACACACCAAATACGTTGTAGATGGATCCAAACGAGCCGCATTCAGTTTCAAATGTGTCATTGTCTAATCCAGATTGTCGGAAATGATTTTCCTTGACCAAGAAACTTCTAAACTAATTATAACGTCATTCCTACCCTAATAATTAATAGTTAATTTTCTGAGATGTCTAGGACGTTCTAAGCCAAACTGCGAGCGTATCTACCAACTAAATTTCTCAAAGAATCTCCCCTTACACTACTTCTTTCAAAACTCAACTTCAAATTTAAGCACTTCTCAAGATGCTTAACACCACTTGGCTTTCTGTACCAGGCTATCCTGTTATTTCACAATATCATTTACGGTCTTTCCATTCTAGCTTTCAGCAATCTTTTCAGAACTATTGAAGAAGTAATATATCGACCAGTGTAACTGATACTATGACATTTCAACTAGTACTCCAACCATAACTACTTTCTAACTTTTTGTCCTTTTGACTTTGATTTCTCATTCTCGAACACTTCAATTTTTATTTTTGGCTTCCTGATGCTTCATGAATTTCTGAACCTTTAAACACTGATCTGACCATTTATTTTTCATTACTATTTTCTTGTGACAATTTAACTCTCATTCTTTATCTGTTTTTATTTTACCCATTAGAACATCGGATGCTCATCAAAAACGTGTAGGCTTAAATTTTCTTATTCGGCTATTCTGGTGGTCCTACATCGACCATTTCCCTTCCGCCATTCTTTAGCTTCGTAGGCGTCCTTATTTTTATTGAAGGTTATTACAATGAGGCTCAAGACATCAAAATGTGCACACTACTATCACATCGTCTCTGGATCAGAGTGCGGAAAAACTTCAGGCAACACATGGGCGCAAAACCTCTTGTATGGCAAAAAATCCTTCTGCGAGTATCATTAGGCTAGCAACATTCAACGCAAACTGAAAATTTCTAGGTGCCAAACTCACCTCAAAGCTGATTGCAGAAGAGATCAGCAATATAACAAGCCTGAAAGAACGACCAGTCGACGCCTCCATCAAATAAAACATCCCAAGGGGATCGATATGGCGAAAATAGCAAACGCGAAAGAAGACATAACTATGGTAAAATGGCAGTATTCTTCGAAGGATTAACATGATCATAAGAGGATCATAATTTTTTCACAATACCATCTCGTCCATCAAAGATTATCAGCAAAATTCTGAGACGAGCATACACTGGTACCACTCTCTCAATCTCCCTAACATGTAGTTGCGTTTCAAGAAAGGGAGAAGATCAGGATTGACAAAAAGCATTACAATCCACTTGTAATCAAACTCGTCATAAGAACCTCAACGTATCCATAGTTCTTATCGATATGGGAAGCACAGCTGATATCATTTTTCGGGAAACACTCTAGCAGATGAATATCAATCTCCTCGGAGTCATTCCGATTCCAAAACTATTAACTGGTTTCACTAGATCGACGATGATGACACTTGGATCAGTTAAACTCCCATTCTATCCGGAGGTGTAACAAATATTGTGGACTTCTCTCTGGTAGACAACCTGACAATCTACAATACTATCATGGAAACACTCTGGATAAACTCCAAGAGGGACATCTCGTCAATCTATCATCTTTGCATTAAATTCTCATCTGCAAACGGAATTAAGACAATATGATGCTGCCAGAAACAGTCGCGCCTTTGCTTTCTAGTCAAGCATAAGCTAAGGAAAACGTGAGTAAACCTAAGATCAACCCAAAACGAACGACAACGTCGACCACTCACTCTACTGTTAAGACGTTTCAAAAAATGATAAACAATAATCGTCAATAAAAGCAACGGAAAATAGGCTTCGACAACTCTGTCAATCAACACCAGAAAAATCCGTTGAACCAAACACAACTGAAGCGACATAAACGGTCGACAACACCGCTCAACGAGTAATAACTTGTAGCAACACAAACAGTGAACTACAAAACAGCTTGATTCTTGAAAGGGGTATGTATGCAACTAGTGGAAAGACGGGCCCCTTCTCAAAAAGAGGGGAAGTGCGTACATATACGTATACTCTTACATTTTAAATATACACTTATGTGTACTCGCTATTTTAAAAACTTTTCGGCAATAGGAAAAAATCATTCGACTAAATGTCCAGCAAACTCTTATCTCGCAAAATACTCAAATAGTCCAAAGACAAAACAACAATTTGTGATTCGTCTAAAAAAGTCAGCAAAAACTGAGTCTTTGAAACAATATAATCTCAAAAGTTTACATTAAAACGAAATTACTTTCGTATAACCTGAACCAGGGATATGACCCATGTTAAAACACATGTAATGTTTTTTATATGTTTACCTAAGATAAATTTTAAAGAAATAATGATAGTAAATTTTATAATATGAATATGGACTTCGACTGTTGTTTATTTTGCTTTTAATAAAAAACCAATTTATAATAATGATAAATTAAATGATTTTTTGCATGAATTTTGTAAATTGATAGATCTTGAAATATTGAGTCCTAGGTGGTTACCATTTGTTTTGATGTTTCTAAATCAGTTTACTTGTAGGCTAAAGAATTTGGTCTAACAAGTTTTAACTTTTCATATGGATGCGGAGTTCCCAGTTTGGTTTACTGAATCTATATGAGTCTGTCATGTTGCTGATAAAAAAGTCTTAATTTTTTAGTTGACGAGTCCCTCGTACTCATATAAACAGGAATTAGTCTCACATTATGATATTTGTAGACTTTTAACATCAGTCATGAATGAATGCCACTGTTATTAGTCACTTTCCATCGTAAGAATTTGGGCAAAATTTTTTGATACTTTTGACTTGGCTGCTTCTACAAGCTTTCCACTGCTACGCAACTACTCTTATGTGTCAAGATTATGATATCGATAAATGTTTGGAAATTTCTCTCCACATAATTTTATTTCATATACGTATTAGAAAACAAAAGGGTCTACTTTTCAATTATATTATTCAATTTAGCCGATCAAGTTTCTGTGGTTGATAAAATTGTATTCCATGTGCAATTTTATATGACCCCAGATGTAAAAGTAACACATAGTTGCTTTATTGTTTATAAAAAGTTATACTCTTTCTGTTTTATAAAAATATATATTCTAGAAAAAAAATTTGTTTCAAAAAATCTATCTTTTATATTTTCAATATGTTTTATTTACTAATTACAAACTTCAAAAAACATAATTGTATTTTATTTGATTTTTATTGGTTTAAAATTATGAAAAAATCAATCACAAAATTATGTATATATAAATAAAATTTAATATATCTTATTAATATGTGTAAAAAAGTCTAAAATATATAACATTTTGAAACGGAGTGAGTACATAGTTATAAATCCAAGGACTTTGAACGATAAATATTTGATTATATCTGCTGGCAAAGACAAAATCAGATTAGATTTATATAATCAAGAATAATGTCCAACCCAGCTTTTTTTTGCAGACCAAAAAATATAGAATAAAAAGGCACAGAGACTACTTTTAAGACACGGCAAGAAAGTCAACCAGCGAAGCCCAATACAAGGAAATGGATGATTTTCATTTATTAAATAAAAAAAAGACAAGAAAAGAAGAAAACCAAACAGGCAAAACATTTAAGTCTACTTCGTCGTCGTCTTCCACTAATTATCTGGCTCTTATCGAAGACTTTTGGAGAAGTACATTTGTAGTCTGTCAATAACCCTTTCGTCACGGTATTACTACAAGCCGCGTAGTGGCAGACTCCAAAATTATCCTTTCTCTATGGTTTTTCGAATCTGGGTTCTCCGATTTTGAGGTAATTCTAATATCTCGATTTTATAAAGGGTCGCTCTTTTACCGGGGATCTGGGGTTTCTTTCTCTTTTATGAAAAGCTTCAAGGTATTTGATTCTTGCAGGGTCTTGAAATCTTGGAGCAGGTGTTTGCGGATTCAGTTATAATTTAAGAACTTGCAGGGTGTTTGGTTTTGAATCAAACATCTGCTTCTCATGGCGAGCTTATGTTGCTTCGGTTCTTCAGACTACGATGTATGTAAACTTTTTTATCTCATAACAGGTTTTGTCTTTCCTTTATATCTTTTGATAGAACTGACTTGTTAAATTGATTCTTGTAAATCTAATTCTAGACTGAAATCGAGTCAATGTTTTGGGTCAATATGTTGGAAGACTTGGTCCTAATGTGTTACAAAGTATTTGTAGTTTTGAACAATTTGTGAAACTGCCTACTTCTGAGTCATAGAGTTATGGTTTTTCTTCTCTGTTTCTTGTAACAATTGTTTATAGCTCTTGGCCGGGAGGGCGTCAAGTAGTTCTGGGAAAGGAAAAAACAGCGATGGAGAGATTAAATTTGGTTACAGCTTGGTGAAAGGGAAAGCTAATCATCCAATGGAAGATTATTATGTCTCCAAATTCACGAAAATTGACGGCAAGGAGCTCGGTTTGTTTGCTATCTACGATGGTCATTTGGGCGAACGTGTCCCTGCTTATCTTCAGAAGCATTTGTTCTCCAACATTCTCAAAGAGGTTCAGCAAAACTTCCTACATTTTTTTTCCACAGCTTCTAGCTCGTTCTTGTTCATCATTTTTAACCTTTGTATGTGTGTGTTTTCAGGAGCACTTTTGGTATGATCCTCAGAGAGCACTAATTTCTGCCTATGAGAAGACAGACCAAACCATTCTGTCACATTCTGACCTAGGCCGTGGTGGCTCAACCGCTGTAACCGCTATTCTGCTGAATGGACGACGTTTGTGGGTCGCAAATGTGGGTGATTCCCGGGCTGTTTTGTCACAAGGTGGTCAGGCAATACAGATGACTATAGATCATGAGCCCCACACTGAAAGGTTAAGCATTGAGGATAAAGGAGGCTTTGTATCAAACATGCCAGGTTATTTACTCTCTTAGATTTTCATACCAAATTTATCACTAACTCACCCTAGCAACAGATCCCTAAACATGTTTTGTTTTTGTGTTTTTCTTTCAGGAGATGTACCTCGGGTTAACGGGCAGCTAGCAGTTTCTCGTGCATTTGGGGACAAAAGCCTCAAAACACATCTACGATCAGATCCAGACGTTAAAGATTCATCCATAGATGCTCATACAGATGTTCTAGTTCTTGCTAGTGACGGTCTATGGAAGGTAAACAGTATTGCGTATTCTGTTTTCATTACCGGTTCTGGTTCTGATGTGTAATGGTATAGGTGATGGCTAACCAAGAGGCGATTGATATTGCCAGAAGAATCAAAGATCCACTGAAAGCAGCAAAAGAACTAACAGCCGAAGCACTAAGAAGAGACAGCAAAGATGATATATCTTGCATCGTCGTCAGATTAAGGTGATGGAATATGTTTTACAAAACCACCAGAAAAAAGGATGAAACTATTAGAAATGGACGAAACCAAATAAATTAAGTTTGACAATCAAGAATGAAGATGATGTAAAAGGTATTTTAATTTTTTTTTTTTGTTTCATCCGGTGTAAAATGGTTGATCGGTTTTCTGGATGTTTAGTAATTTGATTGGTTTGATTTGTGGTTTGGTTTGTGTAAGTGAGTGAGAATCATATGATTTGGTGTATAAACACAACTTTTCTTCTGCTTTGATCTGAGAAGATTATTGCAAGCCGTGTGTGTGGGTGGGGGTGTAAAAGCTATGTACGCTGCTTCTAGCTCTGTTCTTCAGTACTTTTCATGTCCTCTGAAACTTTAGTTACAAATAGGGTTTCATTTTTGACTATAACCCCCCAAATTGAACAATTGTTTCTGAAATTTGAACTTATGGCAGTAACTAGTCTTTGAGGATTGAGTAACACAATTTTTCTGTATGGGATAACAAAATTTGATTTGTTATCTAGTTTATTTATATCCAGCCTAATGTCAACAAGAGAATATACATTTGCATAAAACAGATATTAATTGTTCATGAATACTATTCACATCTGAGAACAAAAACTTGCACAATATTATAACATTTTCATTATATAAAAAAACTACACAATATTATTTAAGATTTTTGTTATATAAATACATACATATCCCCGGTAGGTTTTATTTGATATAAAGTAGTATCAACAATTTTGAGTTAAAAAAAAAACAATTTCGAGTCTTTTAGTGTTCAATTAATTTAACGGGGAAAGAAATGCAAATGGTTGTACAACTAGAGGAATATAATTGGGGTGAAAAATCATTTATTTTGTGAAACGGCTTGTAAGAAACAAGTTAGAATGATGCCTCAGTTGTAGAGCTTGATTAATTGAAGATTTAGGGACTGGGACTGCCAAAAAGATTTGGTGCAAGTCTGAGACTCGTGTATCTTGTGAAACTGTTTTGAGGAAACAAGTTAGAAGCAACAATCAATTATGATATAATATTGACAGAAATATCATGAATTGACTATTAAAATACTGTCATCGATACACTTTTGGTACAAAATGTTCAACTATCAATAATACAAGAAAGAGGCAAAATTGTATCCTAAAAGGGTGTGTAACATATGGCTGATAAAGCCAAGCATTTTAGCTGACCACATTTGCTATCTTCTTAGAATTTTGAAATCTCTGAGAAGCTGAACTCCCTCTGTTTAATGAACTTGAATCTCCAACTGAATCTCCAACTGAGACAGTGGCCAAAGACTTGGAGACCCATTCTCTAGCATTCATGGCTCCTCCCTGCTGATTGAAAGGCCCTTTAAGAGGCATGCATAGTTGTACAGCTCAGCTCGGAAACCCGACAGTGTGTTCTTGTAGGCTTCGCAGTATCATGTTATTAACAATTTGTGACAACCTGTTTCGTGGATCCCGCTCGTCCCTTGAACCCTGGTTCACAGCTCTGTAGAGCATCGATTTCAATTCCTTATATGTGAGCCCTCACTGACTCTCCTCATATAGGTTGTTGGTGTGATTGGCATTCTTCGAACCCAAAACATCACCTTTTAACAATTCTCCCACAGGACAAACTGTCATCAATTGAAGATTCACATGTGAGGGATTTAGGTCGATGTCCTGCAGAGTCAGCCTAGAATCCACGGGACGGGTAGTTCCCACGGGGCGAGTTGTTACACAATCCTTCTCCAAATGTAATTCATCAACACAACGAATGCAGGATAAACAAAATAGAATAATCTCAACAGAACGAAAAACAACAGCAAGAGCCACACATGTCTCTTGGCGAATCATATTCTTAGGTGAACTCCCCCATGTGGAAGGGCAGTTCTTGTTGAACTATAATCAAATCACGTATACATCAAAGTTACATTCGTCTAAGTTAGTTACAAGTCAAGAGTCACGATCTATCATTTCTAGAAGTTTTATCTTTACAACAGAGTTGTGTTTTTACAACTAAGATTTGTGTTTTTTCAATACATTGGTTCATATTGTATAAATATAGATCAAGTTTGTCTCATAACACATCATCGAGTGTAATACAATAAGTTTCAGTATGTTGATTATATTTATTAGATCCGTGTCCGTGCTACGCGTGGATTTTATACTTTAATTTAATAAAAAACATATTATATTTAACGAAGAAAAAATATTTGACAATAGTTTTTAATGTTTATTTATTCACATTTACGTATATCAGTTCTCCTAAATTTTTTATTAGTTTGACATTTCTATTTGAATATATATATATATATATATATATATATATATATATATAGACCGATTATAAAAATATAATCCTTGAAAAAAATTTATTCTTACTTTACCTTGCACAACAATTTGGAAGTATCAAAAGTTAAAATTTGATTTTTAATATCAGAAATATATAAATTGGTAAGATCAGGTCTATTAGTAGGTTCTAGATTGAGTTCTCACCATTTTAAATAATTAAAATAAATTTAAATTGGAGAATGAATAAAATATTCTCACTATAAAACTCTTAAAAACCTGTCGAGTACTCTAAATGGCAGATATCAGTTTACTAATGTTTTAATTAGTTTTACAGAAAGCATAACTAAATCATTATAATAATATTAAAAAAATAGAGAGAAGTGTAACAGATAATGTTGCTCTAAGCAACTAAATGAAAAGTTAATTAAACGTTAGTTATCATTCAATAGTGATAATATATTTTCAGATTACTCTTTACTATTAGGTGAGTTGTTTTGTTTGAGTTTGTATTTTAAAAAGTCTTTATTGGTCAAATAATTTCATTAGATCTTATTTTATTTTATTTTGTAGTAAATTTGTAGTATAACTGGTTCATTATCTTATAATATATACCACATATTTTTTGATATTTTACGCAACATGTTTATAGTTTATGAAACTGAAAAAATAAGTAGCATGACTAACAAACTAAATGTGAGGAATTAGTTCAATGTGATTTTTTTAATCTCAGTCCTTAATTTTCTTTGATCTTTTACGTGGTAGATGTACATTCTTTTATATTTTATATATTTTTAATTCAACTTTTGAGTAATGTTCATGGAATTATTAAATTAAAATCTTACATATGGTATTATGGCGAGTATTAACTTTTTGTATTGTTTTAGTTGATTTTTAAATCATACAGTATATAGTTAATTAATACAAATTCTCAAATTTTAATATATTTTAAGATTAATAGTCATCCTTAACATGATTTTCTTTTTTATTCGTTAATGTTCAATAATTTTATAAAAGTACTGTTTTCACTCTATATAATTAATCCCATGAACATGTTCTTACAATAAAACTTATTCATTAAACTTTCATTTTCATAGCATGTCTTATTTATGAAAATGAAATTTTAATGAATAAGTTTTATTGTAAGCCTCTGTATTATTTCATTTTTGCCTTTCAATATTAGAAATTTTTTTATCCACTACTCAAAATTAGAAGTCCATCTTTGTATGATGTAGTTTTGCCATTTATATATTTCCAATCCTTTTCATATGTTTAATTATATTCAGTTTTTTTAGTTATTGCTGTCTTCACTTTTTTTCATATCCATATGGTTTCTCTTGTCTTTATTCTGTGTTTAGTTATTGTTATTTCCAGTTTGGCAATTGAATTTTGTAACTTGGTAATTTTTTAATATAAAAAAAACTTGGTAGTTTCTTATAATTCTGATATAGTTTTGATAGATTTTTAAAAATATTTATATTTTCCTACGTATATTCTTACATTGAGTTTGGTATGTTAACATTGATATTAATGTTATATTTTTAGCACATCATGTTTTCTGGTCAGTAGAAAATTTTACATGATTTCCAAAATTTGTCTAAATTTCAGTTTTATTTATAAGTCTGTCTTATTTTAAAAAGTTTTGATAAAAATATTATGTTAAAATTTTAAAGAGTTAACTTAGATATTAAATTAAATTTCTACTGCATATTTTTTCTAGTGATTTAATATTTATTTGAACTTTATTTTGACAAATAATTTTATCAAAATTTTTACAATTTAAAAGATTTTATCTATTAGATAAGTTATTATGTTTAGTTTTCAAACATTAGCCTAAATATCTTACGTTTAAAGGCTTTGTTGTTAATTAATACTCTGTTTTTTTCTCAACTCAGAAAAAGTGAACTGTTATCTTGCGACCATAATCATATAAATATTGATTTTATTATTTTAGCATTAGGACAAACAATTTCGAGAACATGTGTTAGCCTAGAAAAAGTTGTTTGCTTATGAAAAAGAGGGATTAACATTAAGCCAAGCTTCTAAGTATTATCGTCGCCGGTAAAGCTAGCATGAAATCCTACATTAACAATTTAGGAAAATATTATCTATGCAATCATTCAGCTGATTAAAAATACACATAACTCACCCACACTTGCAATTTAACCTTCTTACAATATGCAATCTCCAACTGTTCGGTAAATGTTTCTGGCCTCTAAGCACACACCTACTATCTCCATTCCAGTACACGGGGAAACAATGCATCCTCACCAAGTTCACTAATAGTATTCTTCTTCCTTGGTCAGAAACATAGATTGGATTTAAGAACTCTTAAAGGTTCAACATGTTAACATTATTTACATGAAAATTTTAAAGCAGTGCAAAGAACGATAGTACCTCATATATCCCACTCTAAACATGTACACCAACCTCTCCTCTTCAACTTCATATAGAGTAGAAGACTAAAGACACAAAAGCTTATTCGGGTTAATTTTAGGAACTGAAGCAAACCTGGTGGTCGACGGTGGGAGTGTCTAGCGGGGCTGATGAGAACGTCCAAGCTATCCTGTCGAATCCGCTAAACCAGCTCCTGTTGTTTTAAATCACATTAATCAGATCTGTATATATCTAAAAATCAGTCAAGCATGATAATCTCACCCGACCACAGTGCCTTGTTCTGCGTATAGAGACGAAAATATCAAGTTATTTCCTCTGAAAATATCATTTGTTAATGCAAGAAAAGTTGATTGGTTTTACCTGAGATTTCATGGACGGGAAAACATTTCAGAACCTTAAGGTTTCATATCCTGCTCCAGTTACAATCATTTGTCGATCAGGTAAGACTGCAAACTAAACTGGGTATGTTTGACATATCAGAGTTGCAATCTGAATCACAAAAATAGAGAGAGAGAGAGAGAGGCCCTGTTCGTTAGTGGAATGCTGCGACTGAAATCAGCGACCAGAAATTGTTCATGATTTTCTTCTTCACCAATCACTTGACCGAGAAAAGGAGACGCATCGACATATATCATCGAAGCTTTACGGTGCTTCCGGTGTCGCCAAAAATCAGCGTCCGCTATTACTCCTTTCAATCTCTTCTCAGCGGCAGCAACCAGCAATCAGAATTAATAAGGAAAGAGACAGAATTTAAAGGAAAGTAGGGAAGAAGAACGTCCAAGCTATCCTGTCGAATCCGCTAAACCAGCTCCTGTTGTTTTAAATCACATTAATCAGATCTGTATATATCTAAAAATCAGTCAAGCATGATAATCTCACCCGACCACAGTGCCTTGTTCTGCGTATAGAGACGAAAATATCAAGTTATTTCCTCTGAAAATATCATTTGTTAATGCAAGAAAAGTTGATTGGTTTTACCTGAGATTTCATGGACGGGAAAACATTTCAGAACCTTAAGGTTTCATATCCTGCTCCAGTTACAATCATTTGTCGATCAGGTAAGACTGCAAACTAAACTGGGTATGTTTGACATATCAGAGTTGCAATCTGAATCACAAAAAATAAAGAGAGAGAGAGAGAGAGAGAGGCCCTGTTCGTTAGTGGAATGCTGCGACTGAAATCAGCGACCAGAAATTGTTCATGATTTTCTTCTTCACCAATCACTTGACCGAGAAAAGGAGACGCATCGACATATATCATCGAAGCTTTACGGTGCTTCCGGTGTCGCCAAAAAAATCAGCGTCCGCTATTACTCCTTTCAATCTCTTCTCAGCGGCAGCAACCAGCAATCAGAATTAATAAGGAAAGAGACAGAATTTAAAGGAAAGTAGGGAAGAAGAACGTCCAAGCTGTCCCGTCGAATCCGCTGAACCAGCTCCTGTTGTTTTAAATCACATTAATCAGACCTGTATATATCTAAAAATCAGTCAAGCATGATAATCTCACCCGAACACAGTGCCTTGTTCTGCGTATAGAGACGAAAATATCAAGTTATTTCCTCTGAAAATATCATTTTGTTAATGCAAGAAAGTTGATTGGTTTTACCTGAGCGTTCATGGACGGGAAAACATTCCAGAACCTTAAGGTTTCATCTCCTGCTACAGTTACAATCGTTTGTCGATCAGGTAAGGCCGCAAAGTAAACTCGGTATGTTTGACATATCAGAGTTGCAATCTGAATCACAAAAAATAAAGAGAGAGAGAGAGGCCCTGTTCGTTAGTGGAATGCTGCGACTGAAATCAGCGACCAGAAATTGTTTATGATTTTCTTCTTCACCAATCACTTGACCGAGAAAAGGAGACGCAGCTACATATATCATCGAAGCTTTACGGTGCTTCCGGTGTCGCCAAAAAAATCAGCGTCCGCTATTACTCCTTTCAATCTCTTCTCAGCGGCAGAACCAGCAAAGAGAATTAATAAGGAAAGAGAGAGAGATTTTAAAGGAAAGGAGGGAAGAAGAAGTGATGAGAACGTCCAAGCTGTCCTGTCAAATCCGCTGAACCAGCTCCTGTTGTTTTAAATCACATTAATCAGACCTGTATATTTCTCAAAATCAGTCAAGCATGATAATCTCATCCGACCACAGTGCCTTGTTCTGCATATAGAGACGAAAATATCAAGTTATTTCCTCTGAAAATATCATTTGTTAATGCAAGAAAAGTTTTTGGTTTTACCTGAGATTTCATGGACGGGAAAACATTCCAGAACCTTAAGGTTTCATATCCTGCTCCAGTTACAATCGTTTGTCGATCAGGTAAGACAGCAACGTAAACTCGGTATGTTTGACATATCAGAGTTGCAATCTGAATCACAAGAGAGAGAGAGAGAGAGAGAGAGAGAGAGAGAGAGAGAGAGAGAGAGAGAGAGAGAGAGAGAGAGAGAGAGAGAGAGAGAGAGAGAGAGAGAGAGAGAGAGAGAGAGAGAGAGAGAGAGAGAGAGAGAGAGAGAGAGAGAGAGAGAGAGAGAGGTTAGCCACATCTGCAGAGTAGTATACAGCGGCATATGTCAGAGAAATTCATTACCTTGGAGACGGCATATTGTAAGAAAAACTTACTTGCAAGAGTCAGCTCGAGAGTGTATTCTCAAACAATGGAGGAAGACTTCTGAATTTGGTTTAAAAGAAAAAAACTGGAAGAGCAAAGCGAGCAGCACACATCAGAAAATTCAAATCTAAACCTCCTCTGGCAGGTTCTACCAACAATAACAATCCAAAAGTAAAGATCCACAACAGATTGATAGGCCAAATTACCTCTGTTTCAAAAATTAAAACTCTCTCGACACTAACCAGAAATCTTTTCCCTCATCAAACAAAATATGGAATCGAAGTAGGGTTCAAAGAGTACATACCTTAAGCCAACAATAGATCACTACCGTTATTGTATTCTTTCTTCACAAATGCCGCCTTAAATCTCTCTGCTGCTGCAAAACTTCTGTGGAAAAGAGGAAGCAAAGGAAAGTTGATCCGCCAAGCCATGGGAGACATCGTTGCAGAACTGAGCCATTGGAGATTTGCTGGTGGATTAAGCCGATTTGGTCGGCATTGCTTGATGTGCTTACTTGGTTTTTGGTGAATTTTGCGAAGGGAGTAGAAGCAGAATATGGGTTTATATAAGGTGAGAAGCGGGGCTAAGAAAAACCATTTCACGGATCTTGAATGTTGCAGTAAAGAAAGATGTTTATGAGCCACAAGAGTGGAAGACTGAAGTAACAGATGAGAATCGGAGACGTTAGAAACATATTTGTTTCTTTGATGAGGAGGAAAAAGGTGAAGACGATGAGACATGTTGGGGTTTCGACTAAGCTGGTGTGACGGGGCACTGTACTGGTTTCTAATTGGTTGATTTTTTAATCCTAGCTGGCTTAGCTAAAAACTCTAGTTGAATCCCATTTATATATTGGGGTATTTGTTTTTTTCTTTCATAATGGTAAAAGACATATAGTTGTCAACATGGTATCATGTTGGTTATTTGGGGTTTGGTAAACTAAATGAGTGTGAGCTATATAATTGGATAATGATTGAATCACGCACAGGGTCACTTTCTTTAAAGAGTATTTCGACCATATTCCAAGCCTTAGATTACATGAAATACTTTTCCAAGATAAAACAATCAAAGTTTCATTCTTATTCTAGGCTAAAATACAAATAGAACTTTTTTGTTTTTATATGTTTGTTTAAAGATATTTGATGATCTTTGAACAATGCTTTAGTATGATTTCTTATTGTTGTTCAAGTTATCATTTGACAATACCCACAACTCTTCTTCACATAATATTGACCTCCTCTTCTTCAAGGGCATTAAGGATTAGACTAATACCATTTGATTAGGGTATGGATTGACTCTTACACCAACATGCGTTTCATTAGCAACAAATATCCTTTCCGGCAAATCCATCTCTTCGTTTCCTTATAATGATCTCATGGGTATTGATGGTCAGGAAACACCAAATTGGCTACATTCAAACATAACAAGTATTTTTTTTTTTGATCAAACATAACAAGTAATTTAGCAGGATAATATATTAAGTTCGAATAAATTTTGAAATAGTGTAAACTGAAGAGTAAAACAACCAACTCAAACTTAACTATGAACTTGCTTTCATTGCATAGACATTCGGGTATCTATTCAGGTACGGATTATTTTTCGGATATCTAGTTTTTGGATTTTGAAATTAGGCTCTGTTTGGATATTATTTTATGTGTAGGTCTCGAGTTGGATCCTCCCAGATTTGGATGAGTTCGGTTCTGATGTATAAGAAACTAAAAATATCCAAATAATCAATGTTTCTGAAACAGATTCAGATATTTGTATCAAAATAATTATATTACCCAATTCAGTCTAAATCTTTTGAATACAATTAATTATATGACGATATATCTAATATCTATATTATTAAACATGAAAAAAAATATCAATGTATAAAAACATAAGAACTAATATCTGCGCAGACGCATTAATTAAGCTTTAGTTTTTTTTGTTAAAAGTGATGAAACTGATAAAGTATTAAACTATTATGAAAGAACCGTAAAAGTCAGGAGACTAGAGCTGTCGTCTGGTTTGACGAGGTGAAAATTCCCGTGAGTATCACCCTCTTACAGCTATCTCCATCTCACGTTCGATCCAACGGTTGTCCTTGAATCTCCCTTCGCAATCGTCGCTCCCCACTAACTAAAAGGATACCACTAAAAACAAAATCATTTTCTTAGAATTAAAATTCGAAAACAAGACACACTCTCAGATCTGAATCCTTCCCACTTGAAGCCTTTTTTTTTCTTAATCTCCGATCTAACCAGAAAGAAAGAAAATGGCGGCAGCACCCTCGGCCAGGGAAGAGTTTGTTTACCTTGCAAAGCTCGCGGAGCAAGCGGAGCGATATGAAGAGATGGTTGAATTCATGGAGAAAGTTGCCGAAGCCGTCGACAAAGACGAACTCACCGTCGAGGAACGTAACCTCCTCTCCGTCGCTTACAAAAACGTCATCGGCGCTCGTCGTGCCTCGTGGCGCATCATCTCCTCCATCGAGCAGAAGGAAGAGAGTCGCGGCAACGACGACCATGTCACCACGATCCGTGACTACAGAAGCAAGATCGAATCCGAGCTCTCCAAAATCTGCGATGGTATCATCAAGCTTCTCGACACCAGACTCGTTCCGGCTTCTGCTAACGGAGATTCCAAGGTTTTCTACCTTAAGATGAAGGGAGATTACCATAGGTATTTGGCTGAGTTTAAGACTGGCGAGGAGAGGAAAGACGCCGCCGAGCATACCCTCACCGCTTACAAAGCTGCTCAGGTGTGCTTTCTCGAATCGTTAATTTAGTTTCTAGGTCCAAATCGTGATGATACATCTTCGTTTTTCTTTGCAGGACATTGCTAACTCTGAATTGGCTCCAACACACCCGATCCGTCTGGGTCTGGCTTTGAACTTCTCTGTCTTTTACTACGAGATTCTCAACTCTCCAGACCGTGCTTGCAGTCTCGCTAAGCAGGTGACGAAAATTTTCGTGATTATAATGTTGTTGGTTCCTGTGTGTGACTAACGAGGGATTTGACAGGCATTTGATGAAGCAATCGCTGAGTTGGATACTCTAGGTGAGGAGTCATACAAGGACAGTACTTTGATCATGCAGCTTCTCCGTGACAACCTTACTCTCTGGACTTCTGACATGCAGGTAATAACTAGTCGTCGATCCTTGAAAGTTGAAACCTTTCTTTGTTTCAACTTTATGTGTTTCATTGTTAACTATGAACTGCTGCAAATAGGTATGATTTGGTGGTTTTTTTTTTTCTGAAAATTATTTCAAAAGATTATCAAAGTTACTTGAATTATCCAGTGTCCACTCACATTGTTCATATGTTCTGAAATCAAATAGTAACAACTAACCTTTGGTCCTTGAAACCTTTCTTTGTTTCAGCTTTTATGTGTTTCACTAAAATCTAGGAACTGTTTAAAATGTGTATTATAGTTTATAAGTAGCTCTTCGTTTTCTGCTTTGTTTCCGTTACAGCTCTCAAATGATAATCAAAGGAACAATATGTTTCACTGAAAACTTGAAACTGATGAAAATGGTTATTGATGGTAAACATTACTTACTTAATACTGGATTTCACTGTTTCTAAAATCATTCTCAAATGAGAGACAAAAATCCTAAAATGCTTAAAATCGTCCACCCACATTGTTCATAGGTTCTGAATGATTAGATTTGCATTTTGATACCCTTATCTTCTTTTTTGTCCTGACCTGATCGTGTGTTAATTTCAATGATTATGGAGCTTTCTACCCACAGAGTTCATAGGTTTTGGAAGTCACATGGTTACGTTTTTGCATGATGATTATGATATCCTCATGTTCTTCCTGTCCTGATATGATTATGTTGTGTTGGTTGGAATGGTATTAATCAGGACGAAGGTACAGAGGAGATCAAAGAAGCGGCAGCACCAAAGCCTGCTGAAGAAGAGGAGACTTAAGTCTGTTATTCAGTATTCTAAACTCATCCAACTATTTAGTTGTTCCGCTTGTGTTTGTTTTTCTAATCTTTTCCATTTGCCATTCCTGAAGCTTCTAAGGCCGTCTATTCTTGTCCTTTGATTGCTCTTCCTAATCGTGGATGCTACTGGGTTTATTATCATGTTTATTTTTCATCTTGTTGATTGAATGTCGGGCTTTGTGCCTTGTACTGAACTCAGATTGCTTTCTTACTAATGCTAAATATCAGGTGGTGTTTTTCGTATGCATATTTTTAGTTTTTTTTTTTTCCAGTTTGCTTAGGTTTACAGAGCTTAGAGATGGGCGTTTGGCGATGCTAGAAATGTAGAAAGGTAGGCTGCATAGCGCTTGTCATTCATTTCAACAAAACCGACCTATAATTCTGCAGAAGGGAGTGTTGGCGTTGTATATGATATATCAAACTGAATTTGTTTAGTTTATTTCGATCCCCACGTTCCCAAGGTTGAACCAAAAGGGCGCTTCTAATACTTTTTAACATCGGAACCTATATCCTTAAAACGTTATGGCCTGCGTCCCAAGGCACTAGATGGAAGGGATCCGTTTGATTTTATAAAAGCAATGACATGATCACCAGAAAGAGCTGTTATCTTATCTTGAAACTTATTGATGGATCTCAAAATCCATTCAACGTACAAAAACTCTAACGTGTATAAGAAATAATTCAGAAAAGTATTTGTACTAGAGATGAAGTATGAAAAGTGTATTGATAATGTAAAAAGAGCCAAGGGTATCGACTAACAAGAGAGTGTTAAGGTATAAAACTATAAGTTTGATATTAGAGAATTCAGATTCTCCTCTTCTTGTTCTTGGTTCCTATTTTATAGGTGTAGGTGGTGTTAATCGTAATAGCGATGTGATCTTTAGTGAGTATCGAACGTATTTAAGACCTTCTTTAATGCACCGATCTTCTTTACATTTTGGTCTGGTCGTGTCAGCTCGGGACTGACTATCCTCTCTCACATTAGGATGGGCATGTGACATTTGTAGGCATATTGTCTTCTTTTGGGCCTTAGTAGTATTGGACTAGATTCTTGGACCGGGTTTGGAGTGGGAGTGATACAGTCTCTAATAATAGCCCCCACTCCCGAGTCCGGTGTATTTCAGATTGTCAGGCAAGTCGGATGTTGATTCTAACTTGGCTGATGTGTTATAAACTCATCCACAAGATTTTATCCACGGGACCTCGTCTACAAAACCCTTTGTAAGATTAAAAACCTTGTCTACGAATCTTTGTCCATGAGATCTCGTTCACAAATCCACACATTTCCCATCCACTATTTTAACATCCATAAATATCATCCACTTCAAACCCAGAACTCCACAACCACCGCTAGATCTTCTTATTCGAAACAGAACCGATGGCCAAACACAATCGACGTAAACCCATGAACTAACCTTTTAATAATAAATATTGCATTTATTGCAACCACACACAAACTTAGTTAGCTTTGTGGTTACTTTTTAAAAAGACCATTCTTCTACTTACACAAAACTAGGGGTATTTATGTCCGGAAAAAGACACATGTCGCCAAACAAACAATGTGTCTCTAACAGAAAAGAGAAGTCATAATGTGTCTATCTATGTAAGTCTCTCAAATAAGCATGATCTTCCATTCAATGAAAGTCAATTCAATATGAATTAAGTGAAGGACTATTTTAGTTGGACCTAACTTTTTTTTTAAATAATCGGTATTTAATCTGACTAATAGCCCATTAATGTAATTATGCGGCCGATTATTAGTCTGCCTATTTTTCATAGCGAATTGGCCTAAATTGATATGCTTGGTTTCCAATAGTGTTTTGGCGGCCACGTTTTCAGCTACTCGGACGCGTTTTTGAACCCGTCACTCTTTCTCTTTCGACTTGTTTTAGATGTCCTGAGCAAAGGCCCAATAGATATCTGTGTCATTTCTGTATCCTCACCGCGAACTATCTTCTTGGTCACATAGAACTTCTTTCCTTCTTTCTTTTTGTTGACAAAATGTCATTTTTGTAAAGGCCCTTGTCTCTAAATATCTTATTTTAATCATAACACACTCCTTTCAGTTCAACACTTCCTTTAATTTATTTTAAACCAAAACATCTTACAAATAATCAAACTCAATGAAAAACTGAATAACATGATGATAGTTTTAGGAATGGTAGTGAAAGCCCTGGAGAATAACAAGACCTAAAAACGATGGCACCAGACAGAATCTTACTCCTGCCCTCTCGAACATATCTGAAAAATGAAGGATCAATATTGGTTTACTCAGTGAGGGTGGTTTCAAGGAACCCACGAACTCAGTTCAGAACAACTAAACAATCAGCACGTTCACCAGCTAATAGAATCTATTATGCCGCACACAAATAGAGCTCTAGGACCTCTCGCTCACGGACGTCCCACCTCGTTTTGACTTATCCCACAGGTACCTCCGTACAGGTCCTGAAGCTTCCTATGTTACCACCCGCTCGCAGCCAGCTGGCCCCTTTTGGCACTTTCTGCCCTGCGGTCTTGATGATCATTTATGTCAGGACCCGACATGAATCGATCTTACAGCGCCCTTTACATTAACTCTGCTTTTTTCGGTCTCATTACGTTAACTCATCATCTTTTTCTAGACGCCACCGGTGTCTCAGTTATCACATCTATCATCATTATTGTTAGGTCCCACGATTTACCACTTTTAGGTCATGTTATAGGCTATATTTAGAGTCTTTATTATGTATTTCAAGTCTGTTTTAGGTCATTTACAGGCCAATGTGCGTTTTAGAGAACTTTGGAGATTATAGAGCAAAATGGAGCTTGAAGAAAAGAAAATTCATATCTGTGCAAAGATTAGAGTCGAGATATGATGTGAGCGTTGACCGATGCTGCCATGGCGTCGATTGACGCTAATGCGGATAGACGAGACCGACGAGACTTTCAATAATTGTATTATTACCCAGAAGTTTCTTTATTTGCAAAGAAGCCCCTGGACGTGTTAAACCTATTTATATCTATTTTGCAGTCATTGTTTAGGCTAAGTTTTATTTGATTCTTATAGAGCTTTTGGAAAGAATTTCAGAACTCTGTCAAATATTGATTGGAACTCAAATATTTCTTACCCTTAATCTCTATGTAATTATCTATAATATTAAAACTGAAGTACAAATATAATTAACCTTCATTTCAACAAGTTTTTATATTAACTGTCATTTCATTTTTCACTCAATTTAATAACTTCATTAATTATATTACTATAATAATGATAGTGCACATTTTTATTTATTACATAAACAACATTAAATTTGTACCAATTATAAAAATAAAAATGTAAAATAACCGAGTTTGGATATGGTTAGAATTCGGTTTAGTCTGTTTTACTAAAACCTTTTTTTATTTTAGTTTCAATTGGTGAAAAACTATGTAGCCAAAACACATAATTCAAAGACATAGTGTATGTAAACAAAATAATAACTTAAATAAAAATAATAGAAACATATTATATTTTATTGTCACTTAATATTTCACTCTATATAACTATTTTACTAAATAAAAAACTCTATTTATTTCACTTAATTTAGCCAAACACATAGAAATTTTTTTTTATTGTTTAAAAAATCAATTATGCATGAACATTCAGGTACCCATTAAGGTATGAGTTGTTGCTTTCAGATATCATTTTTGTTTGTTTTTTATATATTAGCCCGTTTGAATATTATAAATTTATGTGTCAGTTTCGAGGTGGGACCTCCCATGTCTGGATGAGTTCAGTTCTGATGTATAGGAACCTAAAAATATTCAAATAACAATGTATCTGAAATAGATTCAGATCTTTGTACCAAAAATAACAATACCCGATTCAGTCTAGTTCTTTTGAATATAATTAGTATGAAGATACATCTAAAATATATAAAACTAATCATAAAAAACCAATATCAATGTATAAAAACGTAGAAACTAATATTCGCGCGGACGCACGGGTCAAGCTCTAGTTTATGATTGTGATTTGTGTTTCTTCCATCATGAGTAATTCACTTGTTAGATCTATGGATTTTCTAAGGTTTTGATGAACTTATGACTGATATCTGCTGGGGTTATCCATGGCCTCCTTCATCAAGACTGTTCTTATTGTTTGTTCTTATGATTATTCACTACAACTTGAACTTAGGATAATTGGAATAAAACGAGAATGTGAATGATATCCTGATCTGAATCTGATGAGCTAGGTTGTTAGACGCAGCGAGAGTTGGCCTAAATAACTTAGTGAACACATCCTAATCTTATTGCCTGTCTAGAGAAATTGGTCAAGCAGCAATTGGCCTTCGAGGATCTATAATTGGACAGTTCATCGCAGAAGAGTTGGGCGACTGATAATTGAACTTAATAAACCCTTAGCAACTATTGATTCGAGTTTTGATTGTCTATTTGATTTTCCTAAATCTAGCGTTTTCCCTATCTATCTACAAGCCGATATCCTTGTTCTTTTTGCTTTATTGATTTCTATTTCTATTCTACCTTTACCTATTGCTGATCATTTATTGTGTGATCTATGCTCCCTGTGAATTCGATCCTCAAGTACTGCAATTGACCTTTTATTTGAGAGAGTGCTCTTGGGGTTAATTTGAGCATATCAGTTACACATTAACTCATCATTAGCTCATCATTAAATAACCATTAACTCATCAGTAGCTCATCATTAACTCATCATCTAGGTGCTTTCCATCATATCACCACACATAGCAAAATTGCAAACATCCTAGATCTAGCACACATCACATCATTCATTTAGAAATCTAGATTTGATTAACAAAGGAGTAGAGTCCCGAAAGATTACTTTACCTCAGACAATTTCACATCTGGGTCCTCACATTTGCCTTTCTTGCCGACACAGATCCATATTAGAGGAAGATGAAGAAAACAACATCCACACAGCAACATATCTGTTGTCGTACACTCAACAGAATATTGGAAAGGGATTAGAGGTCAGATCTGAAACACCCAACGACGAATCATTGAGAGAATGAAGATGGAGAAGTAGATCGGAAGTTTACCATACATATTCTTATAAACGTATAAAAATACGACAAAAGAAGCAATCATGAAACGGTAACAGAAGATGGTCGGCGCTGGTGGTGGTCAGCGGCTAGGGTCTGGGTATCCTGAGATCTCTGCATGGCTTTGCCTTGTCTCTCTCTGATAAGAAAAGAGAACGAGGCATCTCTTTTTAGAAGAAAAGAAGGGGAAACCTAGGGTCCTAACCCTAATAGGCCATATACCTGACGAGCTTCTCTTAATAGAAGGGAAATTTTTATGGGCTGGGTTGGGGTTATTATAATTCTTACCCACTTACTGAGAATTCTCCCCCAAATTTTGTATCTCAATACTTCAACCCAA
The DNA here is from genome assembly GCA_016771965.1 of Brassica carinata. Lineage (NCBI taxonomy): Eukaryota > Viridiplantae > Streptophyta > Magnoliopsida > Brassicales > Brassicaceae > Brassica > Brassica carinata. Next base: position 11,575,705 of record CM028689.1, on the reverse strand, counting down.
AACATCCCAAACCAGGACAGATCCTTGATACCCATAACCAAATAGTCACTTGTAATCCATTGATTCCTGTAACCAACTCGGTTCACTGATCCTCATTGTGATCCATACGTCCTTTTGGATTTGGTCCTTTTCCCACTAAACAAATAACATGCACATTCTTTCCTCGTGAACAACTGCTTCCTTGCGGTCTATAAACTCAACATGTATGCTGACAAATGATAACTTGTGAAAAACACCAACTAATGACCTTTGAAGACATTCTTTGTGGCATTATGGTAACCTTGTCACTTTTCTTAATGTTCACATCCTGAGATACCTTATCCTTCCTGCGAATTTCATATCGTTGTATCACTTATTGAAATAACCCTCCAATGGTCATGCACTTTTATTCTCCCCATCAAGGAATTACACTTACCTATCTGTTTCCTGAATCATTTTCATCTCAAGATCCAGACTCTCCCTCACTTTGGTTCATCATTTGGGTCCAATACAGTTTTCTATACAAGCCGCATTGGGGAAATCCTTATGCTTGAGTGGTAGCTATTGGCGTACCCAGATTCAACCAACTATAAATACCTTCTCCACATTCCTTACCCAACCAAACACACATGTACGCAACACACGTTGATCCCCATGTCCTTGGCGATTCAACAAGAGAGTCCAAAATTATGATGTCCCATTTCCATTGTAAAACATGTAACTATTGCAATAATCCACTATGGATGCCTTTATCAGCTAACATGCCTCCATCGTGAAATCAGTGAAAAAACATTCTTTTATCATCTCGTTCCATTAGTAGTCCTTCTTCGATTCCTGATACTTCTTTGTGTTTTCTATGTGTATGGAATACTGTGACTACTAGGTTTTTCCCAATTCTCGTCCTTCAGGTCTTTTTCGCCCTGATCACTCACTCTGGACCTAAATAGAATTTAACCAATGTTCTTAATCCAAAGCTTTTTGTCCATGGTCTTCCTTCCAGTAGACGTGGCACACAAGCGTAACTCGCTAGATAACCGGATATTCCAGATGTGCTGGTGTGTACTACCATTGGTATTCCAGACCAAGTTAATACTAACACTAGAATTTGATTCAGCCGTTCCTTTAGCCAATCAAAGCTCTTAAATTCAAATTTTTGTCTATTTTAACTTGTCATCCTATCCTATCAGCCATGTTGGTCGGGTACCAATCTAGTCACGAACCTCCAATAGTATCATGTCAATACTTACGAACCACAATCCTTAGTAACACTCTTAGTGAATTCCAACCATTTATCACCTCTTTGTCTCTGAGATGTTGACTTTACGTCTTTTAAGATGTTGCCTTTCATGGGTGGTAGGAACTGATTAAACTGTAGTCCACTAACACCCTAACACCTTATCCACTTAATTTTCCTTTCATGGGTGGTAGGAATTGTTTAAACTGTAGTCCACTAACACCCTATCAACCCAAATTGTCTTAGATGCAGGTCTTCCACGGTGAAGGTATTATTTAACTTTGGCTTCGAGAACACTTTTATTCTTCGCCATAAATAGACGACATCCAAAACTCAAGTGCAAACACAACTTTAATAAATTTCAATTTCCAGTAATTGACCTACTGTGGCCTCAATTTCGGCCTCAATTTCCTTGATAGTAGTTGATACATAAGAGATCACTTGCCTTTCCAGCATAAGTACATATCCTAGTGTCGTCCCAAAAGAGTCCAAATAAACTATGTAGGATAGGCCTAGCCTTGGTACTACCAGTACTGGTGCATGGGTTAGCTGTTCCTTCAGCCTTGCAAACTATTAGCATATACTTCTGACTATATAAACTTTACATCTTTTCAATAAATATGGTCATAAACCCAGACGTACTTGCAAATCAATTCATATACTCCAGTAATCCACCAAAATTACACAAATTCAGATTAACGAGTAAATTCTTATTATACAACTTTTCCAAGTTTTACCCAAGTTCCCGTCACACTCCTCCTGTGGAGTAGACCATTAAGTCTTCGTTTATCACTCACATAACTTCCCAGTGCTCTTGAAAACATCATTCACCTACTTCATAGAAACACATTGTGCATCAATTGACCCAAAAAGACACTTTCCCAAACTAGTAATGTACATTAAAATTCTGCAATGTTGTATGTTGAATATCTCCCTTTGATATCAGAATTAGATGCTAACCCAATGCCAGGTCTTTCTTAGAGAACCTCAAAGCTACTTGCAGTTTTTCCAAGATCTCAATGTTTCTATCCTCCATTAAACATGTGAGGTAAAAAATTCATGTCCTTGATCTTTACAATATGACACGTTTTCCCCAAAATAAGATGCTTCGTCGGATTAGTCCCTTCTCCATTAATTACTCTTGCTGTTTCTTCAACTTAAAGACTTTGCAGTGCCAAACGATATGGTGTTTTAACTCAATGTCTTCTCGGGGTCCACTCTATGGCATATGCACCATCTCGGCTTGGTGGGGATCCTTATAGTGGCTCGAATACGTTTGTATACTCAGCTAGTACGGGAATGATATCCAGTCTCAAGGCTTCCACGTCCAAGCACGCATTATTTCCCTTTTCACTTGATTCTTCTGCTTGCAAAATCAAGAAGGTAAAGTTCCATATTCTAATCCTTATTCCATTAAGGACTATCTTTCCCAAGTTTCTCGTTAAGCCCCAACAGTAGCATCATTAATACATTTCCACAGACTCGTGTAATAACACACCTCTGAACGTTGACACGCCTTTGATCACTGATATATCTCTAAACACTGATCCCTCCTGGAACCTAATTCATTTTGCAGCTCCGCTGGAATTCTTTATCTAGTCTAGCCTCTTTTACAACATCCTAAGGACTGATCTGCAATCTGTCTTAATCAGTTGAACTCTCCCCATATTCTTTCTCATTCCTGGTCCTGGAATTGACTTTGCATCTAATAATTTACTTCCCACATAAAGTATTTCACCTTGAGAGTCTCTCAGAAGTCCGTCCAAGTCAGTTTGCAACGCCTTTGAACTCTTCGATCCAATCAAATTAAGTGGATTGTCGAGATTTCTTCCCACTATTATGCACTAATTTTATTTATTCATGGATCACTTTCGTTATGCTTATTTTTTGTTTACTTGTGAGATTGACAAAATTTGACATCGTCAGCATTTATTTTATATATGTCAATGAAGATTACATGTTTAGAATTAAAAAAAGTACTGAGGGATCCTCAATCAGAAGATTCTTGGTAAATGTGACATAAATTGCAGGAAAAGTGTCCACTATGTCGCTTCTTTTTGGTCATTAAAGCAGATGAGTTAAGTTAAAGTTAATCCATATTGAGCTCCTTTCTCGTTGACGATGAGTCGATGACTAATATTATCTCGATTAGAATCCTACTCTTGTGATTGATTATATATATTTTTTTTTAACACATATTGATTATATATTCATTTGGGATTATTAAGTGCTAGTATGATACAAACGTTTACGAATTTTATATGATGTAGCAATTTCTGAGTGGAGAACAAGTAATATCACATAACATCGAAGTGTACAACACATGGATTGCTAACTTGGAACTTAGTTAAAATAATAATAAAGGCATTAAAAAGTAAAAAGTGTTAATCATCAAACTAACGATCTTGAGAGATAAGCTTTGAAGACCTTTGTTCTCCTCTGATGGCAGAAGCCATGGCCATCAGATCTGCTCTCAGTCGGCAGTATCGTTTGGAATCTCATCCATACAAGTGCGCTCCGACAGTCAAACGCTTATCAAGTTATCACCAACAAACAACTCCAAAAAGAGATCTTTCTTGTTCCCTCAGATATCGATTTTCTCTGTTCTTTGTTTGTGTCGATCAGTTTCATCTTCATCCCCCAATCTCTAAACAAGAAAGCTGAGGGGTTGGCCAAGGCCTCTCTCAAAAACTATCCTGCAAACTAATCTTTGGGCTGGCACTCTCTCCTTTAATTAATGAAAGTATTTGTGTTCACAAAAAAAGCTTATGAGAGACTAGAGTTTGTTTTAAGAAAAATATATTTGTCAATTTTTGTTTTTCTTTAAGCTACCATAAAAATAACCTAGTTAATTTTTTTTTAAAAAATTCTTACTATCTGTTCATCACACATCACACAATTCTCTATAGTTCTTACATTGAATTTAAAAAGGCAAGAAATTGATTCTTATAAATTTATTTATTAGTTAGCACAATCCCATTTTTGAATTTCATACATTTTCATGTAAGATAACAAAATTCAAGTATTCTTAAAATGACAAACAAATCAGAATTCACCAATATTATAATCGATATAATAATAAATTAACTTTAACTAATCAGATTTTTTATTTGGCATTGATCTTTTCATAATTTTGTATCGCATCATCTTGAGTATTTTGTAAAACCAGAATGCGCTCACGAGTTGTAATCCCAACGCCATTGCCTAAAATATAAGAAAATAAATCATCAAATACTATTCTGTTTCAGTTGAAATGTGTGATATATGATGATATTAATCAGCATAATGCGGATAGTTTCTTAACAAGGTCTTAATTTCAATAAGAATATACTGGCGTTTAAATTTGTTTCATACATTTATAAAAACTATCATATGGAGAAATCTGTGAAACAATAAAAAGTCAAAACCCAGAAAAAAAATTGAAATGCATCATAATTAATTTACCTTGATGAGGATGGGATTATCAGCAGTTGTCGTGACGTAAACGAGGTAAGGTCCACCCACCATTCTCGCGAGTGAGAAGATTGTTGCAAAACACACCTACATAAACCATTTATTACTGGTTAGTTGACTTTCCTCATATACACACCTCAATCAGAACAATATAATTTTTTTTTTTTTTCTTTTTGTATATGAGGAGGTATGGCTGGACAAATAAATCGAACCCGAAAACCCGAACCAAATCCTATCTGATAAAAATGAACCCAAACTGATCCGAATTCGACATAAATACCGAATGGATCTTGTTTTATGGTATTTCAGGTTATGGGTATAATTCGAACCGGACCAGAATCTAAATGGATATTCGATAGAACCCGAAACATTCAAAATCCCAAAAAGATATTGTACCAAATATGATCTTAATTCCTAATATGTATCCAAAATATACTAAGATATGTTGAACATCTAGGATAATAATCTATTACATGAAGGTTGATGGTTCTATTACATGAACGTTGATGGTTCAAGATGGGAGTTGAAGCTTAAAAGTTTTAGATTTTGTTTTTTGTTTTCATTGAACAATGTTTCTCATTTCATGAGAACTTGGTTTTCATTTTATGATTTCATTTATCTAGTTTTCTTTCTATCAATAAATATGTTTACCTGTCGTTTGATTTTGAATGATCACGGTTGATGTTCTTTTCTTATTTTAGAATTGATTTTACTTATGTTTTGCTTACAAAATAGGTATAAATCATGTATTTTAAAATTGAAAAACCGATTTTACTTATGTTTTGGTTACAAAGTAGTACAATCATGTACTTTAAACCGAAGAACCGATTCAGATCTAAACCCGAAAGTATATCGGGTCGTACAGGTTCTTTGAAGATTTATTAACCCCGACCCGAACTCGATAGAACCCGAACCGTTCCCAAACCGAACTTTCATATAACTCGAATGAGACTGATTTTGATAAACCCGAAAAATCGAAATCTGACCTAGAACTAGCCGGCGCTAATACCATTTCTGACGTAAAGCATCCTTTCCAATGCGAATCGAATCCGGGTGACGGTAATTGCAGCCGTAACTTCTTTAGGTAGTTGCAACCACAACTTTTTTACCACTAGAACTAACTCGTCTTGGTAAACAATATAAATTATTTTATTAAAGATAACAAGATTTGAAAAATTTAACTATGTTTACGTGTTGGTTTTAATTTTTGATAGTTAAATTTCTAAAACGATGTTCGATCAACCTTGTAAGAGATTATAAACATGGAACGTTTAACATGGAACCTACAAAAGAATTCAAAGACTCCCTGGTTTCTAACCCACCTAAAACGATAGTTGAAAATATTTTTACCACATACTAAATCATGCAGTAGTAATTCTAATTCATTATTGTTATGTATGCTAATACTCACATCTGCGGCAAGATTGAGATCGGTGTCTCTGTAACCAATCTCCTTAAGAATCTCCCTGAGGTGAAGGAATGGACTTGAGATCTCTGTTATCCAAATTGCTGCAACCATCTCGGAGGCGCACTTAATTCCACCATAAATTCACAACAAGAAAAATACAAAACATCTGTTTATTTCTTAAAACTCAACTTGACCTAAGAATTATATATATATATATATATATATATATATTACCTTTCGGTAGCAAAGTCCAGCTACAAAACCAAGAATGCAGACAGAATGATGAACGGCATTATCAATGCTAAGGACTTGATCAAAATGACTACAAATAAGATCGTAGATCATGTAAGATAACGAAAACGCCATCGTTTCCATCTGCTGGAGAGATGACGTGGAACCGATGGGGCAAACTGGGCAAGACCAATCTTGAATCGTAAGAGTAGCTAGAACGACAGCGACTGTGGCGTGAAGGGTCGAGACTATACGAGTGCTGAAGTCAAAGGAGTAATTTGAGAAGATTCGTCGCGCGAAAATGAAAATCAAACCCCATGAGATAGCTCCAATCACTGTTATGTTAATCACTCGAATATATTCTTCCTCCATCGATTTCTTTTCTTGTAATTTTCTTCTGTTTTTTCCGAGACAAGAAGTGTGTTTTCTAAGAACTTTTTATTGTCTTCTTGTTTGGTTTGAACTTTTGGGTTATTAATAGACTGATGCTATAGTTTGGTGTATGTTAGTTGGATTATTCAATGAAGTGGGACCAATATATTTTCATCTTTTTCTTGTCTTGTTTTTTTTTTTTCTGGAAAATTAATTGTTCCGATAAGATTTGACCCAAAGAGTTAGGAAGGTAATCCGTTAGCTCCCAACCAGCTGAGTTATTGGATTAAAATTTATTCATGTACGTCCTCAAACATGTTACAATACATATAGCAGTGGTGGCCTATTAGATAACCCTGACTCACCATGATGGCACTTATTTTTCTCGAGAAATGTACCAAAACTTAACTACTAATACATATTGCGTAAGTGTTTATTTTCAGTTTTATATACGTATATTTATTTTAAATCATTAGTTGTACACATTTTTAACGTTAATAATATATTTAAATATTTATATAACTATTTCAAATACAATTATTTTATAGTTTACATCTTATAATTAATCAATTGTTTAAAACTGTCACATATATTTTTTGCTTTTTATTATATGTTTATCTTATTATATTTACATTTAGTTATTGAATTAATTAATATATGCATGAAACAACATTTTTGAAATTATTTTGTATTAAATTTATGTTCAATTCTGACCCGCTGACCTTGAAAACCAAATTTTCTTTTAACAATATTTTTTATGTTTATTCATTTTAGATAATATATATTATATATACAAAGTCTAAGATATATCAATTTTTATACATGTATTATATAGTTTGTGAATGTTAAGTCGTTATGTCTTTGCATTATATTTTTAGCATAAATATTTTATATTTATGAAAATAAAATTTATCAATTTAATATAACTTTATCATATTTAGTTCAATATAATAATTTTATTTTAACATGAATAGTTATTATTATAAAATAGATAGACATAAGATATAACTTTTATTTTTCATTTTATAAATGATAACTATATATATTAATGCATAATAATAATAATTCATTGCTAATTACAAAATTAGTTTAAATATTTACATAAACTTTTTGAAAATTAAGATAATGTTAAAATATTTTTTCAAAATATTTGTTAGAATTTTTAATATATATATACATATATTTAAATGAAAAGATATCATAATTAAAAAAATTTATATTAATAGCTTTAATGAAATACATGTTATTTTTATACGTATTATATAGTTTACTAATGTTAACCAGTGTTACCAATGTATTATATTTTGAACATAAATACTTATGAAATGTAATATATTAATTTAACAACAAAATATAATTTTATCATATTTAGCTCATATAATAATTTTTTCTTAATACGTCTGATTGTAATTATATAACAGATAAAAATAGGATAGAATTTATATTTTTCATTTTATAAAATATATATATGTATAATAATATTTCAAAACTAGTTAAAAAATTAGTGAAAATATTTACATATAAATTTTAAATTTAAGATCTTGTTTAAAATCTTTTAAACAAATTTGTTAGAATTTTTAAAATATATTTATTTATATTAAAAGATATAGTAACTCTTATAATAAACATTGTATTGACCAAAAGTTCACTTGCATGAAATATTTTGATATAAGTATTGTATTATATGCGTGATTAATTGGATTTTATAATGTATGGTTTATGCATATTGTATTGAGAAAATATAGAACCGGTGGTTTAGGATGTACTTAAGAATGTTAAATATACTGTTTAGAATGTATATTTTATGTTAAAGAGAACTGATTTAGTGAGAATCCCATCTATTAATGTATCAGAAATGATGACAAAAACCAGTTAGGTCAGATTTTGTTTTCTTTATCAACTACATAAACAGAATTGGTCGTATAGGACAGAGGTGATATTTTGATCCCAATCATAGTTACGAAAGGATTGCCAAAACTATTAAAAACCAATTATGTCTACTTAAGATTGATTAATAAAATATATAAATCTAGATGTTCGTATAGGAGAAAATGTCACTATGATCGAGAATATATAACATGATCTAATTTATTAATATAATATTATAGTGATCCAATTTTGAAAAAATATTTTAATAAACAAAATCAGTTTTATAGGTGAAGTTGTTATTATAGCCAATTATATAAGACATATATCTTAATGATGCCAAAATGATATTAAGAAATAAATGAAACATGAATTTCTGAAGAAGGTCCATTTTTAAAAAAATCACACATGAATAGAAGTTGTGACTTCTCTTTTAATATAATAGATTCAAATTTTTATTGGTATACACATATTTAACTGTTTTGACTTGAGATAATTACATTTGCAAGGAAATTAATGTTTAGTTCCTCGTATATAAAGCCAGATCATGAAAACCATAAACATAAAATATCTACTCCTTCCGTTCCAAGTTCCAAAAAGATCCATGTTCTAAAAAAAAATTTGTTTCAAACAGATACATTTTTTAATATTTTCAACACATTTATTAATGACAGATTGTACAATTCAAAAAATATAATTATATTTATTAAAATTTTATTGGTTAAAATTTTTGAAGAATTGTTCATTAGAAAAACAATGCATTGGTAACTAAATTTTTTTTTGTTTTTCTTAATAATTCTGAAAAACCTAAAACATACATCTTTTAGAAACGGAGGAAGTAATATATAATAGAAATTTCTATAAAATTTTATATATATAAATAACACTAGAGTAACAAAATTTTGAGCTATGTAGAAAATAAACTTATACAATTCTATATAAAATATAAATCCAATATTCTCCGCTCTCCTCATTCATCTTGGCTTCTTGCTCACTAGTCTTCGTTCTTCACTCATCACTATTTATTCTTAAACAGCCCCAACTACATCTTTAGTGCCAACATAATACGTTTGAATAAGACCTTAGCTTTTACGATTTGGGTCTTGTGTTCATGCCTTTCCTTTTTGTTTTTAATGCTTGTTTAAGCTGTTGAATTTACAAAGAAATTTAGAATTTTTGGATCAAGATAATATCTGTAATGAAATTTGGTTGATTGAATTCTGTGATTTGAATTGAAGAATTGTTCTTAATGAATCTTTAGCAAATTGTTTGATCTGCAGTACCGATTTACCTGCAAATTTCTATGAGCATAGCGTTTTTCATATCTGAACTTACATCATTTTTACTTTATATTTTCTTTAATTATTATATTCATTCTTGTTTAAGTTAATTAGAAAGTAGAAATCTGTTTAATGATTTTGAGTCTCTGTAGATTCGACTTCTTTGCAGAATAGCTCATAGAGACTATATTTGAGTATATCATGGATGTTCATGTGATGCAATTTCTGACAATGATGCACTACAAAAAAGTCTACACTGATAGCAGAATATTATAGCACGTTTTACTGAAACTGCTATCGTAGATGACTTAGAAATTTCCATATTATATAATAGCGTTAGATAAGCACTACAATAGAGGGAAAACTAAAATAGTACTTAATTAATGCTATTTTGAAAATTAAGTGAGTGAGAAGATAAATTTACCGATTCCATTAATACTTAACGAAAATTTAGATTTAAGCACCAAAAATTATTTAAGCGTAAGCCTATCAAATACATATAATAGGCTTACTGAAGACGCTTATGCTAAGAAAAATGCTATTATATGTATTTGATAGACTTACTGAAGACGCTTAAATAATTTTTTGGCGCTTAAATCTAAATTTCCGCTAGCTTTTAACCATAAACTATAAATATAAACTTTAAAACTCTAATAATTCCATACTATCAACTCAAATCTTAAATCTAAAATCAAAATTTTAGTTCTCAATCTAATCTATAACTTCCAAAACAAAAAAAATGTTAAATCTTAAATTTTATATCTAAACACAATTTGTAATTTCCAATATTCTTTAGTTTTTTCAACTTTAAATTTATAATTAAACCTTAAACTCCAAACTCTATTCCCAAACCTAAAATATGCGTCAAACCCTATGTATTGTATCATAAATTATAAATCTACACACATAAATTACAAATCTAATTTTCAAAATTTATTCTCAAATTTCACTCTAAATTAAACATAAACTCTATATATTCTTTAAAGATTGATATGATCAAAGTTTATTTTAAATCTAAATCTTTAAATTTTACATCTGTTTTCCAAACTTCAATTTCCAAATTTAAAAATTTAAACTCTGAACTCTATTTCATAAACTCTTAACTTCTAATACCTAAATACCAATCACAAAGTTTAACTTTTAAAATTTAAATTTAAATTTGTAAATTGTGAAATCTAAATCTTAGATTTTTCCCAAAATAATTTTTTATTTTCGAAAATTTATTATAAATATCTATATAATAAATACACACAAAAATGAATAGGTAAAAGATGGATACAAAGAAACAATTAGAAAATATCTGATTGGTCAACATAATGTGGCCAATCAAGTTATAGAAAGAAAAAATGTGGCCAATCACGTTAAAGGGTGCAGACTATTCATTGTGTAACCACAACCATTGATGAAAGTTAATCTAATAGATACAAATGCACAAAGATTAAAAACCACCTTTTTTTCTTCTATCTCCTCCTTCCTCTTTTGCCTCTTACGTGATTTTCTCTCTTCCCTCTTACAGTGAAAAATCTGGTCTCTCAATCGATCTCTCTTTCTCTTCATACCTTTGTCATCTTCTCTTCTTTCTCCCATTATTGAGTTTTTTAAATCTAATTTATCTGCTCTCTGTTTTTTTTTCTTCAGATCGAATTGCTTCTCCATGCCATGAAGCTCACCTCGTCTCCATCTCCGGAAGCTTACCACCTCGCCTCGTTTCGACTCGACTCGTCTATGCTGGACTCTCCTCGCTTCAGCTCGACTCTCCTTTCTTCAGTTTCTTCCTTCTTTGACTTCAATGGAAGCGGAGATGATGAAGCCTCAGAAGCTGCGTCGGAGGAGGCACGGAAGCTGTAGTAGAGGATACCCTGAGGCCGGAAGCATCGACGAGTTATCAAGAGATTGCATTGGAGACAAGTTTTATATAGAATAATTGCTGTAGTGAAATATCTTTCAAAAAGAAATTTAGCGTTTCGAGGATCAAATGAGAAACTTTACCACGATAGTTATGGTAATTTTTTAGGAATGATTGAAATGATTGCTGAATTTGATGTGATTATGCAGGATCATATAAAACGCATCCAAACTCATGAGGTACATCACCATTATCTTGGTCATAACATTCAAAACGAGCTAATTTCTCTTCACACATACAAGGTCAGATTTTCTATCACAGGTGTTATTAAAGAAACAAAATATATTTCTGTTATCCTTGATTGTACACCAGATGTGAGTCATCAAGAGCAAATGAGTATAATTGTACAATGTATGAATATGTTAAATAAAAATATTAGAGTTTCTTAAGGTAGGTGATACATCGGGACTAGGCCTCTTTAATGAATTACAAAGTGCTCTTAAGTCTCTTGATCTTGATATTAGAAATGTGAGGGGACAAGGTTATGATAATGGTTCTAATATGAAAGGAAAACACCAAGGAGTTCTAAAACGATTGCTTGAAATTAAGTCAAAAGCATTATTTATGCCATGTGCTTGTCATAGTTTGAATCTTGTTGTTAGTGATATGGCACACTCTTGTGTGAAAGCTGTTTATTTTTTTGGGATTGTGCAACGCATTTACAATTTATTTTTGAGCTCTACAAAAATATGGAATATTTTACTTAAGCATATTTCATGTTTTACAGTAAAAAGTTTGTCTAATACTAGATGGGAGAGTCGAATAAAAAGTGTAAAAGCTATAAGATATCAAGCTCCTCAAATAAGAGCAGCCTTAATTGAACTATATGATTTGTGTGATGATGCTATTTCAAAAAGTGAAACTGAAAGCTTGGTTGATGCACTTGAGAATTTTGAGTTTTTGTTTGGTATTATTATTTGGCATGAGATTTTATTTGCTATTAATATGGTAAGTAAGAAATTACCAGATAAAACCATATGTATTGACAATGCCATGAAACAAGTAGAAGGTGTGATATCTTTTTTGAGAAATATAGAAATGATGGATCTAGGTCTGGGATGAACATGGCTAAAGATCTTGCTCATGAGATGGGTATTGATGCTATATTTCCAAAAAGCGTCGATGTTTTAGAAAAAAACAGTTTGATGAAACTGATCATAATGAAGTAATTCAAACAGCTGAAGATGATTTTAAAATCAATTATTTTCCTGTCGTTGTGGATATGTAAATTACTTCGTTGAATGATAGATTTGAACAAATGAGAACATTTGAAAATGTTTTGGGTTTTTTATATAATTCAGTGAAGCTAAAATCACTTGATGCTGTTGAGTTAACAGAAAATTGCAAAAAGATTTATAAAACATTTTCTCATGACGATTCGTCAAATGTTGATTTTGATGATTTTTTTCTGAGTTAAGAATGTTGCAGGTTAGTTTGTCCGATGAAGCATTGACACCGATTCAGGTTCTTGAGTTGGTAAAAGCTATGGGTTGTTATTCAAATGTTGATATTGCTTACCGAATTTTACTTACCACACCTGTGACAGTTGCATCAGCTGAAAGAAGTTTTACTAAGCTAAAATTGTTGAAAAATTATTTGAGATCATCAATATCTCAAGAAAGGTTGAACGGTTTATCAATTTTATGCATTGAAAAAGAAGTCTTGGAGAGTATGAATTTTGAATTAATTATTAATGATTTTGCATCAACTAAAGCTAGAAAGAAACGTTTAGTGTGATTGCCCTTTCGTTTTTAAAGAATTGATACATCTTTTTCTAAGTTTTTTTTCTGGTCATGAAAAAAGAGGACACGAGTATACTCGTCCAAGATTTGATCACTGTCAAGGCAATGGAATGAAGAAAAGTTAAAGAAATATTTATAAAAGGGTCCATATTCTACGTTTCGCCCAAGGCTACGAAATAGTTTAAGACGGGACTGTGGAAAACGCCGTCTCCAGTCAAGGCTGGAAGAGGCCAGGCGCATGACTGTTGGAGGAGGCGCACATGGTGTTTTTTTTTTTGTTTAGTTTTTTTTTTCGGTTTAGTGTAAACCGAATTGGAGAAATTGTGGTGGTTTACTTTATTTTTTATTTCTGGTTTAATTTTGTAAACTGGAATTTATTTATAAACCAAATTTAATTTATAAATAAAATTATTTTATTTTTAATTATAAAACATTTTTCGGTTTAATTTTGAATTATTTTAATTTTAATCATTTTTTTATTGTAGAAGGATCTATCATAGAACGAAATATTAATTGTTATTTAAGATAATAATAGCACTCAAATATTTTTATAGTGCCTCCACTCTTCTTAGCGTTTACAAAAATGCTATCATAAAAGGGGTACCTTTGATGACTGCCAATTACATAGCATTTACGAATTCGCTATAAAATTCCTACTATAACATATATCATGTGCTAAGAATGTATATATTTCTTCTAGTGATGGTGTTGACTATCCCACTAGACACGTGTTAACCTTGGTGGCTATGGGTTTAATATACTAGGGTAAATCCGCCCTACGGGCGGGACAATAAATTAAAAATAATATAAAAATATTTTATATATGAAAGAGCATTTGTAAATATAAATGTATTTTAATTATATTTTGTTATTTTTGTTAAAGATCACAAATTTATTTTGATTATGAAAGTATTTAGAATAAAAATCTTTAGAATGGTAGTTGATTAGATCGATTCTAGAAGATAAATATAGATTGTATATTCTTATGTTTGTATGTGTATTTTTGAATTTATTGGAATTCTGAAAGTAAAAATATTTTCTCTAAAAATTTCTGATTCAAAATGTTGAAACTCACAAAGAGAAGAACATTACTTGCTCATTATTTGATATGCATTCTCAGTATACATGAATTGTTCCAGTGAGAAATAGAACCATTTCTGTTAGATATGAAACAACCGCTGCTCATTGTCCTTGGCTTCACATGTGAAACTCAATTGAAACAGTTTGGTGATGATCGTTGTATAAAATGCTCTCTCCTTATTTTGCCTATTTGCAAATCATGAAAAAACAATATGGAAACATAATAACTTTATTTTCCTAATAAGGAAGATCACTGAAGCGAAGTAAAAAAAAACAGAAGCAACTGAAATTTTGTGTGTTTAAAGTTTACCAAGAGTATGCGGCTCCTTTGCGTCAAACTATCTAACATCAAAAAAATCTTTGTTGGTTCTTGAGACTTGTCATTAGCGCTTGAAATTTCAGCATTGGTAGGATGTTCTTGCAGCTCTACTTGTTAGTTTGAATGGTAATTGTCCACATGGCTCCTAAATTTAAAACGGGTTTGTGAGTGGAAAACAAAAGCGTAGAATATATGAGAGGAGAACAACATACCTTTGTTTCAGTCTATACCTCTTTCCACGGTGAAACTGAGGCGAAACATTTATATTAGTATATTCCAATCTGAAAGAAATAATCTCAAACACCATTTACCTTTGAAACCAAAGGTTTCAGCTGATCAACTATGCGATTGCAATTCGACAGGCAGATCTAACTCCCTCGTTTATTTTCTGTGAATACATACAAATTTTGAAGATAAGAGTAATGCTTTTATCTCGAAGACATACCTCTTGGGACCAAACCAAGTTGTCGTCATGTTATTTTTAATCCAATCATCTGACTTTTCAAAAAAATAGATCAAAGCATCTTTTATCTTTTATCATATTCATAACACTTCTCTTAATTTAAATTTTGCACTTTATGAGTTAAATCGAACTAAATAGTACACAATAGAAAAATCTTATTAAAACATATATTTTGAAGGATCTGTAGGTCTTATGGAGCGAAAAGTTGAGTTTTAATTTATTATTCTTTCTCTGCAGCTATAGAAGGAGCATAGATGTTCTATATTCTATTTTTGATCAAATAGAAATTTCTCTACTATTTGTTTAACAATTAGATATAAAAACAAATGATTGTGGATAAAGGAGAAGGATAATGGGTAATGTTGTGGTTTTGGAGAATAATATTGTCTTGTTTTTAATTATTATCTTGTTTTTTTTTTAGTTTTATAAATACTTCTTACATTGTGGACTATTATTTTCTAGGGTTTTTTTGAAATGGTAATTTAAATACATGATTTTACTGCTAATATGTTTCTTAAGCGAGTTTTATAAATTTAGGATATTTTCTATGAATTTTCTGAAGAGTAGATTTATAAATATATAAATTTTATTTCACTCACACATCAATGATTTAAGATTATCAAAAATAAGTAAAATTTGAATATATATATATATATATATATACACACATGAAAATACATTACCTTTTTACATAGACGTATTGTATAACCTTATATTATTATTTTTTAGAAAGACTTTGCAATAATAGAATATTATGTTTTATTCCATTTGTACATAACATAGTTTTACAAAACAACATAAGTGATCCAATATACTTCAAAATCAATGAAACATATACCTTAGAACAGGGACAAAAAACAGATATAATGCTTAGGTTGCCTATACTTTTTGGCCGTACATAGTTTCACTTGGAATTCGCTTTACTTCTGAAATAAGCATCCATGAAACAACAAATCAAATAAAAAATGGGAGAGTAAAGATTTGCTTTGACCTAGGGACTGACAGAGACGCAAACGATCATCAACAACCTTTTTTCTCACTTTGCAAATTTTTTAAGCACAAAACTGAAGTAAATATGACATGGGCTGACCTTAAAGAACAAAAGAATCCTTTAAATGTTAACATGGTCTCGTGATTTTTTTCTTTAAGATTCCTTTCCAGCAAAATCTTTTACAAAAATGTAAAAAGCATCTCATAATGGGTAAACCTAATTGGTGATTTCACAAATCATGAGGACCAAAATAACTATAACATGGTCAGTGCCCTTTGAAAAACAAAGAAAACGTTTAAATGACGTTGATGACTTGTCCACCATTGTAACCTTTCCCTATGATTAGCTTTACCCCATACCAAACCGCTAAACTGTAGCTGCAGAAGATCACAGCCAGCATTGTACCGAGGCCTAAACCAGAGATCAAACCTTGTGTAACCATTGTCTTGTAAGCGATCTCGAGCTGGCTTTCGTATTTTTCTGTTGCTTGTTTCTCTCCCGTAAACGCTACTACCTGATAAACAAAAGCGGTTCAAATACATAGCACAAGTTTTGGTTTTAGAAAGTTAGAAAATAACAGAGAGAAGACTCACTGTTCTAATGGCTCCAACGGTTTGTTCAACTACGTTTCCAGCATCCACTCTCTGACTCACTGTTCTAATGGCTCCAACGGTTTGTTCAACTATGTTTCCAGCATCCACATAGGCCACTTGACCACGACCAGCCATTTTAGACATGATGAGAGAGATAGTACTTGGAAAAGATTACCTCTCGAAAAAAACGTAAGAAAATATGCAGTGCAAACACTGTGTTCTAGGAATGGGTGAAACCCATTGATTAAATATTTGGCTCTTATGAGCTTTTTGTTGCAGGAGTTGAAATGCACTCCTGATTCACAACCTCCTTCCCAGCGTTTTGGCAGCCCTCCGATTCCATTGTCGTTAAAGACTTCAGATTTTGGCCACATTTCTGGAATATCAGAATATTTTTTTTATTGAGTGAGATCTAAGGTAGAGGAACCATAAGCGACATGACAGGTATGTAAAAATAAACAGACATACCTGTGTCAACAATGCCAATGATAACTTCTTCACCATATTAAGATTTTTCGGATTGGCAGCAGAAAGGCCTACACCCAAATCCGAGTGGGGTTGACAGTTCATATAAACTATCAAGTGTGACATAAACAACTTCTGGTAAATCTGTTGGCACAGAGCATTAGCAATGAGAAACACATCAGATGTGTTTGAGAGAAATGAAGACGTCATGTAAATGTATGACTTAGGTGTTTGTTTCCAGGAAAGCCAAGAATATGAAACAAAGTACCTGTTATTTGTTTGGCTTGGAAGTTGGTAAGTTTCGCTGCAAAACCTTGAGAAGCCATGTCCATAACTATACATAACTGAATCATGAGCATTCCCTTTACTATAATCATGGGAACAAAAAAAGGCATGAATCTAAGTATCAGTTGAGAAATTAATATAAACTTGGGAAAGAGAAACAACTCTTACATACCTTCCAAGAAGTGACCACAACATCTGATGATGAGAAGACCAGCACGCTACATAACAAAGAAACTGGAGAGTACAGGAAATACAGCATTAAAGATGGAGAAGTTGAGGACATTAAAAAATAAAATTCAGGCGAAGGTGATCTTTATTCCACAATCTAAGCCAAGGAAGAGCCTTTCTTTTAAAAAGAAGCATATCGGGTCCGAGACTAAGTAACCACCATATCCGCGAGTATATGGATCTGGTTCATCATCCATCGTCGAGTCCAAGATCAAACCCAAACCCATCTCTCCCTGTTCGTGATTCGCCTACTTGATTTCTGGATCAAGCCGGTGACGGAACTGATGAAATCAAAAGGAACAATCAAAGAGATCAACAAACTGAAACAAATCAACAAACAAATCTAAATATTCATCGATACACAGAAACTTTGGAATAAAAAAATGAGAATCTATACATGAACAAATGTAAACCAAGTTAACAAACAGAACAAAAATTGAAATCATCTCCCAGAAACCAAAATCGAAATCATTATTCTCACTGCGATTTTTGAAAAGCTAATGATTGAGAGGATAATACTGATGAAATCCAGGGGTTAAGACATACCTTTTATAGTCAAAAATTCTGATAAAGGAAGTAAAGGGACTGCATTCAGTGATATCGTATGTGGAGTGAAGAACTTGTTAATGAGTCCATCGAAGGTGACGATTCGATTATGACTAACAACGTTACGTTTCCAGAATTTTCTATCGGTGAGTTTGTACGGCGGAGTCTCCAAAAGGAGACCTTGTTTACAGAATGTCTTATTTCGACAAAATTAATGAAAAGGAAAAGGATTTATGAATTAGCCATTTTAGAGGAATATAGACACTGGCTTACAGAGATCGAAGAAGAAAATGGCTCTTCGATTCATTGTGGAAGAAGAACACCAAACCCTTAAAAAATTTGCGGCCGGTCTCGATGTCTACGAAACGCTAAGTTTAAGAAAGTGCTTTAATGAAACAATGTGTTTTGTAAAAGTAGACACGTGTCAGCTCGTTATCATTCGAATTATCTAGGTGTAATCCGACGTGGAGGCTCTCGGAGTGAGGGATCTCTTTTATAATAATAGATATATATATATATATATATATATGAGTATATGAGTGGATCTGAATGACAGGTAATATGAAAGTCACAAGAATTGATTGAATGTGTGTCTTGTATATGTTTACAGTGATGCAAGTGATGCTTTCGGTAAGCTGAGGTTCTTGAGTGTGACAGAGCCTGCTTTGCTTGGAGATGGTGGTGACGAAGGAAGAACTTATAAGCTGTCTTGGAACCATTGCTCAGAGTGGTACTTCCAAATTCTTAAAGGCTCTTAAGGTTTCTTTTTGTTTCATCTTTGCTAGCAAATCAATCCTGACGCCAAGTTTATAAACTCATTGGTTTGATATATCTCTCTTTATCCAGTAAAACAAGGATCTTGGTTCAAATTTACGTTAAAGTTTATAGTTAAACACTTAATTTGCCTAAACTCTTCTGTGAATTTATTCTCTCTTATTTGATTTTTTTATTAAACATTGCTCGATGAGTTCTGCAGGTCCTGACAGAGGATGCTCTTGTTGTTGGTCCAACTTTACACCCAAAGGGCCTGTAAGTATTTTTAACCTTTTGTTTGTTTCGTTGATCTGGATGCTAGTTGATGCTTCTACTTAATGGCAAGGATGCTGATTAAAATATTTTGTATCTTCATTACGTAAGTCATGTTTCAGCTGCTAAGCAGAAAATGTTGGTAGACATGGAACAAAACTTTGAAGGTATATTCTCAACATACCCTTTGAGATCTGTTTTTAAATCTAAAGGAGTTCTCTCTCTCTCTCTCTCTCTCTCTCTCTCTCTCTCTCTCTCTCTCTCTCTCTCTCTCTCTCTCTCTCTCTCTCTCTCTCTCTCTCTCTCTCTCTCTCTCTCTCTCTCTCTCTCTCTCTCTCTCTCTCTCTCTCTCTCTCTCTCTCTCTCTCTCTCTCTCTCTCTCTCTCTCTCTCTCTCTCTCTCTCTCTCT
This sequence comes from Brassica carinata, assembly GCA_016771965.1. Classification (NCBI taxonomy): domain Eukaryota; kingdom Viridiplantae; phylum Streptophyta; class Magnoliopsida; order Brassicales; family Brassicaceae; genus Brassica; species Brassica carinata. The sequence continues at coordinate 11,555,829 of CM028689.1, read as the reverse complement.
CTCTCTCTCTCTCTCTCTCTTTTGAATTTGTTCTGAAACAAATCAACAAACAAATCTAAATATTCATCGATACACAGAAACTTTGGAATAAAAAATGAGAATCTATACATGAACAAATGTAAACCAAGTTAACAAACAGAACAAAATTGAAATCATCTCCCAGAAACCAAAATCGAAATCATTATTCTCACTGCGATTTTTGAAAAGCTAATGATTGAGAGGATAATACTGATGAAATCCAGGGGTTAAGACATACCTTTTATAGTCAAAAATTCTGATAAAGGAAGTAAAGGGACTGCATTCAGTGATATCGTATGTGGAGTGAAGAACTTGTTAATGAGTCCATCGAAGGTGACGATTCGATTATGACTAACAACGTTACGTTTCCAGAATTTTCTATCGGTGAGTTTGTACGGCGGAGTCTCCAAAAGGAGACCTTGTTTACAGAATGTCTTATTTCGACAAAATTAATGAAAAGGAAAAGGATTTATGAATTAGCCATTTTAGAGGAATATAGACACTGGCTTACAGAGATCGAAGAAGAAAATGGCTCTTCGATTCATTGTGGAAGAAGAACACCAAACCCTTAAAAAATTTGCGGCCGGTCTCGATGTCTACGAAACGCTAAGTTTAAGAAAGTGCTTTAATGAAACAATGTGTTTTGTAAAAGTAGACACGTGTCAGCTCGTTATCATTCGAATTATCTAGGTGTAATCCGACGTGGAGGCTCTCAGGAGTGAGGGATCTCTTTTTTATAATAATAGATATATATATATATATATATATATGAGTATATGAGTGGATCTGAATGACAGGTAATATGAAAGTCACAAGAATTGATTGAATGTGTGTCTTGTATATGTTTACAGTGATGCAAGTGATGCTTTCGGTAAGCTGAGGTTCTTGAGTGTGACAGAGCCTGCTTTGCTTGGAGATGGTGGTGACGAAGGAAGAACTTATAAGCTGTCTTGGAACCATTGCTCAGAGTGGTACTTCCAAATTCTTAAAGGCTCTTAAGGTTTCTTTTTGTTTCATCTTTGCTAGCAAATCAATCCTGACGTCAAGTTTATAAACTCATTGGTTTGATATATCTCTCTTTATCCAGTAAAACAAGGATCTTGGTTCGAAATTTACGTTAAAGTTTATAGTTAAACACTTAATTTGCCTAAACTCTTCTGTGAATTTATTCTCTCTTATTTGATTTTTTTTTATTAAACATTGCTCGATGAGTTCTGCAGGTCCTGACAGAGGATGCTCTTGTTGTTGGTCCAACTTTACACCCAAAGGGCCTGTAAGTATTTTTAACCTTTTTGTTTGTTTCGTTGATCTGGATGCTAGTTGATGCTTCTACTTAATGGCAAGGATGCTGATTAAAAATATTTTGTATCTTCATTACGTAAGTCATGTTTCAGCTGCTAAGCAGAAAATGTTGGTAGACATGGAACAAAACTTTGAAGGTATATTCTCAACATACCCTTTGAGATCTGTTTTAAATCTAAAAGAGTGCTTTATCTCTCTCTCTCCTGTTTTGAATTTTTTTTTTACTTGAAGGTGGACAAGGCAGATAAGCTTGATGGAAGAGGAGATAGCAAAAGCGGTGGGTCGTTAGCGGCAAGGACAGTAGGTTTAGAGTGGAGAAGGTCCAAGCTCTAGTGTGTGAGAAGACGGCGACGTTGAAGTACTCGTTGTAGATAGAACATTAGGTATGGAATTTTAGTTTGATGTACAGGTCATAAATTTATAACCAATTTCAGTATATAAAATTTTAAAATATTTTCATTTTTTAAATTTTAATTTTATTTTTTAATAATGCTATAACAGCAATTATTATCTGCTATTAGAAGTTATACAATTGCACAACTAATAAAATGCTATCGAACTAATATTTCAACGTAGCACAAACTAAATGCTATACAAAGTGTCAGAGAAAAGATTGTAGGGGCAGACACAACGTTCACCACAACGCTATGCTATCTTGTGATAGCGTTTTCTTCATACTATATATGTGACATTTTCTTGTAGTGCCCATGCTCAGCTTTACCATCGAACCATGCTTTCTTTCCTCGATAAGCATGTGCGGGAGGTAGACCTTTTCAATGGGACATATATACATGCTTCCTGCCATACTCAGCCACATTTTATCTGTGTTTTTTCCACACACATGACAACCCATTTCCCCCTTTACTTTACAGCCTGCAATATTCTCAAATGCTGGAAAATCCTGAATGGTCCAGAGAAGCATGGCTCTTAACGTGAAAGTAGTGTGACTGATGCATCATACGTTAACTCTCCTTTCTCCCACAGATGGTTGAGATCCTCTATAAGTGGTTCTAAGTACAAATTTATATTGTTTCAAAGTTGTATTGGACCAGGAATCAACAATGACAACATGATGTTCTCCTCCTTCATACATTTTTGGGTGACATGTTGTAATTCACTAGCAGAACAGGCCAAGCACTATAGTTAATGTTCATGTTAAACGGATTAAACCCATCAGTGGAAAGTCCAAGCCTAAGATTCCTTTCGTCACCAGCAAATGAAAGGTATTTGTCATTAATTTGATCCCAAGTAGCAGAATCTACTGTCACATTTTTCCATCAGTGCTCTTATTAGTAAAATGCCAGATTAAGTCCTTTGCCATGTCCTCTGACCTGAACATCCTCTTCAGACATGGAATCAGCATAAACTACCTAAGAACTTTCTGTGGAATTCCTTTCTTCACATCACATGTGCGCTTGTTAATCTTCCATCGTGAAGCATTGCATTTCGGACATTTGTCTAGCTTCTGAAACTCCTTTCTGAATAGACAACAGTCGTTCACACAAGCGTGTATCTTCTCATAAACCATCTCAAAAGATCTCAGAAATCTCTTCACTTCGTACAAGGATGTGTGCAAGACAATATCTTGGGATAGCATCTGTGGTAAAGGCTCTAGCAGAAGATCGAAGCTTCTATCAGACCAACCATTTTCTGTCTTTATCCTAAAGAGTGAAACAATCGCCGGGAGCTTGTTGTGGTTTACACAACTTGGATACAGAGGTGTTTCTGCATCGGCTAGCTTTGCAAGAAACTTATCTTCTGCTTATCTTCACCGTCAGCAACATCACTTAAGTCACCCTGCCTAAGAAACTCTTCATCAACAAACGCAGCTACTTGGTATAACCCTACAATCTCTTTGTTCCTCTCACTTGCATTGCTTTTACTATCAAACCCTGACATCACTTCTCCATGATGATACCAATCCTCCTGCATCTTGTAACTCAAATCCATTCCCCTTGTTACAAGATGATCAACAACGACACTGGCTGAGTGACGGTCTATGTTGCGACAGTCCGTGCATGGGCAAATTATCATCGCAGAGTCTTGTAAAGCCAACAGATCTCACAAAGTCCCAAGCAGCTCTCTCATATCCAGGATCAGCTTTTCCGTTAAGAAATATGCAAGCATAAGGCAATAGAAAAACTTAAACTCTCATAATCCTCTAATAAATCCTTAAGTATATATTGTTTTACTTTACCTACTAAGATGAACCCATGACTTTTCGACCAATTTATGCTCTAAGTTTCTTACCCATAACCAAAAAAAAGAAAACATATACGAATATCTCAATTACAAAACAAACAAACTGTCAATAACAGAAGCACCAATAAACAGTCAAGTATATACTCAATCAATCAGATGCTCAAAAGTGTCAGGCAATCAAAAACACAAACAAGACAATACTTATATTAGGTTCGAAATAATTACCTCAATAAGATCGTGCAGATTTTAAGTCGACATCACTCAACAAAGAAAAAATCAAAAGCTCCAACCTTGAAAGCAAAACAGAACAAAAACAAACCACAAATCAAATCGTTTCACCCCTAAAAGAATCACAAATCAGTCCAACGAACTCGAAACAGAGTTGAAACAAATGTAATACCTGACTCGTCTCCTCCTTCTCTTCGTGTAATTGTACAAGCTGCAAAGAAATAGAACAAATAAATTGGAGAAATCAGAGAAATCGAAAAATTCAATCTAGGGTTCATAAAACCACAAATCGATACTGGGTTTCACCTCGAATCTGAACGGCGAAAACGAGAACACTGATCGGCGATGAGAACAAAGAGGGATGGCAGATCTGGGTGAAATTGTGGAGATGTTTGGGTTTCTAGCCTTGCATGCTCGAGTGACAGAATGGCGGAATAACGAAAAAAAAGCTAAGTGTTTTGCCTCTGAAACACTGTACAGCTATAATAGTCTTTTTTATTTTACCGGTTAATGAATTTTTGTGGTAGCGCTGATATCACTCAAATTACCTTAAGTAGTGAATGCTCTCTCAAGTAAGAGGTTCAGATGTAGTACTTAGGGATCGAATCCACATAGACTCTCGGATTACACAATAGATTTTTTTGTAAGCAGTAAAGATTTGGGTGAACAAGGTAGTTGTTCTGTTGATTTATTTTTGGTTGTTTAACGATTAGGAAGATAGCTAGATTTAGGTATCATCTCAGGTATGAAAAGCATGCAATTCCATTTGGGTTATTAGGTTTTATAAGTATAGCAGTTCTTGAACACAAACTTTAAATACAATCTATCAACTTTCGTTTGTTTAGATTGTCTAATGCATAGATCTCAGATCTCAACTGTCGTTTGTTGATCATGAGAAAGAGTCGATCGATTTTCCATTGCGGTCATCGATCGGTACTACTTTGAAAACATCGATCAATTTATCAATGAGATAATCGGTCGATGTTTATTCTAGCAAAGCCTTGCGAATGGGTTTGATGAGTTCTCTTAATTTCCTAGGGCAACTTTTGTTTGGAACTAGTCAATTAGATCATGCTAGTTAATTTTCAGGTTAATAAGATAAACTTATACTTATTAATTCTAAGATCTAAGTTAAGTGTGATCAATACTTGACTTAGCAGTAAGCACAACTAGATGAAGAACTATTTAAAACACCCTAACAACAATTCATATTAGCAATACATAAATCATCCTTTGAAGAACCCTAAATCTAACAGTAGGACTACTTAGACATATTCATAAGAGACATTGTTATGATGGTCTGAATAATACTTTAAAATTGATAATAAGTATGCAAAGCAAACAAAAGAGAATAAAATAAACAAGGGAGTTCAAGATCTTCTGTGTTTATGAAGTTCAGATCTCTCTCTCCAATCATATTACTTCTCTTCCAAGGAGTTCTCTCTCTCTCTTCCAATCTCTAGGTAGGTCTCACAAGTTCTCTAGGCAAGCCTGCCTCTAAAATGATACAAACCCCAAATAATATAGCCTAACAGGCGGCCAGGGATCTATCATGTAAATATTGGAACTTTTGGGTAAAACTTGTAATTCTTTTAAATCGTGATCAACTTCGGACTCACCGTCGATCGATGTTGAGGGTCAACCACCGATCGATTTTTCTTTCAATGATCAATTCTACTTCATGCTTTCAGCAAAGCTACCCTAATAACTCCAAAATAGCCATTTCGCTCCAATGAGTACCTAATCCTGTAAAAGCTCTAGAAAGATTCCGAATGGATATAAATAACTTCAAAAATATATATAAAGCATGGACGAAAGTGGGTAAAATCCATGACATATCAAGCGCGAAATTAACGCTACGAAAAACTTGGCCACAGATTTAACTAGTTTTCGTAGCATTTGGTAAATTCGTGCTACCGTGAACTGCTGCCAATACCTATATTTCTTGTAGTGGTCATGTAATTTCTGAACATGGAGATCACTTTATTTTGAGATTTAGTGAGAAACCTCTGTGGAAATGGGAGCTTATCATATGGTGATTGCTCAACGTCATGGGTTCTTCCAGCTTAACCTCCTTCAACTTCTGGACAGCTTTCCTATTAACATGTAGCTCAGCCTTGTGTCCAACTATCTTCACAACCTTTTCCTCAACCTTCTCTACAGTTTGTATCCCAACCCTTTCCACAACCTTGTGTTGAGCCTTCTCCACAATCTGTGCTTCAGTCTTGCCAACAATATCTATTCCACACAAGATTCTCTCAATCTCATCCACCTCTTTCTCATGATCACTCAATTCACTCCTAGAAATATATCAGTAGAGAGGATAGCATTGTAATACTCTTTGGGATTCTGCTCTGATTTCCCGGTAGAGATTCCATTGAACGCTTGGTGGTTTAGGTTATAGAGGCAAACTGGTTCTCCAAAGCCTTGAAGTTAGAGGCAAGGTGTGAGAACTAGTTGTTGAGGTCATTGTAGTTCCCATCAACCTTTGTGTGGAGGTTCTTCATTTCATCTCCAATGTTATTCGCACTTCTAGTTTGAGACTCCAAGATATGTTTCAACATAACATCAGTGCTACTCTTCTTAGGAGCGTATATAGAAGAACCGGCTTGATCTTGAGGTGAATTTTTGTTGCGTTTGGGTTGGTAGTCATTTTGTTGGTTGTTGTAGAATGGCTTCTACTGGTAGTTGTTCTAATACTGAAAGTTGGCTCCTTCTTGTATGATGTACCATTAGAATTGATGAAGCACATATCTTCTTGATCTTCTAAACCATCAACCTCATTAGACTCAGTAGCATGTTGCTTCTCTTTCTCACCAACAAAGTTAACTTGCCCTTGTTGCAGCACCCTATCTAAGAGAAGAAAGTTTAGTTTGTCCTTCAAAAACCTAAGCTCTTTCATAGTGTGCATATCATCACTCCCAGATCCTCTGTTTCTCATGTCATACTCATCATTATAAATGGAGTCACTTTGAGCCAAGTTATCCACAATCTCTATTCCCTCATGCACAGACTTTCCAAAGATTTGTCCATCGCTTGCAGTGTCAAGCATGTTTCTGCATTTAGGTAAGACTCCTATGTAGAAGGTGCTCAATAAGGTCTCCTTGCTAAAGCCATGATGAGGATATCTCAATGTGTAGCCCTAGAATCTCTCCCAAGCTTCACCAAAGTCTTATAAGTTCTTCTATTGAAACCCAGATATTATAATCTTGGCAGTTCTTGAAGTATAGAAGAACTTCATGAGGAAAGCTTTCTTGCACTCATATATCCCAAGTATTGATGGACCCTTGTGGGAGGTATTTCTCCAAGGTGTGTGCTTTGTCCTCCAAATAGAATAGGAACAACCTTAGCTTGAATGCATATTAAGAGATGCCATTGATCTTCACCGTTCCATAGTACTTGTCAAAGTTATCCAAGTGGTCTAGTGGATCCTCCAAAGCAAGACCATGATATTTGTTTCTTTGGACCAAATTGATTAAGATTGACTTGATCTCAAAGTTGTTCTCCACAGCTGGTGCTCTCATGCCAGTCATATTCCCATGAATATTAGGCTCATCAAAGGTACCAATCACTCTAGCTTGGCATTGTGGATGCTGTGGTCTAAGGTGTGCAGCTCCTTGAACATTTCCCCCTTGAGAAGCTCCAAAGAGGAAGTTCTTGAGCATTTTCTCCATGTATATCAGCTCCATAGACACCATATTGTTCAGGCTGATCCTGATTATGTTCCTTCTCAGAGCTTGTCATTCTTATGCTCTTCTCTTTCTTGCTAACTTTGTTTCCAAATCTCTGATGTTATCAACTATTGGAACAAGGTCTGTTTATCCTCTACTTCTCAAGTTCGTACACCTGTCATTCAAAGAGAGACGAAGAGATAGTAACAATAACTAATAAAAAGTAAGACTTAGTTTCAAGTAATGACAAAATCTCACTATCAAAATCAACTTAGAAATAGTAACAACGCCAAATTTGACAAGGATTAATTGATAAGTCCTATGATCAAAGTAGTAAAAAATATGTCAATCCAATACTAAGTCATTTTAAAGCAATGAGAATGCAAATCAACTGCTTAATCTAAGTGCAATCAGTGTAGCGAGGTGTTGGGGTCAAAAACGGTTATCTCGAAATCTACGGCCAAAGATCCTTCCAAACTCGAAGATTTCCCGAACGAACGACTAGCGGGGGAAAGATCGAGCAACGGAAAACCCACGGACGGCAAGACGGCCTGGCGCCGGCGGCACGCGGGACGCGGGCCGGCCTGGCGCCGGCGGCACCCGGCCTGGCGCCGGCGGCACGCTGGACGCTGGCCGCCTGGCGCCGGCGGCACGCTGGACGCTGGCCGCCTGGCGCCGGCGGCACGCTGGACGCTGGCCGGCCTGGCGCCGGCGGCACTCGCCTGGCGCCGGCGGCACCCGGCCTGGCGCCGGCGGCACTCGCCTGGCGCCGGCGGCACGCTGGACGCTGGCCGCCTGGCGCCGGCGGCACGCTGGACGCTGGCCGGCCTGGCGCCGGCGGCACGCTGGACGCTGGCCGCCTGGCGCCGGCGGCACGCTGGACGCTGGCCGCCTGGCGCCGGCGGCACGCTGGACGCTGGCCGGCCTGGCGCCAGCGGCACCCGGCCTGGCGCCGGCGGCACGCTGGACGCTGGCCGCCTGGCGCCGGCGGCACGCTGGACGCTGGCCGGCCTGGCGCCGGCGGCACCGACCTGGCGCCGGCGGCAACCTGGTCTGGCGCCGTCCACGGCCCTCGTCCTGGTCTCGGTCCCATCGTGCTCGGTCTGATCCCATCTTAGCTTGTTCGATCAACCTCGTGAGTTTGGTACAATCAAGGCTGCGGAATAAACATTTTTCGACTCTATTGGAATCGCCCTCGATGTTTTACGACAAAACTAAAGGATTGGATTTCGTAGAAGATATCGCGATAAAAAAGGTCGATTAACGAACATCGATCCTTTAGGCTATACGGTTTATTTTACGAGAAAGATAGTCTTTCCGAGAAATCGTATAAAACGTTCAACGACTTAAGACGAGTCCACGGACTTGCTTACGATTTTCAGAATTCAGGCCCAATCAGGCTATGACGGTTTATCCGATTTCCCGAAACGTCGGATAAACATCAAGTCATCGAAAGATAGCGGAAAACTCGAGGATGATTAGAAGACCGGCGAAAATGGAACATTTCCGAAGAGATAAGCTTGGGACCAAAGGTGAGGCCCATCATCCTAAGGCAAACCGACCTTGGAGTGGGTATATAAGGAGAGCAAGAGCAGAGGAGAAGAGCATCCCGAAAATCCGAGAATTAGACTTAGAGCATCCTGCTAGCTTAGAAGAACTAGGGTTTAGGTGGTTAGACTAGCGGAGCAAGGCTTAGGACGTTTGGCTGCCTGCAACTCTATCTTTTTCTTTAAATCGCCAATCTCTTTGTCTTTCGGAGAATTCTTGTACTCGTTTCTCTTATCTAATAAAACGCCTTCGGGCAAATATTTCAACTCTTATTTTTATCTATTGAACTTTCTCGATTTTGTGTGGCAACGCAGAGAATCCGGACCTTCAAGGAAAGTCGGGTTCACTTGGCTTTCCTCCGCAATCTTATTTATCAGAAATTGACGGTGTGAATTTCGATTCCACAGTTGGCTAGAAGGAGGGGGGGACGGATTCTCTAACTCGAAACCACCGATCGATCGAAGTTCAGTATGACTTCTTCGTCAGCCCGCAACATCGTATCTTTCGAGGATCGAGCAACGGCCCGTACGGTCAAACCTCACAACGATCTCCTCGTAATAGAACTCACGATCCAGGATATTGACGTAGCAAGGGTATTAGTCGACACCGGATGCTCGGCTAATATTATCTACAAAAGCACCCTCGAGAGGATGGGCGTCGATCTAAGCATCCTTACAGATGACCCCAGCCCAGTATTCGGACTCTCGGGAGAAATTATGACCCTCGCTCGACTAACCTCCTAGTCAAAGCCGAGCGCCGCCAAAACACGAATTCCTGGTGATCGCCGGTCCACGGCCCTCGTCCTGGTCTCGGTCCCATCGTGCTCGGTCTGATCCCATCTTAGCTTGTTCGATCAACCCTCGTGAGTTTGGTACAATCAAGGCTGCGGAATAAACATTTTTCGACTCTATTGGAATCGCCCTCGATGTTTTACGACAAAACTAAAGGATTGGATTTCGTAGAAGATATCGCGATAAAAAAGGTCGATTAACGAACATCGATCCTTTAGGCTATACGGTTTATTTTACGAAAGATAGTCTTCCAGAAATCGATAAAACGCTCAACGACTTAAGACGAGTCCACGGACTTGCTTACGATTTTCAGAATTCAGGCCCAATCAGGCTATGGCGGTTTATCCGATTTCCCGAAACGTCGGATAAACATCAAGTCATCGAAAGATAGCGGAAAACTCGAGGATGATTGCGAAGACCGACGAAAATGGAACATTTCCTGAAGAGATAAGCTTGGGACCAAAGGTGAGGCCCATCATCCTAAGGCAAACCGACCTTGGAGTGGGTATATAAGGAGAGCAAGAGCAGAGGAGAAGAGCATCCGAAAATCCGAGAATTAGACTTAGAGCATCCTGCTAGCTTAGAAGAACTAGGGTTTAGGTGGTTAGACTAGCGGAGCAAGGCTTAGGGCGTTTGGCTGCCTGCAACTCTATCTTTTCTTTAAATCGCCAATCTCTTTGTCTTCGGAGAATTCTTGTACTCGTTTCTCTTATCTAATAAAACGCCTTCGGGCAAATATTTCAACTCTTATTTTTATCTATTGAACTTTCGATTTTGTGTGGCAACGAGAATCCGGACCTTCAAGGAAAGTCGGGTTCACTTGGCTTTCCTCCGCAATCTTATTTATCAGAAATTGACGGTGTGAATTTCGATTCCCACAGTTTGGCGCTAGAAGGAGGGGGGGACGGATTCTCTAACTCGGAAACCACCGATCGATCGAAGTTCAGTATGACTTCTTCGTCAGCCCGCAACATCGTATCTTTCGAGGATCGAGCAACGGCCCGTACGGTCAAACCTCACAACGATCTCCTCGTAATAGAACTCACGATCCAGGATATTGACGTAGCAAGGGTATTAGTCGACACCGGATGCTCGGCTAATATTATCTACAAAAGCACCCTCGAGAGGATGGCGTCGATCTAAGCATCCTTACAGATGACCCCAGCCCAGTATTCGACTCTCGGAGAAATTATGACCCTCGCTCGACTAACCTCCTAGTCAAAGCCGGAGCGCCGCCAAAACACGGAATTCTGGTGATCGATGGTCCAACATCCTACAATGCGATAGTTGGAACTCCCTGGCTAAACTCCATGAGAGCGATCCCATCAATATTCCACCTATGCCTCAAGTTCCCAACGCCTTTCGGGGTCGAAACAATACATGGTAGTCACGGAGCAGCGCAGATCTACCTCGCTACCGAACTAAAACGGAAAAACTCTGAAATCGAAACCTCTCGGAAAAAGCAAACGATTCACGACTCCCCGGAAACCTTCTGGCAGTCCCAAAGAGCTGAGGCCCTGGAAGGGAAGCGTGAACCAACCTGCGAACCGGTGGTCTCAGTTTGTCTCGACGATTCTTTCCCGGAACGGTGTGTCGAGATCGGAGCTAATCTCCGCGGACCAATAAAAGAAGAGCTCATCGCGTGCCTCAAAAAGAACCTCAGTACGTTCGCTTGGGCTGCGGAGGATATGCCGGGAATCGACATTAGCGTTACATGTCACGAACTTAACATCGACCCAACTCACAAACCCGTAAAACAAAAGAGACGAAAGCTGGGACCTGAGCGTGCCACCGCAGTCAACGAGGAAGTCGAAAGACTCCTCAAAGTAGGGTCGATAACGGAAGTCAGGTATCCGGACTGGCTTGCCAACCCCGTCGTGGTTAAAAAGAAAAACGGCAAGTGGCGTGTCTGTGTCGATTTCACGGATCTGAATAAAGCCTGTCCAAAGGATTGCTTCCCGCTCTCACACATCGACCGATTGGTCGAAGCAACCGCGGGAAACAAGCTTCTGTCATTCATGGACGCTTTTTCCGGATACAATCAGATCATGATGAATCCCGATGACCGCGAAAAAACTGCGTTCATCACAGACCGCGGAACGTATTGCTACAAGGTAATGCCTTTCGGTCTTAAAAACGCAGGTGCAACATATCAGCGACTCGTCAACAAAATGTTTGCCGAGCAACTCGGAAAAACTATGGAAGTATACATCGATGATATGCTCATAAAATCTCTTGACGAACACGATCATATAGCCCACCTAGAGGAATGTTTTGCACGACTAAACCAGCATAACATGAAACTCAACCCGGAAAAATGTAGATTCGCGGTGGCATCGAGAGAATTCCTCGGATACCTCGTAACGTATCGCGGAATCGAGGCCAACCCTAAACAAATCGACGCACTGATAGAGATGGCCTCCCCGAGAACCAAGCGAGAGGTCCAGAGGCTAACCGGAAGAGTCGCGGCTTTGAACCGTTTCATCTCGCGCTCCACGGATAAGTGCCTACCGTTTTACGAAACATTGAAGGGAAACAAGAAGTTCGAATGGTCCGAGCAATGTGAAAAAGCTTTCCAACAATTGAAACATTACCTGGCCACTCCACCAGTCCTCGCAAAACCGGTGGAAGGTGAACCTCTTTTCCTCTATATCGCAGTTTCCGCAACGGCGGTCAGTGGCGTCTTGATACGAGAAGAACGCGGCGAACAAAAGCCAGTCTTTTACGTAAGCAAGACGTTACTGGATGCGGAAACTCGATACCCGCTAATGGAAAAATTAGCGTTCGCCGTCATAATATAGTGGTTCTCACCACGTTCCCGCTGCGGATAATCCTGCATAGTCCGAGTCAATCCGGTAGGCTCGCAAAATGGGCAATCGAACTGAGTGAATCTGACGTCGAATATCGCCAAGGACGCAGCAAAGTCCCAAGTACTTGCGGATTTCTTGGTAGAGTTACCCACTAGAAGCATGACTAACGAGGAACCAAACTCGACTTGGGTCCTCCATGTCAACGGATCTTCATCCAAACAAGGATCCGGAATCGGAATACGACTCACCTCTCCTAACGGGGAAATCCTAGAACAGTCTTTCCGATTGGCTTTTCATGCTTCAAACAATGAGGCAGAATACGAAGCACTCATCGCAGGCTTGCGGCTGTCCCATGGGTTAAAATCCATAATATTCACGCTTACCGCGATTCTCGTTAGTCGCCAATCAATACAGCGGAGAATATGAGGCAAGAGACGAAAGGATGGACGATATCTAAAACTCGCCCAAGAACTGGCTCGAATTTCGACCAGTTCGCCCTGACCAGAATTCTCGCCGAAAACGCCCAGGCCGACGCCTTTGGCTGCCCTCGCCAAGCTCAGATCCAGGGCTCCAAAGAGTGATCCCGGTCGAATTCATCGAGCATCCAAGCATCGGACCACCAGGGGTCGTCAATCTAATCCGAGACGAGATTGAAGATGCGGAAGAAGTCGAGGATCAACCGGAAGCGGATGTGAACCCGACCGAGTATGGCTGCGACAGCCCTTGGTTAGAACCAATCCGAGCCTATATCGTGAATGGAACCTTGCCCGCTGAAAAATGGGCGGCTCGTAAAGTGAAAACCCAAGCGGCACGGTACGTCACAATAGAGGGAGAAATTTATAAGTGGTGTTTCTCTGGTCCTCTCATGGCATGCGCAGAAGGGGAAAGAGCGAGAAGAATCATGAAGGAGGTCCATTCTGGATCATGGGGAAATCATTCTGGCGGAAGATCTCTCGCGGTCAAAATTAAACGCCACGGTTATTATTGGCCAACCATGGTAAAAGACTGCGAGAATTTCGCCCGGAAATGCGAGAAATGCCAAAGGCATGCTCCAACAATCCATCAACCCGCGGAGATCCTCTCCTCATTCTCGTCCCCCTATCCTTTCATGCGATGGTCCATGGACATCGTCGGACCTATGCACCCATCAAAACAAAAGCGCTTCCTCCTTGTCCTCACGGATTTCTTTTCCAAATGGGTAGAAGCAGAATCCTACGCAAGTATCAAAGACACACAAGTCGAGAACTTCGTCTGGAAACATATCATAACTAGACATGGGGTCCCGTACGAAATCGTAACAGATAATGGATCTCAATTTATATCTACTCGATTTGAAGCATTCTGCGAAAAATGGAAAATACGACTTACAAAGTCAACTCCCAGATATCCGCAATGCAACGGACAGGCAGAAACCATCAACAAAACCGTCCTTGACGGACTCAAGAAACGCCAGACGCCAAGAAGGGCTGGCGAGCGAGGAGCTCGAAGGAGTTCTTTGGTCGCATCGTACAACCCCAAGACGGCTACGGGTGAAACTCCATTCGCCCTCGTTTACGGAACGGAATGTATGATCCCCGCGGAAGTAGAATTCCCCGGAGTACGGAGAAGATTCCTCCCCGAAAGAGAGGATGTAAACGACGCTATGATGCTGGACAATCTCGATCTCATCAATGAGCGCCGTGACCAGGCACTCATTCGAATCCAGAATTACCAGCACGCTGCCGCAAGGTACTACAACTCAAACGTACGCCATCGCAGGTTCAAAGAAGGCCATTTAGTCTTACGCAAAGTCTTCCAAAACACTGCCGAACGAAACGCAGGAAAATTGGGAGCAAACTGGGAAGGACCGTACAAAATCATAAAAGTAGTCCGACCAGGCTCATACCAAATCGCAAACATGCAAGACGTCAAAATCCCGAGAACTTGGAATGCGATGCACCTTAAAAAATACTACCACTAAACAATAAAACGTGGTACAAAAGAACTACGAGATGGCTTGATCCCTATACAAGGGTACATAGGCAACTCGCCAATCGGCGGATTCAGCTATCCCCCCAATTTAAAAAGGGGAGTGGGTACGTATACTCGTAAACTCCCACAAATTTCGAAGACTCTAAAATTTTCGAAACTTTTTCACGACTATTTCAAAATCGGCCGAAACGGCCACAACAACGGATCTAGTATCCACTAAGCGATTATCACATCCAAAAACAAATCCCGGATGGCCAACACTTCACGAAGCACTGTGAATATAGACGCTTCTCCCTGGGTCGAACTTACGCGACCTCTTGGTCCTGCGTCTAAACCGAAACAACAGTTTCTGGCTGCGAATATTCGCAAAACATCTCCAAAGCCCGCGAACATTTCAACCACAAAATACGGCACAAGGGAAACTCGACCTTCAGCACTGCGAGACGTCGCTAACGCTCGAAGGACATTCTTTTCCTCAAAATGTTCCAGACGAAATCTTCATCTCTGAACATACAAACGCACCTCAAAACGGTATCATTTCGTTGTTGCTGATCACAACAAACGAACTCTAACGTCCTAAACAGACAAATAGCCGCCCTTCAAGGGGTAGGCTCTCTTACATCCGACAAGGATAAACATAGCGCTATACAAGAAATCAAAATTTTGGTCTAGCTCTTACGTAAAGGAAGTAGCTTCGACTCATGCCCATACAAATCATATAAGCCGACAACAATTCGCGGATTTTAAGCGGTGCGAGTCAGGTTAAAATCGCAAACAGCAAAACGAAGCCGATTTGTCATCGCGAAAGCCTCAGTCCGAGAGTAAACCTAGGTCTTGCCTAAACCCAGCCACGCTGGATCTTGACATCTCACGGACATAGTATGGTATCACGAGATCCAAAATTTGTCTCTTCACTTAAGCCTATTCGTTTCACGAAGTTTTTCGTAAATCGGTAAACCGCGGAAAATCTCGCTTTATGCGAACAATAGATGCGGTGATCATCGGGGAACTAGGAATGAGGCGACAACTCACACCTCTTTCTCATACTTCAAAAACTGAAGTTCATAAATAATCAGCGTTTCATAGATTGAGACTGCGAAATTCAAACAAAACCCCAAAAGGGGCAGGGATTAGAAGCCACCAACAGCCAGTCGGTAAATATATCATGGCCTCTTAAGCGGCGAAACACATAAAAACGAAATCCCGAAGGGATTGATAAACCTAAACGCTCGGGGCGTCATCTTCATCCTCACTTGCGACAGGGACAGCCTCGCCATCGCCTCCCTCGGTCGCATCGCCACTACCGCCTCGTCGCGCCAACCTCGCAATCTTCTTCCGCGCTCCTGATCTTCTGAGTTTTGGTCGGAGCTAGTGTGCATTCGGCTTGCAGGCGGCGAGGATCGAATCGAAATCTCCCTCGGTGGCGCCCACTCTCCTTTACAGACGATAATCTGGCTTCCTCCAAGTCCAAAGACGGGCCTCATTACCCGAAGCAACTTCGAGCTCATTCAAACTCCTCGATCCCGCTAAAGCCAGGTCCCTCTTGCGGATGGCTATGAAGGACTCAAACAGGATGGCCATCCTCGTCCGGGCGACCATAGAAGTCATCGCTGGCATCGGCAACCTCAGAGGATCTACGGGCGCCATCTCCTCGTGAGCCTGAACCTTCTCGAAGGCGGCGGACTTCCGAGGATTTACTCCTCTTCTCTTTCTTCACCTTGAGTAACGAACTTCGCGGTCTTCCCAGGTCGCTCAAGATCGCTGATCACGAACCTCAAGCTGGGGCGTCACGGGCAGCATGGGTGTCCTCGACGATCTGCAATGCAGCCTTAGTACGCTTCAGCTTCCGCGACGATTCCAGTTCCTTCGATAGACGAATGACTTCCGACCCGCACTCGCCAAGCATTCCGTCAATCAGCGACACAAACTGCCCGCAAAAAGGAAGGAGTAAGTATCATCGTTAAAAAAAAAACAGTGCAAGAATTGCGGAGAAATTAAAATCGAACCTTGGAGCGATGGCCAGCGGCTCTGGCGTTAAGCTTTCCTCGCTCTTAGCACTCCGCTTCTTTAGCTCCGGGCCGGCGCTAGCCCTTGCCCTTCCCTTGGGAAACAGCGGCACCAGCGCTGGCAGTCCCAGGCGAGTTCCCTCTTCGCGGGGAAGAGGTGCAGATTCTATCGCGTCCTCTCTTAGGAGATCACGATCGAGCAGTCGAAGAACCCGATGGATGGATCTGAGCGTCAAGAGTCTGTTCAGGAAAAATAACCCCTTCTGTAGACGGGAGGGCATCGGATGGGACTTCGGGGCTGGGAACCGAAGGAGCAGGCAAAGGAGTTGGAGCCGCGGAAGGAACATCGGGCGTCTCAGTCCTCGCCCGCTTTGAGCTTTTCGCAGCACTACGCCGATAGCTTAGCCTTGAAAGAATCAAACCCATCAGTCAGGGACGGAGTAGCCTCCTGAGCGGCCTGAGCGGCGGAGATTGACTGGCGGAACCGGCGAGACTTGGCGGCCTCGCCCATCTCAACATCGAATCACTCTTTTCAACTTGGGATGAAGACATTTTCTTTCTTGAAAGAGAAGAAGAGAGAATTTGAAAAGATGTGAAGAATGAGAAGGAAGGCTGGCTATAAATAAGAAAAAGGGGGTGATGACAGGTTTTCGCGGAAAAATCCTTAGCGAAAATTTCGATTTTCAAAAATTCAAATCACTTCGCCCGCAAAATCTTCTCCGATCTTACGAGCTGGGGCTAACTGTTGGGGTCAAAAGCGGTTATCTCAAAATCTGACCAAAGATCCTTCAAACTTCGAAGATTTCCGAACGAACGACTAGCGGGGAAAGATCGAGCAACGGAAAACCACGGACGGCAAGGCGGCCTGGCGCCGGCGGCACCCGGCCTGGCGCCGGCGGCACCCGGCCTGGCGCCGGCGGCACCCGGCCTGGCGCCGGCGGCACCCGGCCTGGCGCCGGCGGCACCCGGCCTGGCGCCGGCGGCACCCGGCCTGGCGCCGGCGGCACCCGGCCTGGCGCCGGCGGCACCCGGCCTGGCGCCGGCGGCACCCGGCCTGGCGCCGGCGGCACCCGGCCTGGCGCCGGCGGCACCCGGCCTGGCGCCGGCGGCACCCGGCCTGGCGCCGGCGGCACCCGGCCTGGCGCCGGCGGCACCCGGCCTGGCGCCGGCGGCACCCGGCCTGGCGCCGGCGGCACCCGGCCTGGCGCCGGCGGCACCCGGCCTGGCGCCGGCGGCACCCGGCCTGGCGCCGGCGGCACCCGGCCTGGCGCCGGCGGCACTCGCCTGGCACCGGAGGCACCCGGCCTGGCGCCGGCGGCACTCGCCTGGCACCGGAGGCACCCGGCCTGGCGCCGGCGGCACCCGGCCTGGCGCCGGCGGCACCCGGCCTGGCGCCGGCGGCACCCGGCCTGGCGCCGGCGGCACCCGGCCTGGCGCCGGCGGCACCCGGCCTGGCGCCGGCGGCACCCGGCCTGGCGCCGGTCCACGGCCCTCGTCCTGGTATCGGTCCCATCGTGCTCGGTCTGATCCCATCTTAGCTTGTTCGGATCAACCCTCGTGAGTTTGGTACAATCAAGGCTGCGGAATAAACATCTTTCGACTCTATTGGAATCGTCCTCAATGTTTTACGACAAAAACTAGAAGGATTGGATTTCTCGTAGAAGATATCGCATAAAACAAGGTCGATTAACTTGAACATCGATCCTTTAGGCTATACGGTTTATTTTACGAGAAAGATAGTCTTTCCGAGAAATCGTATAAAACGTTCAACGACTTAAGACGAGTCCACGGACTTGCTTACGACTTTCAGAATTCAGGCCCAATCAGGCTATGACGGTTTATCCGATTTCCCGAAACGTCGGATAAACATCAAGTCATCGAAAGATAGCGGAAAACTCGAGGATGATTACGAAGACCGACGAAAATGGAACATTTCCTGAAGAGATAAGCTTGGGCCCAAAGGCGAGGCCCATCATCCTAAGGCAAACCGACCTTGGAGTGGGTATATAAGGAGAGCAAGAGCAGAGGAGAAGAGCATCCCGAAAATCCGAGAATTAGACTTAGAGCATCCTGCTAGCTTAGAAGAACTAGGGTTTAGGTGGTTAGACTAGCGGAGCAAGGCTTAGGACGTTTGGCTGCCTGCAACTCTATCTTTTTCTTTAAATCGCAAATCTCTTTGTCTTTCGGAGAATTCTTGTACTCGTTTCTCTTATCTAATAAAACGCCTTCGGGCAAATATTTCAACTCTTATTTTTATCTATTGAACTTTCTCGATTTTGTGTGGCAACGCAGAAAATCCGGACCTTCAAGGAAAGTCGGGTTCACTTGGCTTTCCTCCGCAATCTTATTTATCAGAAATTGACGGTGTGAATTTCGGTTCCACACGAGGTGATAGAAACCAAGTTACAAGAGCAAAGCAAGGCAAGTAACTAAAGCTTCAATCTAAGAGAAATAAGACTCATGGGTAATAGGTATTTGACTTCAAGTGATTAAGATCCAATCTAGGATGACATTTTATCAACCAAATGGTTTCTATAAGTCTAGATCACAATTGTAAACAAGTTCTTTCCCAAGATACTAATCCCTATGTTATTATACATTCAACATCAATTCCCATTGACTTAATACACTCGCTCAAACATGCATTTAAATCAAGTCTAATAGCCATCTAGAAATCCTAACATCAAATTCTATGGTTAATCAAGATAGAGCAAAGTTGAGTTGGTTCTGACATTTCATCAAACACATTATGGGCATGAAATATCTAAGGATCTAGATTAGAGAGATCAAGACTAATCTAGCATTAAACACACTCAATTGACAAGAAAACATAAAGATCTAACACTAAACACCCTAAATTTTCACTCAATCACTCTAATCATCCTAAACCATGAATCCAAAAGGAGTCTACTCACTAATCTTCATGATTAACCTTAAACCCATGGTTGATTTAACATAAATCATGTTGAGAATCAAGTTTAATCCAACAAACACAAAGAAATAAGATGAAAAGAGACTAAAGATTCAATCTTTCACCCAAAATAACAATGTGATAAAGAGAAAACAAGATCAGTCCCAACTTTATGTATAAACTGTATTTATAGTAGTTTAAAACTCGAACCGAGTCGGCCCAACAATCCCGGGTCAATACAAAAACAAAAGCATATAAATTGGTTTAAGTGTCGACAACAGACGGATCTTGCATGCGGCCGTGGTCCGCTATTCGACCTTAACAACATCGACTACCCTGCCCGAATTCCATGGACTACCTTTGCCCACGGCCACCACCAATAACTCAATCATCCTACCTGCATTGCACGGAAAGCCCTTGCCCGCGGCCATGGTCCACGGTTCATCCATCATCAATTCGACCATCCTGCCTGCATTCCATGGGGTGCTTTCACCCACACCCATGACCTGTAGTTGACCCATTTCTTTGGCTAGATTGCCCAAAGCTAAATCTTCACATTTTTGACCCAAGATGACTCCAAACACCTCCAAAAAATCCAAAAAGATATCTCAACACCTAGTAAAGACATTTGCATCGAAATACAACCTAATATAATGCCTAAATGCTAGTCTAAATGATTAATATGCATACTAAAGAGATAGTTAATTCAAAAAAAACACATGATATCAGTTCTACTAATAAAAGTAACTATAACCATAATATCAAATTTAATGTTTTTATCTATAACTACAGCATTGTTTTCGTGTTACATTATATTATCTTATTTCCAACCAAAATACTAAATTTCACAAAATATCATATTTTCATTATTATATTTTATTTTATTACGAAACCAAATATTTTTATATTAATTTTGATAAAATAATTATTTAACTGATCTGTTATACGATAAATATAAATTGTCATCCGTAGATTATTGTTTTAATTTATTTATTTTAATATATTTATCTTTTTGCAGCTAGTTATTACATTTTTCTAGTTTATGATTTCAGCGTAGCAATTTATGTTGTTATGTATTTTTAATCTGAAGTGATTTAAATATTAATTTGAAAACAATATGAAATATTTAGAATGTTCTGTTATTGGAAATGAAAATACAAAAAAATTGTCGATATTTATTTTTACCTATATTTTTATTGAATTAAACAATAATTCAATTATACATTTAGTGAAACGTATTTTAATGTTTTTTCTTTTGACAACAAAAGATCATTTTATTACACAAACAACAGGTGGTCTGGAAGTCATACTGTAATAAAATAACCAAGAAAAAAAGATTCATATGAAAAGATAATGTAGTTCTAGATAAAGAATCAACAATCACATTATGTCCTTAGATATGTTGGATATCTTAAAGGAATGTAATCTTCTTTATAGCGCTGCTATCTCCTTCAACTCTATTGCAAATGTCGGCCATGCTTTAAGTTCCCTTAACATCGCTATCATATCCTTGCAGTCTGTTCAAAAGTTCTGGCACATATAGTGATTTACATACTTTACATTACCCAACCAAGTACTTCTATCTCTGAATGCAAAACAAAATTTATTTTTCTTTGATTTCTAGTACCCATAAGTTTGGTTTCTCCCGAATTTTTTTTTTCGAACCCATCCACAATCACTAAGGGCCTGACTGGTTGAAACGCAGTGGTTGTGGTTGCGAGAGTGTGCGGATGTGAGTGATTACGGTTTCTAGAATTATTAATTGATTTGTACGACTGGTGTATTGGTTGGAAATTAGTGTGTTGCAGGAACTTGTGACTGGTTGCTTGTAAATAGTACAACACTATAATAATAAATTACCAATATTAACACATTATACCATTATAAAAATATAAAACATATTATTAATATAATATCATTAATAACAATATTATCTTTTAAAAAATTTGGCGAAAGTTATAATTTCAATAAAATTTGTTTTAAAGATTTATATTATAATTAAAAAGTATATTTTTCGCTTATATATGTATGTATATTTATATCTGTATATATATATGTGAGTATACTCATTTTTAAAAACTATAGTTAATATTCTTGATTTATAGTTTGAAAAAAAATTATGAAACTGTTATTGAATTCAAATAAAAATAAAAAATATATATTTTTAGTTATAATATTTCAATTTAAAAATTTAAACTTAAATTTATAAAATATTATTTAAACTGATTTGGTGGTAAAAAAACATCTACCAAACATATGTTCTTTAAGCATACGGCTTACAAAGGTAATGATTGTGTTTATGTCGAAATATCATCTGGTTTATTTTCTGCGAAACAAGTTTAACATTCTCCTTCTGCATATCTAATCAGCTCAAGTGGATCCTTGTCAATCCCTCTGGATAATTTATCATTCCTAGGTTTCAAGAGATACAACATTATCCATCGACAATGATCGCTAACCAGATCTGAATATTCAATGCTGATTTTCCGCCGAAAGAGATAATCCATATTGGTGTATATGTTGGAAACATGGAAAGTGTTCAGATGAAAAATGTAGCTTATAAGGCTCATACTTGAAAAGCAGGAGACACTCAAAAATATCATGAGTCACAAACTCATCAAATCGCCCACATCTAGGACATATGTTATCATGTTTCATATGACGACATGTCGACTTTCTTGTGTAACCACTTGTCATGTGACTAGTTTCCTTATAAGATGACGCATCTTCCGAGGGGTTTTTATTTTTTAAGCAAATGTTTGGAGCTTCATAATACTAGGCTCCTAATATACAACATCTACTTCAAACTTTAGGATGTGTTTAATAACCCAGTATCCCGATTAACAGTATACTGACCAATCTTTGTAAAACTTTAACAATACGTGTTTCGATGTAAGGAGCAGCTTATCGTCAAGATCGGGTTTTACGGTATATCTCCAGGTACAACGAAATCCTTTAGAAATTTAGCATCCCATTCCTTTGTATCATCTGTAGTAGTGTCGTTAAATATCACTCTGGGATGGACAACCGGAACATTAGGCATGGTCGGCGTGCAGGTGAAGATGGAATCCAAGGATCCTCCCATGCTTTCACCTTAAACCATGAATGAATCTTCTATCTAATCCCTAATAACAGTAATTGCATTGCGTCTGATAAGCTAGTCATGCATACAATGGGTATCTATAGCGCTAATTTGTAAAGTCGAACTAAGTCTTACTTGCTACACAAAACATCAAAGTGAAATTTAAAATACATACCTATGTACTCGGGTGTGTTGTCGTTTCATCTCATGGGGTGCAGATCGAAGACGAAGGGAAGATCTGAAGCACTATTGGAGCTCGAACTGTCATTGCCGGAGATCATCAGTCGTGTTGATGAAGATCAAATCTGAGTCGCCGACGGTCCTTTTCAAACTTCGAAGCTCGAATCAGAGAAAAAGGAAAGAAACAGAAGCTCCATTGTATGTCGATTCGCTGCTCCATCGCATGTTGATTCACTGTCTTCGAAGCTCCATCGCATGTCGATTTGCTGTCGTCGAAGCTCCATTAGTTATTGGTGAAGATCAATGAAGATTGGTGAAGAAATCGCTCAGCTACTCTCTCTTATATATATATATATCTAACTGTTGGACTAAAAGAAGACAAAGAGAAGAAATGAGACAAATCTCTACTTGGCCTGCGGTACCACCACGGTCCATCCCTAATAAGAACTAGTATCTTTTCTCTCTTTGACTTTTGGAATAAGAGAAGACAAAGAGAAGAAATGAGGTGAATCTTTGTTTGGCCCGCGGTACCACCACGGTCCATCCCACATAAGATCCAATATCTTGTGGATCCATACTGCAAGGCCCGGAAAAATATGGACCTTGAAGATTGCTGTCCAAACCCGCCCCACAGCAGTCCTTTTCTGATCAGACCCACAGTCCAGGTCACATATTACCAGAGCCGCTCCTAGAAATATTTGGGCTAGAAGCCAAAAAATATTTTGTGGCCTGTTAAATATTTTTAAAAAAATTATAAAAAAGAAGAGACAAGGTTTCTAATGGTCGAAAGCTGGCTGAAGAAAGTTTTGTCAAAACTGCGGCTGGATTTTTACTTAATATCTCAACGGTCGGAAGCATGTGCTTCATCCGCTTCCGTTAAGGGCCGGATTTGCATATTACCATCTCTATGTATGAGCTATGAACGGTAAGACCGTAAGAGAATGAGATAATAATTAATAACAGTAAGAAGAATTGGAATCGATTATATATCAACTTTATAAAAGAATTTGGTTGGAATATTGGACCCCTTCAGATTCAGAGATAAATGTTGAACAATTAGGTAAACCTAACAACGGGTTATTCGAAGAATATACCTTACAATATACGTTATGCCTATTATATAGTTTGCTACGGTTAACTCTATTGTTCCGTCCAATAACTTTGGGATGCGATTACTGCGGACTCATTAAGCACTAATTCACGTGCTTACCAATTCGAACGCACTATATCATATACATGTCCCGATACCTTAACCTATTGCTTGGAATATCCTCCCAAATTTTCGTTATTTATACATATTTTGTAGGAAAAACGGGGTTTCTATATAATACTACATAAATATTTAAACGTTCGACCCAGCTTGAAGGATTACGTGCAAATAAAAATCCACTGTCCTAAATTGTACTATAGGAAGAGAGGACCGATTCATTTTACTGTTTCTGAATAACGACCCGGATCCCATTTTGAAACAGTTTTTTTTTTTTTTTTTTTCTAATTCCGAGCAACCAAATTTCTTTTAATGCATTCTATGCCTATTTGAAAACGCCCAGCATCGAAAACTTACTGACATTTTCAAATTTACAAATTTATTGTCCTCTCATAACTAGTTAACACAACATGTGGTCAAATAATGTAAGGTTGGAGAAAATATTTAAGAATTTCATTATATATTTCTATGTTTACTTTTAAAAATAATTTTTAGAAATTTACAATAAAAATTGTAACATTTTTAAATTTTACTGCAATGTATTAGTGGTATATTATTACATATAATAATTTTATCAGCATTTTTAATTATTTTCTTATAAATAAACATCATCATTAGCTTACAAAATATTATTATTTTCAAAAAACAATCTTGATATATAGATTGAAATTATATGTAAACCTAGAGTTAAAACTTTGTATACACATGTACAATAAAAATTGATCAATATAAATCTATTAGATATGCTAATGTTTTAATATCAACTAGATACTAGATAAGTTAATATGGTAAGCAAATATACTTGGCTATGGAAATTGGATATGAAAAGTAAATATGTAAGATAATTTGATTTATACTAGTCAATGTTTAAAGGTTTCTATGTCCAGGTCTGGGGTTCGATTATTAGACTATGCGATTTCTTACAGATAATATGATGGAATCTTTCGAGGGTTCCAGAGTACTGTAGGCAGAGCCATTCGTTTTGGTCATCTATTGCGAAGAGAGCCTGTCCATCAAGGATGTCGTATATGCAGAACCGTTCGGCTATCCAAGTGTGTCAGGGAGAGCTTCATCGTGGAATCATTATCCGTGGAGCTATTCATCAATATCACATATGTTGCAAGTAGTTGATCATCATATGAAATAGAGCTAGAGATTATATGATGATGTAATGTGTGTTATCCAGTGTTAAAAATAACCGAACAAGAGAAAATGTGTTAGTGGCGCAATGTTAAGATAAGCTTGAAATAACTTGGGAAACAAGTTATCTATTTCCTACCGAGTTATAGATTAGGAAATAGGAAAATCCTTGGTGTTTAGGAGTTATCTAAACATCTTATATCTAATGCGTTTAGGACTTTATAGTTATATATATATGGAGATACCAAAGTGTGGTATAACATATGAGTTTGAAATTGAGAGACTTGTGAGATTTAGTTTTTGATTGAGTTTTCTAAAGCAATAAAGAAGAGTTATTTCTTTAAGATCAAGTTACTTTCGAATCTTGAGTTCAACATTTGGTATCAGAGCCTTATGAAGAGATGGGAGATATCGTTGCTGCAACCGGAAAGATGAAGGACAGTGGAGGATCACCTACAATACAATGTCCGATGTTGAGCTCCACAAACAACAGTGTTTGGGCCATAAGGTGAAGCTTGCATTACAAGTACACAAAGTTTGGGAGGTTATAGAAGGCGAAGAAGCAGCCGAGGGAGACAAAAATTGCATAGCCAAAGATTTATTGTTTCAATCTATACCGGAGACTCTTATTCTTCAAGTTGGAGAACTCGATACAGCAAAAAAGGTATGGGAAGGGATCAAAGCACGGCATGTAGGAGCATAAAGATTCTAAGAGGCGAGGTTACAAACCTTGATCAATGAGTTTGATAGGATTAAGTTGAAGGATAACGAGACAATTGATGAGTTTGGAGGAAAACTTGCTGAGATATCTTCAAAATCCGCGGCTCTAGGGGTGAGCATCGAAGAACCTAAACTCGTCAAGATGTTTCTATCAAGCCTCCCTCATAAAAAAACATTCACATAGCGGCATCCCTCGAGCAAGTATTAGACCTAAATACTGCAAGTTACGAGGATATCATCGGTTGCTTGAAAGCATATGAAGAACACATACGAGAAGAAGAGGAGCCACATGAAGATCTGACCAAACTTATGTCACAAGAAATGAAGCTCAAACCGGACAATATAATCACTGGAGTGGGAAATGTTAAGGTCGAGAAAGAGATATGCCCGTCATGCTAGAAAAACAAGCAAGACAAAAATTCCCTCAAGCAACCACTTTTAGAGCTACAAAAGTAGTACAACTGATACATGGAGACCTCTGTGGACCCATAACGCCCAATACACTAGCTGGGAATAAGTATATTTTTGTGCTCACTGACGATTACTCGAGATACATGTTGACAATCTTGCTCAAAGAGAAAAGTGATGCATCCCAGAAGTTCAAAAAAAAATGAAAAACATGGTGGAACAAGAAACAAAAGAGAAGATAATGATGCTCAGAACAGATAGGGGACGCAAATTTGTGTTCAACGAGTTCAATTTTTTCTGCGAACTCTCTGGTACAAGGCGACATCTCACAGCTCTATACACACAGAAGCAAAATGGGGTGGTGGAGAGGCAAAATAGGACCTTACTAGGGATGTCTCACAGTATTCTAAAGCATATGCATATGCATAACTACCTATGGGGGGAAGCCATACGACACGCAACCTATCTACTGAATAGAATAGCAACAAGATCACTCGACAATCAGACGCCATATCATCAAGGAAGCCAAACATCAGCCACTTACGCGTTTTTGGTTCCATAGGTTATGCAAAAGTCGACAATGTGCAACTTAAGAAGCTCGATGATAGATCATGTATGCTTGTTCATCTAGGCACGGAATCTGGATCAAAAGCATATCGTCTATTGGATCCTGAGATACGAAAGATAGTCGTAAGTGAGACGTTACTAAAGGCTGGAACTGGAACAGAGATGAAACAGAGCATAACGGCGATTTCATAGTTACTCTTAGAGAATTTGGGAACCATGGTATTGAGAGAGCTCGTGTAGAGAATGATCAACTCAAAGGAAACACTCCAACTAATGATAATGAGACCGTGAAGGCTTCCATAGACGAGAACGTTGAAGATGAATCGTGTGAAGAGATAACTGAAGAGATACCCTTAAGGAGAAGAGAGCGGCAAGTCATGAAGCCCAAGTATCTTGAGGATTATGTTCTAATCGCAGAAGAAGAAGGAGAAAGGTTATTGTTGATTCTTAATAATGAACCACAGAGTTTCGAAGAAGCAAGAGAGCTAAGGGAGTGGATACTAGCTTGTGAGGATGAGATACAGACTATTATAAGAAACGAGATATGGAGCTTAGTCGATCTCCCACCAAGAGTAAAACCAATAGGCCTGAGATGGGTCTTCAAGATAAAACGGAACGCCGATGGAAGTGTTAACAAATACAAAGCTTATTTAGTTGCGAAGGGATATGCGCAAAGACGTGGAGTTGATTTCGACGAGTTTTTGCGCCGGTAGCACGTCTAGAGACCATGCGATTACTTATTAGTTTAGCAGCAACCAACATATGAGAGGTGCATCATCTCGATGTTAAAACAGCGTTTCTACACGGAGAACTTCAAGAGACGGTTTATGTAACTCAACCTAAGGTTTCGAAGTTGAGGGAGTGAAATGAAGGTCTACAAGCTCCATATGGCGTTGACGGATTGAAGAAGACGCCAAGGGCCTGGAATCACAAGTTGAATAATATACTTCAGGAACTGCAGTTTAAAAAGTGCAGCAAAGAGCCATCCATTTATAGGAAAATCGTGAATGAATGCCTTCTGATCGTTGCGGTGTACGTTGATGACTGGTTTGTCACCGGAACAAGTAAAAAGATTATTGCAGAGTTTAAAGGGGAGATGGCGTTAAGTTTGAAATGAGTGACCTTGGGGAACTAACATACTACTTGGGAAATGAAGTATGTCAACACACTAGTGGGATCACACTGCAGCAGGAGTATTATGCGCGTAAGATCTTAGAGGAAAGAGGGATGGAGAATTGCAATATGACGCATACACCAATGGAGTTCGGTTTGAAGCTATCCAAAGCCGGGGAAGAAAACGACATCTATGCTACTTCGTATAGAAGAATTGTCGGCTGTCTCAGATATTTTCTTCACACTATACCGGATCTATCCTTTTGTGTAGATATTTTGAGTCGTTATATGGAAAGACCCAAGGAGTCCCATGGAGCCGCGATGAAGCAATGTTTAAGATATCTCAAAGGATCAACCACACTCGGTTTAGTCTTCAAGCGTGCGGGTTCAGAGATACCAAAGATTGTCGGATATTCAGATAGCAGCCATAACATTGATTCTGATGATGGTAGAAGCACAGCCGGTCATATTTTCTACTTCGGTGAAAGTTTGATCACATGGTCCTCAAGCAAACAGGAAACAGTTGCATTATCTTCGTGTGAGGCCGAGTTCATGGCAGGGACTGAAGCTGCGAGACAAGCTATATGGCTTCAAGAGTTTCTTAACGACGTTATGAAATAGCTGTGTGAGAAGGTCAGCATCCGTACTGACAATCAGTCCGCGATCTCCTTAACAAAGAACCCGGTTTTCAACAACAGGAAAAATAAACACATGCGTTCAAGATACCATTTCATTAGAGAGTGCGTAGAGAAGGGTCAGATCATCATACAACATGTTTGTGGAGATGAACAGAAAGCTGACATCCTAACCAAGGCATTGGGAAGAATCAAATTCAAAGAAATGAAGGACCTTATTGGTATGCAAGATTTAGCGGAAAGTGATTTCAAACTGAAAGGGGAGAATGTTGAGATAAACTTGTAATAACTTGGAAATCAAGTTATCTATTTCCTACCGAGTTATAGATTAGGAAATAGGAAAGTCTTTGGTGTTTAGGAGTTATCTAAACATCAAATATATAATGTGTTTAGGACTTTATAGTTATATATATAGAGATACCAAAGTGTGGTATAACATATGAGTTTGAGATTGAGAGACTTGTGAGTTTTAGTTTTTGAGTGAGTATTCTAAAACAATAAAGAAGAATTATTTCCTTAAGATTAAGTTACTTTCGATTCTTGAGTTCTATACGCAAGTTTATCTTTTAATACGGGGGCAACAATTATCATCTGAAGAAATAACATTAAATTATTATTTTGATTGGGGGCGGCTGCCGCCATGCTACCCTACTTGGATCTGCCACTACATATGGTATCTCACAAGCATATACGTGAGTATATATATATATTATATACCATGCATGTTTGGATGAGTAAATATACACACGTGCTCAATGCATATATATAGGACTTTGGCCACTGATCTACTCCATCTATCCATTTCACTTTGCTTCTTATTTCTCAAGAACCCTTTCTTTCTTCTTTCACCTAAATATTATCCATTTAACAACAGTAAGGAAAAAGAAGGTTTTTTTGCAAAAGGTTAGTCCGTGGACGTATTTATGAACATGCGTACTCTACAAAACATTCTATAAAAATATTTTTTTTTTTGTAAAAGAAAAAATAGTATATAAATAAATAAATAGTATAAATATATATTTGTATATATGTATAGTCTAATACTCACGTCCGGTTGTGTTGTAAGAATGTCTCTAACTTGGGCGCCGAAGGACAATTCTCTATGCAGCTAGCTTTTACCGGAGTTTCTATTATTTTGAACTTAGTTTCTCTTGTGTGTATCATATGGGTCCTGTATCTGTTCATTCATATATACCTTATCTTCAAACCTTACGATTCTATCGAATTCCAGTTTCCCAGTACAAAATACTCTGGGCAACATTAATTGAATGAGATTTTCTGTTTCCGTTGGGCATATATAGATACTCAAGTTAATGCTTCCAGCTCAGTGTATATTATTTAATTGACTATAACAATCCATTTTGACATTTTTATGTTCAGGATTCTTTAATTATTAAAAGAGCATAGAGAAATCTTTAGAATGTTTTGATCAAAAAAAAAAAAAAAATCTTTAGAATGAAGGATAGTTGATTCCTCGTTGGATTAATGCTTCTGGTAGGAGTACTTATAATTCGTGGTGATAGATTAATGCTTCTTTCTTTTTGCAGAAAGCTTAGTCAGAGTCCTCTTAAGACAAGTAATATGGTTACCTTTGGGAAGAGGTTGAAAGAAAACCAGATTCAAGAATGGAAAGGGTAATTAATTAATAATCGCAATATTTGTTTTTGTTTTTTTTGTCTTGTTTAGGTTGAATTATTGTTCCCCAAATGCGGCTCTGCTTTCAGATACTATATGGACTATAAGTTTATGAAGAAGAAGGTCAACCAGTTTAAGCAACAAGTTAATGCTGGCACACAAGATCATACTTATGTGCTCAAGGGTTTCTCTAGAATTCTTGATAATCAGGTAACACCAGGAGATCAGAGATTTCTCTTCATCTACACCTTTGATGTTTTTATATGCTCCTTTCTCTTTTGTAACCACAAACCTAAATGCTTTGTTTGACAAAATGTCACAATATATTGTTATTTGATATATGTGTCATTCACTTGAATATCCCATAAAGAAACCACTCTTGCTTTAAGTTTTTAATTGACGTATGAGTGTCGCTTGTTTGTTTTTGTTTTTCGTTTCTTACTAGATTGAAAAGGTTGTCTTGTTTCTTCTGGAACAACAAGGGCTGCTCGGACAGAGATTATCATCTCTTGGAGAACAGCGCAATGCAGTTTCTCAACAGGAAGAAAGTTTCAACATATGTGAGCTTGAACAAGGATATAGACAAGTTGGACAAGATCTTTTGAGGCTCTTGTGTTTCCTTGAAATGAACGCCATTGGTATTCGTAAGATCCTGAAAAAAATTGACAAGCATTTTTGCTACAAATTCACAGACTACTATGTCAAAACTCGTTCAAATCACCCTTATTCTCAACTGCAACAAGTCTTGAAGCAAGTGGTAATTTTGATTCTTCTTTCTTACTCTATATAGTATATGCATGATTAATATACTTCATTTTTTCTTTTGCTTCTGTTATTTGTTATTGAAATCTCTGGCTCATTCTCTGATATATTAATTGCTTATTGCAAATGTATACACACAAAACACACTCTAGATATATGTACGTAGGGTATTGGAGCTGTTGCTGGGTCTGTTTCTCGCAATCTTGCGGAACTTCAAGACCACCAAGGAACTTATATTTCAATATATGACCGAT
Source organism: Brassica carinata (assembly GCA_016771965.1). Classification (NCBI taxonomy): domain Eukaryota; kingdom Viridiplantae; phylum Streptophyta; class Magnoliopsida; order Brassicales; family Brassicaceae; genus Brassica; species Brassica carinata. The sequence goes on along the minus strand of CM028689.1, from coordinate 11,524,668 downwards.
CTGTATCACCTAATCCGGTACTGCCTATAACTTTCTTCTCCTATTTCAATATGCATTAATTTTTCTCTCTCTCTCTGCAGGTAACACCATACTTGTTCTAACTAGCTAGTGCATGACTGCATGTATTTCAGGATCCTATGGTTGACTCTATTAATGCAGCTGTTAAAAAGCTTACAAACTCTACAACCTTTCTGGATTTTTTGGGGAAACATGCGTTTATCATATTAGAAGACTCGCCTTCCCTCGAGGATTCTGTTTCTGAGGAGAAGTTTCATTTTGTGTCACTTCTCCTGAACTTGGTGGACGCATTCCTGTATATGGTCAACACCTACATTGTCGTCCCTACGGCAGATAGCTACTCCCTCAGCCTTGGAGCTGCTGCAACTGTTTGCGGTGTAGTGATTGGTTCCATGGCGGTTGCTCAACTGTTTTCATCAGTTTATTTCAGTGCATGGTCAAACAGATCTTATCTTAAGCCGCTAATGTTTAGCAGCATCGTTCTTCTCGTTGGGAACACACTTTACGCCTTAGCCTATGATATGAACTCTATTGTGGTTCTTCTGCTCGGCCGCCTATTATGTGGGTAAGTTTCAATCAATCCTAAAGAAAATCAGGCATTTCACATGGTAACACCGCCTATCTAAAAAGTAGAATACATGGAGGTTGGTTGTTTTGTCTTTTGGCATTGTTTACCAAGTGACTTATTTCTATAGTGTGAGATGCTTTACCTCAGGCTAGGCTCTGCAAGGATCATTAACAGGCGTTATATAAGTGATTGTGTGCCACTTAAGCTTAGAATGAAGGCGTATAGTTACATGGATGTGGCGCTGTGGATATTATGTTCTCCATGCAGTTATCCTTCGCTTCTTTAGTCCACTGCGATTTGATATGACACCTAATGGTGTATTCTTTTTACTTTCTATATTATGTTTCTTGTTTTTCCTCAATCCTCTGTTTGTGAGGTGTGTGTGCTTCAGGGGGCTCATTTGTTAAACTATTTGTTATTGAATACAATCAGCGTTAAAAAAAAAAAAGCTTAGAATGAAGGCTTCTGCTGGGTTTGTTAGTGCAAGTGCACTAGGAATGGCATGTGGTCCAGCCCTTGCTTGCTTATTTCAAACTCACTTCACGATTTGCAATCTCACATTCAACGAGGATACATTACCGGGCTGGTTCATGGCTTCAGTGTGGCTGGTCTTCTTGCTCTTGTTATTGATATACTTTAAGGAACCTGAAAGAGAAACCAAAGAGAATGTTTTGTCACCAGAAGGTAGTCAGAATTTTCCATAATGTTGATTCTGTCATCAATCGTATAAAAACTAAACTACAAATGCAGGACCTTCAAGTTTCTGTACTTCGGAGGAAAATCTCATTGCGCCTTTGCTCTTGAAATGTAAAACAAACACAGCTTTTGGAGAAGAGATTTGTGACGAAGACGACCCTAAGGAAGACCAAAAGCCAGTAACTTCAATCATGTCAGCATACCAGTTGCTCTCACCTTCAGTAAAGGTATACACATTAAGATGTTCAGTTGTTTTTTTGGGAAAACAACCAATAGTTAGTAGTGATGTTGAGCAACAATTAATTGTGTATCTTCAGGTTCAACTATTTGTCTACTTCATGCTCAAATATGCGATGGAGATCCTGCTAGCTGAAAGCAGCGTCATTACAACATATTACTTTGCGTGGCAAACCAGTGCAGTTGCAATCTTTCTCGCCTTTCTCGGTCTGACGGTGCTTCCAGTTAACGTAATAGTCGGGCACTACTTGAGCAACAAGTTTGAAGAAAGGTAGAATTACTTTACAACCTAGAAACCTGTTTTAAGGTCATACATAATGTTTCAAATGGCTAAAACGACTTTATTTTATATCCATGTTTTTTTCAGAAAGGTTCTTCTTGCATCAGAGATTATGTTGTGCATTGGCATACTTTTCAGCTTCCACATCATTGTGCCTTATTCTGTTCCTCAGTATGTTGCATCTGCTTTATTAACTTTTGTATCTGCGGAAGTGCTTGAGGGCGTGAACTTATCACTCTTGTCGAGGGTAATGTCATCAAGGCTGTCTAGAGGAACTTTTAATGGAGGTTTATTGTCGACAGAGGCTGGTACGCTTGCTCGAGTCATAGCAGATGGGACCATAACGGTTTCAGGATTTTTACCGGAGAGGTGGCTCTTGAATGTCACTTTACTTCCTTCGTTTCTTATATGCCTCTCTTCCATTGTTGCAACCACCTTTACTTACAACTCTCTTTACTAAAACCTAGCCAATAAATCTACTATTGTAAAGAAACATATGCGTGCTATGTAAGCCAAATCTCTTCCCCGTCTATTAATAAGTTGATCTATTAAGCGTTCATTACTTAGCTATTTAGACGATTGGCACACAGTCAGAAATTGGTGCATCTATCGAATAGTTATGATTTATTGACTAACCTATGCAGTACCCACTAAAATTAAATTAACAATATAAATATATATAATTATAAAATTGAAACTCACATTGTTATAATATAATATAAGAGATAGTTGTTTTCTTGTGTCATGCTTTTCATATCCTGCCTACACTACTGCAGCCACCGGTTTGGAAAACTAATCTGGTGCTACATAACTAACATAGTATATAGCTGAAGGGGAGCTATGAACACCCTATGCAAACAGATTGTGGTAGATCAAAATTAATTGAAATGCCTAGCTACGATAGTTGATATAAAGATGATTTGCCAGTAAGAACATGAATCCAAATAAAGAAAATGATCTAAAAACTTTTCTGATAAGAGTATTCATTACTTCTTATGCTTCTATTAAATTCTCGGTCACTAGAAATCTAAGTTTTTTTTTTTTCTTCTGCAGAATAATAGCTTACTAAGTCTCCTCTGACAAAATATGCCAAATGAGAAGAGTAGGTCTCTTAGATTTTTCTGAAAATAATTCAAAAATGTTATACCATCATGTTCGGATAAAATGTATTTTGGTGCATAACAATACAACGGTCTTTCGCCTTCCTCGAGAAAAATATTTAGTCAATTTCCGTATATTTGTACCCAATACATGCTCCATTCTTGCAAGAATGGAGTTATACATCAACATTTAACTTTAATGTTGATCTTGGAAAGAATTCTAAAATAATAACAGGAACCATAGTGGATTTTTAATGAAAAGAAGATATGAAACATATCAAGGTCGTATTGTCAGTTATGCATGGTCGGGCTTTGTTAAGTAACGAATTATTAGGTAAAATACCAGTTGAGATCGGAAATATTCATAATATAAGATCCCTGTCCTTGTCAAACAACCTTCTCACAAGTTCCATACCAGATACTCAGATAGTGTTTCAAATTTTAAAGTCTTAGAAAGCCTTAACCTAACAAACAATAAACTAGATGAAAACATCACTCTTTTGCAAGCTGGACTCAACATTTTAGGACATTTTAGAAGATTTTTGAGCTCTCTTGTTAATAGACAGTAGATACAAATAGTACTTAACCATGAATTTTCTTAATATTTACGAGGGATTGCCAATGAAATTTAAACACAGTCATTTTATTATATAACTTAATCTTCGATTTACATTTAACATGCCTAGATTTTTTAAACAAAAGCAACCGTAATATTCCAAATTAGTTTCCTATTTACATGCAATCATCCAAATAAAAAAGATATGCATTAATTAACGAGATATGCACATTACTTAATTAAAACTTTCAGATATGTGGCCAGCACATTAATTAAACAAGCCAGATTTAACATTAGCAAACAAATTAGGCCCAAGTTATTTTAAAAATTTAAATTTCAAACGGATTTCATCCTTTTTATTAATAATTACTATATTATGTAATATATATATATATATATTTAATTCTCACTTTGTTGTAATAACAATAAATATGTTATACATATTTTCACGTTATGATTAATTTTATTGTAGAACAACTACTTCGAGAAAAATACATTCTCAAATAATAGAAATTTGCAGGAAAATTGTAGATTGTGGTTATTTAGACAACCATACTAATTTAAAGGAAGATAAACAAATATAATACATTGATGATCTAATTATAATAAAAATATTATATGTAGACATATTATATAAAACAAATATGTAATATGGTAAATTTATGTATATATAATATGGAATATATGTTTTATATAAATTTATATATATCAAAATTATTATACTCGCGTGGATGCGCGAGTCAAATGCTAGTTTAACTTTAATGTTGATCCTGGAAAGAATTCTAAAATAATAACAGGAACCATAGTGGATTTTTAATGAAAAGAAGATATGAAACATATCAAGGTCGTATTGTCAGTTATGCATGGTCTGGATTTGTTAAGTAACGAATTATTAGGTAAAATACCAGTTGAGATCGGAAATATTCATAATATAAGATCCTTGTCCTTGTCAAACAACCTTCTCACAAGTTCCATACCAGATACTCAGATAGTGTTTCAAATTTTAAAGACTTAGAAAGCCTTAACCTAACAAACAATAAACCAGATGAAAACATCACTCTTTTGCAAGCTGGACTCAACATTTTAGGATATTTCAATTTATCATTCAACAATTTATCTTGTGAAATCCCTTTCAAAGGCCATCTTTGCTACTTTTGAGAACAGAAGTTATGTACGCAATGCTCATTTACGTGGACTTCCTATTAATATAAATTGCAACCTCCATGAGAGTTACAGAACCAAATGAAGGACCACATGCCAAAGAGTGATGTGTCTTGTTTTTGACATATTTGAACATTGTTTTCTAAAGTGCTAGCTTTCAAGTCTTTATCGAATCTTTTTGAGTCATTACAGGTCTAGAGTTGGTTTTAGATGGAACGTAGATCACTTGGGCAAAACAGATAGAAAAGATTTCATTTGGATAATTACTACGGAGCACCCATGTTTGCGAAAAGAGCAGCTGCTCCTACAAACCAGATTTTTAAGAAAGTTTCTAAACATTTCGAGATTTTATCTAGGGATTCCCACTTCTTCTCACGGAGCCGCCAACAGACCTGCAATAGATCATTTTTCTATTTTTATTTTTAGAGATATCTCCGTTTTACGTTAGTTTTACACAGACTTGAGAAGGAAACTAGCGATTTGTACGACTGAAAGGGAGATTGATCTCGATACTCTTGAGAAGATTTTGAGTGCTCTTGTTATTATCAACATGTTCTATTCGTCATCTGTCTCTGCGTTTTCTTTGTTCATGACTGAGCTGTCGATTTGTTAGGCATAGGGCGTTAGGATATCGAGATTTACGAGATGTTATCTCCATTTATTATTGCATTTAAGGTTTGCATTAAACTGATCACTTAGTGATTAATTCTAGTCTTAATCTATTCCCCAAAAAGGTTTCAGGTCGTTCAAAATAACATGATTGAGCAACTCGTCCCTAACCAGCAAAAGGAAATGTTAGGGCGTGTTGTGAACTAATAGAATCTGGTGATTGATGTTTATCATTATTCTCTGATTCAGTCAAAAATTTAGACGTTAGGATTGCTTGATAAAAGGGAGATGCCATGAAAGGTGATTGATCTTGTTATGCTATTCGGGTTCTAGACTTGTTTTGATGTGTTCCTTGAATAGTTTTCCGACTCTTGATCGTATGATATCTGACCCATCGCTTTAGGCCTAGCTCTTTTATGATCTGAAACCAAAGCATCTCTATTTACTTGGTTGTTACGATGTTTATTATTTTAAACCACTCGATTTGTCTTAGCTTGATATTGATCTCATAGAAACAAAGTGTAGAAACAATCATCTGGAATTGAATCTAAAGTATTACAATCATCAATTTTAGCTTGTAGTACAGAAGATTCAATTTTAGTGTATCAAGTTTTGGCGCCATTGTAACGGGACCAGCTTTTTATCTCTGTATCTCAGACTGATATTTAGTCTAACATTTCTAATTTGTATTCCCTTTTTGTTCAGTGAATGCTTCGTGTGTAGGACCTGCAAAAACACTCAAAGTAAAATCTCAAGAAATTTGGTAATGCTACTCAATCAGGAACTATAAAGGTTGGAAAGAACAAAACAATAAACTCAATGGGTAAATAATGCCATCATGGGTGACACTGGCAACAACGAGATCGCTGCTAAGATGCAAAATATACAACAAAAAAATGCTTCAGATACAGCAGATAATTAGCAGTAGGAACTTGCCGCTCCGATTGGGAAAATAAACCTTCCCTTTGACGGGATCAGCCATTGCTCCTCTTCCTGTTAGAGGCAAGACTTTAAATTTAAACCTGCTATGATCCGATTTGTGAATAGGAACATGTTGCATGGACTGCCTGCATAAATTCCAATGAATAGCATTGAAAGCTTTGTAGACATCTGTAGCACCACAATGGCGAATGGAGTGACACCAGATTTCATCATGTGCATGTTGGTTCCATTCTCTATCACGGATAAGGTTTCAAGATTGTTGACATCACTTCCGACTGGGTCTCTGGCATCATGGGATGAGTCTTGTTCATATTTCTTGGGACACTTCTACACTAAGGCAAAATTGGCTACACTAAGAAAGAAGATTTCTTTGTTACAGCAATATGTTGATGAACCATTTTGTGATATTTGGAAGATTGTTTAAGCAGTGTCGCAGGGAGTGTCCTCACCATTTTGATGATGATCTTATTCTGGGAATTTCTATGATGGAGTTGATTGGGACCACCAAAATGCACTGAACTCATCTAGTAAGGATGATTTTATGACTCATACCACAGAGGGTGCATTCGAGCTGATAGAAAACATAGCTGTGAGTTCACAATATAAATGCCATGAGCATGTCGATCTAGGAAGGTCAACAGTGTTGAGGCTAAGTAGAGGATGACTTAACTGCAAATGTTAATGTGCTCCTGAAGAGTAACCAAGGAACTGTCTATTTTTAGATGAAAGTGGCACTGAGCAGCCTTCACAGGAAGTTGCAAAAGAGGAAAGTGATGATCAACATGAAGTTAACTATGTCAATGGTGAGGGGCCTGTACCAAATTTGGGATTCAACCAGAACATCAACAATAATCAGCATTTGTTTTCTTATCGAGGTATCAATGTCTGATAATTCTTATGATTAGAATTATCCACCAATGAAAAACCAAGTGCAAGGCTCTGGATTTCAAGGAGCTTGTCACAAGGATGTTAGGGGAAAACATTTGTGTTCAATCAGGGTTAGAATTGGTTCTCAAGATAAGATGAAATACCTTGGTAATCTTATGCAGCAACTATTTGAAACCCAACAACATCAGGTGTAAGAAATGCATCAAACAACCACTGAGATCAATGCCACAATGGACGACATGTTCACTGAACTGAAAACTATGATGGTGTAGTCAGTAGTCGTATGAAGATGATATATATTCAACTTGCTCAAACTGCTGAAAATGTAGGAGGCAACAATTAACTCTTCCTAAGAAAACTGAGGTGAATCCTATGATTGAACACAGTAATGCAATAGAGCTGAGATGTGCGAAAAATAATTTTTATACCTCTAGACCAAAGATTCAGTTTGGCTGAGAAAGCTAAGGGAAAATAAACATAACACTGCTCCATAAGCATGCTCCAAACGCATATGAGAAAATGGAGCATTCTATTAGCTCTGGAGCAACAGCTCCCATGAACCTGCTGAAGACCACCAATTAAAGTTTACATTCCTATGGTTGCCTATCGAGTTCCACCTAGACATCTAATGAATCCAATTAGTGCAGAGCAGCTGGTATGCTTTAACAAGATGGTGAGAAGGCTTCATAAAAATATCTCATTCAAAGATGCTTGGGAGATTCTTCCATTGTATATGTTCTTTAAGAAAATTAGAGAGATTTAAGAGGAAATGAAAGCCTTCTTTACCAAAGCGTTGTCTACATAGGCACTAAAGATTTGTCTAAGTTTGCTGACTTTGAGAAGTTTGTTTTTCCATGTTCCATTGTAGGAGTTGAATTCAAGGAAGTTCTTTGTGATTCCAGATATAGTGTGAATCTTGCTTAAAGGCAATTGTAGACGAGCTAGGAATTGTTGATGTTGAGCTTTTTCAGATGGTTTTGGCTTTTGCAAACTCTTTCACAATATTCCCATATAATACCAATCGGGCTTTGCTTGTACGAGTAGGGAATTGTGTTCCTTATACTGAATTTCAGGCTGTGGAGATGAGTAAGGATTATGAAATGCCTTTGATTCTTAGAAAACCATTTATGGCTACCGTGGGAATAATCATCGATATATCTAATAAGAACGTGACCAAAGGTTGTTAGCTCAACTAGAAAGGACCCTGACCATTGTGTTATAGGTTCCCAGTTCGAATGACCAGTGAGACGAAACTAATTTTACATGATGTAGTTTCGGGCCTGGGGGATTAGGACTTCGGTTCGAAACTCCTGAAAATTCAATAAAAAGTGCTTTGTTTTCATTTTTACAAAGGTGTCCCCGCCAAATTTCCATAATACACATTTCTTGCATCTCATTGGTTAGTAGAGAAAAGCAAAATTCAGTGACCACCCACCCATGTAATAAGAATGAGGTAGCATGTGACATTTTAATCACAAAACCGACCACTTTCCTCTTGAAAGCGCGTGAACGTGTTGTTGCACAACAAATCATAATCAAACTATATTAAATTTTATTTTAATATATATAACAATGATGATATTTGAGATAATTAATTATGATTTAACATGTTTATGTATATACTAATAAAAACATTCAATTAAATTGGAATCGACTATTTGTAAGAGAAAAATATTTGATTCAGCTTTTAGTATTTAACTTACGTGAATTAGTTAAAGGATCATTTAAAATATATATGTCATAAGATATAAACTGTATACATATGCTAAAAATTTATATATTTGAATATTAAGCAACTATATATTTAATGAGTCATTATTTTTTGTTAATATTATTTTTTTAAACTTTATCTAATATATTAATTTATCATGATATCTTGAATAATTGATTAATAAATTAATATTAACAAATTTTAATGATAAATAATTACTTTTGAATTTTAAAATTTATTTTAATATAATATATATATATATCCTAATATTTGGGATAAGTAATTATAATCTAAAGTATTTAAGAGTATTTTTATATAAAGAACTTCGACTAGGTTAGAATTAAATATTTCTAACATAAAGTAGATTTCTATTAAGCATTATATTATATATTTCATTTAATATAATAACTGATAAATTAATTGAAGGATCATTGCAAATAGATATGTCGTAAAATATAAATAGTATACTTATGCTAAATATTTTACATATTTAAATATTAAACAATTATATGCCCTAAAAATAACTTGTATTTATACATAACAAACTTCAAATTAGTTTTTGATCTGTAAAATAAATAATATTATCAAAATAATACATTAAAACAAAATATTAAATAATATATTAACAAAAAATGAATATATATTAAAAACATTAAAATATAAGAAAACATGAAAATCTAAGATAAAAACTTTTTGATAGCATAAAAATAAATTGACAAGTAATAAACATAGTATAAATATAATCTAAGGGAACACAAAGGTAATGTTTTATATTATTTAATATTTTTTGCAACTTTATAATAAAAATTGTTGATAATAGTGATGTTTGTTGGTTGTTGTTATTTTGTTGATAATTTATGGACTGCGATTGTTTCTAATGCTTTTAATTCATTTTAATCCACAAATACATTAAGTATTAATTTAAAAGTCAAGTTGTCTAATGATAATTTGAGTATTATTTGAGGAGAAGATTTTAATCCAAATCTGCGTTCAATAAGTAAAAATATGAACAAAAATAAAATTTATAATATTAATTTGAAATTTTAATCTAATTTAATAATTATTTAATAAAAATTAATATTATTTTTTTGAATATATAAATATTAGTCTGCACAAGGTGCGGTATCCATGTAGTTCTCTTTAGAAAAAGTTCCTAGAACTTTTGTACACTATGTTGACCAGTTAACAAAAAAGAACCAGATTAATGGATCAGCAATTCGGTAGCTGAACTTTGTACTCTGTTTTCAAGTTATATTGAAAATGTTGCCTAAAAAAGGAATCTCTGAATAGTAATATGTGGTTCAAAAAAAAATAGAATCCCTGAATATTAATTCGTGAACAACAAAATTTTACTATTTTACTCTGCCACCAAAAGAAAACAACAATAGGTCGTGCAGTAATAAGATACAATTGGACCCGAAGAGTGCCAAAAGCAGGTAGAAGACCATTATTACCAAATGCCCTTTACGACCGTGAATTGCTTAATATTGTCGTGGCGGCTGGCATATAAAAACTGAAGGTGGAGAAGTATTAAGAAGAATAAAAGCGGACAACGCCATTTCTCCTTCTGGATAGAGACAGAGAGAGACAGAGATGGAGAATCACACGAAAGAGAAGCTGCAAGACCCAACCATGCAAGTTTCATCTCTTAATTGCATCGATCTCGCCAACGATGATCTTCATCGGTCTGTTGTTTCCCTCAAACAGGTCGGTCTCCTCTCCTTTTTATTTAATTTATCTCAAAATTCGAATAATTTACATTTCAAAAGTATATATTCAAATTAAGCGGTAGGAGTTGTTGTTTCAGGCATGTTTGGATTGTGGATTTTTCTATGTCATCAATCACGGTATAAGCGAGGAGCTCATGGAGGATGTTTTCGAGCAGAGCAAGAAGTTTTTCGCTCTTCCTTTGGAGGAGAAGATGAAAGTTCTTAGAAACGAAAAGCACAGAGGCTATACACCTGTTCTTGATGAAATCTTAGATCCTGAGAATCAAGTTATTGGTTCGTGCATGTGTTATTATCAGTTTAAAAGCAAAAGGTGTTTACGTTGATTGATTGATCAAATCTCTTTTGAGTTTTTTTTTTTTTATAGGAGATCATAAAGAGGGTTATTACATTGGAATTGAAGTTCCTAAAGATGATCCTGATTATGATAAACCATTCTATGGCCCTAACCCTTGGCCTGATTATGGTTAGTGTTTTTCTCCTCTGTTTTATCTTTGTTAATATTTCATTTTCTTTGAATAAACTTTCGATGTTCTTTGCTTAGATGTATTGCCTCGGTGGCGAGAGACCATGGAGAAATACCACCAAGAAGCATTGTAAGTCCTCGTCTGTGGTTTAAAATTTCTGATTCTACAGGATTAGTTGTGTATGTTTCATCTCTGTTCTTGACAATATGAAATCATTACACCAAAAGTTTCGTCTTGTATATCAGGAGGGTTTCTAAGGTTATTGGAAGATTATTGGCGTTAGCACTTGATTTGGATGCGAATTACTTTGATACACCGGAGATGCTTGGAAAGCCTATTGCAACTATGCGATTGCTGCATTATCAAGGTCTATATTTCATTATGACATTACAGACGATTATGATTTCTTAAGCTTTGTATGTAACCAACCATTTTCTCCTTTTGTTTTCTTCAGGGGTTTCTGATCCTTCGAAAGGAATATATGCTTGTGGAGCACATTCTGATTACGGAATGATGACTCTGTTAGCCACTGATGGTGTAATGGGCCTCCAGGTACTAAAAGCAAAACAGTTCTTTCTTCTTCTATTCTTATACCTTTTGACACGACTGGTTTTAGTTAGGAGAAATTGCTAAACTTGATGACAGATATGCAAAGATAAGAACGCCAAGCCTCAGAAGTGGGAATATGTACCGGCCATTAAAGGGTAACGAAGAACTCTGTTTATATTCTTCACTGGGTCAATTATCCATTAACCTTGAATGATATATATACTAGCTTAAGATTGTTTGGTTACTTACATGTGTTCTTGTCTAAGCATGTGATCAGTAGTATTAGTATTTGTCAATTAGGTGGATCTCTTTTTTTTTTTGTCTACAGAGCATATATTGTGAATCTTGGCGATATGCTGGAACGTTGGAGCAATGGCTTTTTCAAGTAATACCTCTAATCAACTATTGATTGTGATTTGTGTGTCATATTTTCTAGTTGGTGCTTTTCTCACATGCTTTTCGACTTTACAGATCCACGTTACATCGGGTTCTTGGGAACGGCCAGGAACGATATTCTGTAAGGCTCTTACTAATCCACCTGTGTCTGATATTCTCAACAGTGTTTACATTTGTGTTTGACATGTTCAGAACCAGGTCTAGCGTATAACATTGACGTTGCATCCTATGTTTTCTGAATGCAGATTCCATTTTTCGTGGAACCAAATCATGAATGTCTTGTGGAGTGTCTCCCAACCTGCAAGTCCGAAAGCAACGTTCCCAAGTAAGACTTTATCTTTGCGTTACTTAGACCTTTGAGTGGTAAACAAATTTTTATAAATTATTTTGATTGTTGTATAGATATCCAGCGATCAAATGTTCGACATACCTCACCCAACGTTACAAGGAAACACATGCAGAGTTGAGCATTTACAATCAAGAAATATGAATGCTCTTTCGATCAACACTACAAGAGAGAGTACGGAAAGTAAATTGATAGTATGTCTTTAGATATAAGCTCAAAGCGAAGCCTTAATAAATGTTGTAACATAAGTAAAGTTTTCTTTAGGGGCATACCTTATCACATTACACCTGCTTGTCTTGTTTCAACCTATTCAAACCTATGAAATGGAGAATAATAATTTACGGTCTATGACTTCTAGTAACTGAATATTTATATCCTATATATTAACTGAGAATTCTATATATTAACTGTGAAGTCAATTTAGTAATTTTTGCTTACATGTCGATCATAGGTGAGTTCTTACAAAATTGTTATAGTTTGATTGGTCATTGATTTTTAATTTTTATTTATTTTAATTAGTTCTAAAAAGAAAAGGTAAGTTTATAACAAATTAATATCATAATTTACATAATATTACAAATAATAATTTATGGTAAATAATTGTTGAAATTGTAGAAAGAGAAATAAATTGATCAATTTTTTATATTTATAAAATACATAAAATAAAAAATAATAAACAGTTTATATAAATCAATATAATGATTTTATATTCTTATTTAAAAGCATTTTATTTTATATAAATTTTTCTAATAACTATTAACATCTTCTAAAGATCATATTATGTGCTTTATAAATCATCTATAAAAACATTTATCAAATTATTTATCTTGGCTTATTATATATTTTGTATTATTATTATAAATCATGACAAAAAAATTATTAAAATAGTTTGTAAGTCATCTATAAGAGCTTATAAATTAATTTATAAAATCTATTTAAAATTTTCATCCAACTACCCTACTATATATTGATTGAGAAGTCACTTAAAAGACTTTTGCTTATGTGTCGATCATTTATGAAATCTTAAAAATTATTATAAATTGATTGGTCGATAATTTTAATTTTTTATTTATTTTAATTATATTTAAAAGAAAACAATAAGTTTATAAATAGTAATATCACTTGCCAAATAATCTACATAATATTACAAATAATTATTTATGGTAACTAATTGTTGAAACTATAGAAATGGTTATAATGTTTGATCAGTTTTTTATATATTTATAAACTGCATAAAATAATAAAAAGTCTTATATTTGTATATGGCCTTATTAAAAACTAAATCATGAATATTATATATAACTAATTTAGTAAAATTATCAATACAAAATATCAAAACAAAATATTTAGAATTCAAAACAATTATTCTTAGAAAAATATTTAACAAAAACACATAATGATAAAAAAAATAATTTAATTTGATAAATTATAATAAATAAATTGTTTCAAAACATTCAAACCCATGTTAGTGTGAGCACATACATGACTCAACATTCGTATAAACTCGGCTCTGATACCACTTGTAATACCCTGACTGCCCATGGCTGATGGACCTCACACACCCGCTCACTCAGCCCGTAGGGGCCCATTCTGTGTGACAAGCGGTGGGTTAATTTTTCGGAAGCTCGAAATTCTTGTTTACTTGTCCTGCAATCACCACATGACCTTTCCCTGTGCTTTGGTCTCACTCACATAATATCAAAAATTACTTCCCGATAGGTCATCCATTCTTTCACTACTCCAGTTAAAGCACGTTTAACTATGGAGTTCATTCTTGATGTGTGACCGAAAAGTTAAGTGCACTTTGATGACATATGTAGCCAAATCAATTCTCAGAAGGATTTCCATATACCACAAACCGGGATTTTATAGAATAGTCATCTGTTAAGTTTTCTAAGTTTAGTTTAGAATGAGGTTGATACGTTGAACTACTAGATTTAGTTGTTGATTTGTATTGATGTGATGGATGACACCTAACATTGTTAGATAGTTAAAGAATAAATCAGTTGTGTGATGTGAATGACTGTGATGATAAGTTGTGCGATGTGAATGAATGAGATTAGGACGTGTGTAAAAAAAGAACGTTATGAATGATGTGTTGTGTGAAGTTGTGACATCGAGAATGGGTGTGGTAAAAATTGTGGATGAGGATGTGGATAGCGGCACCGGTAAGTCAGGCCGAGTATTCGCCTGTGACAATGGTGACCGCAGAGTGGACAGTGCAAGATGAGGCAAGGGCAGGTAGTCACGTAGGAGCTGTGAGATTGTAGTCCGGTTTGGACATCCCACAATAATGCCGGGGTGGGAAATGAACAACCACGGGTGAGCATTACGTTCTAGAGGTCTAGGTTAATTGTTGTTTGATGTATTTTAGTTGATATTAGCTTATGACTTTGTTTGTTGTTTGCTTGTCCTGAAATAAGTTCGTAGGTTTCTGAAACCTAAGCTCACTGATGAAACCGATTATTCTCCCTCCTTTTTGCAGGTACGTTTGAAGAGGTGAAAGAGTAGGAGTCATGAATGGTGCCACACATGCAATTGGATTTTCATTTCATTTTAAAGTTTAAGATATCTAGAACTATGGTCTTTTTTTATTTGATTTTCATGTGGACTAAAGTTGCTTGTAACGCTATTTGTTGCAATAAAGGAAATATTGAACTTAAAGAAAATGTTGTTAAGTTAAAAGTAAGATCATCAGAGATGGATGTTATATGATCACTAAAAACAGTTTTAAAGATGCATACGAAAAACTCACGGCAAAAAAAATGACAGCCAGAAAGGTTGATGTTGTGAGAACCATTTGAAACTGACTCAATTGATTTCTTTGCATTCCCCTTAGAACCCAATGTTAGAGACTTAAAGTTTCTACATTAACAAAAACAATATAACAACAAAATTATATCTACTTAAAAAACTATATTTAGTTTGCCTAACCATCTTAACGTTGCTCATTATCATGTGTATTATTCTCAGTGCATTGCTGCAATAGTTCATGTCGCACTTCATGAACTATTTCAGCTCTTCTCTGATCATATATCTTCGATTTTTTCTTTTTTAATTTGTGCGCCTCACAAATACCTGAGATGAAAACAATCAATCTAAACACGCATATATAAATATGTACACAATAAAAGCATTCACCGAATCATGGAAAATATAAGTACTCAGATAATAGTAAAGGGTTCAAATATTTATACATCTTAATCAAAAAAGCACACATAAATACTCTACGATAACCAGAGATTATTAGAAACATAGGGTAACATAAGATTGCAACAAAAGAAGCAATAAAAAAAATACAAATAAAATTAGAACAAAGATTCTCCCGAGAAGAGTAGGCTTCATTTCAATCCTCTTCTTCTCCTCATGCATGTTAGCACATGATATACTATGTATTTTTACTAGTTTTTAGCCATAGTATAAGTCATATTTAGAGTCTATGATATGTGTTTGGAGTCTATTTTATAGTCTTTTCAATTTGTTTTGGAGCAATGTGGAAACTATGGAGCTATTTAGAGCATAAGGATAAGGAAACTTGTAGATGTTCAAGAAATCAAAAGTCAGAGCCGAGATTAGAAGGAGTATTGATCGACACCTATTCCATGGTGTCGCTCGACACTGACGTGAGTAGACAGGCCGACTCTATTTCAAGATCAAGTTCGGCCTAGAAGTTACCATATATTACAAGAGTACCCCTAACCGACTTTATACATAGTATTTATAGTTTTTAAGCCATTGTTTAGGCTATGACAGTTTGAGAGAGATTTTTACAGAGCTTTATTATTCTTAGAAGGTTTTGGAGAGAAGATCAAATACTTCTTCAGAGATTTGTATTGATTCTATTGAAACTCTAATATTTTTTACTCTACCTTTTAATGCAATTCATTCAAATATTCTTTATGTCTTGCTTTAATATGTCTGAGTAGTTGGTTTTCTAGGGTTTTGATGAACTTGTAAAGTATAGAACTGCTAGGGTAATTTAATTAGATTCTTCACAGAATTAATCTTACTGCTTGTGTTCTATAGTATCTAACTGAAACCTGATCATAGGATAATTGACGCAATCGAGAGCATGGTGAACTACCTGAACTAATTCTGTTGAGCTAGGTTGTTAGGCGCATGCGAGAGCTGGTTTTGATTAACTTAGTGAACATATCTATCTGAGCGTTAATGATTGTCTAAAGAAGTATTGATCGACACTCTTCCTAGTTCGCATGCGAGAAATGGAACATATGATTTAGACATCAGATTAGACTTATGATTTAGACATTAGATTAGACTTAGAGCGAGAGCTGGATATCTTATTGAATTCGATCTAGGACAGTACCTATCACACCCTTAGCATTTATAAATTATAGTTCTGATTGCCTGCATAAAACCGTCAGTCTAGTTTATTTCAGATATTATCTTACAACCGATTTTTTGCTATTATTTACTGCTTTTATTATTACCTTCAATTGTGTGTCCATGCAATTGATTCCTAAGTACTGCAATTGATTCGAATCCACATGGAGCATAGTCACACTATCGACTATAGGAAATCAAGACTAAGCTAGACATGTAATAATAAAAGTGGTAAATAATAAAAGTAATAAATCGGTTGTAAGATTATATGGGAAATTAATAAGCTAGACTTAAGCTTTCATGCATGCAATCAGAATTATAGTTTATAGATCTAAGGGTGTGATAGATACCGGCCAGGAATTCGAATGCAATAGTACGATATCCAGCTTTCACTGAAAGTCTAATCAGATGTCTAAATTATATGTTCCAGCTCTTGCATGCGAACTAGGATGAGTGTCGATCGATAGTACAGAGTGTTGATCGATACTTCTTTAGACATGCATTAACACTCAGATCGATATGTTCACTAAGTTAATTAAACCAACTCTCACATACACCTAACAATCTAGCTCAACATAATTAATTCAGGTAACCAACCGTGCTCTCGCTTGCGCCAATTATCCTATGATCCGGTTTCTAGTTAGCAACTCTAGAACATAAGCATTAACATCAATTTTGTGAAGGGTCGTCTATACCCTAGAAACCCCTAAATTTAACAAGGTAACTACTCAGACATATTAAAGCAAGACATAGAGAATATCTGAATGAATTGCATTAAAAATAGAGTAAGAAATACTGGAGTTCCAATACATATCTCTGAAGGAGTCTTTGATCTTTTCTCCAAAAAATACTAATAATAATAAAGCCTGTGATTGTGTGTCTTCAGCCTAAACAATGGTATAAAACTATAAATACTAGGTATAAGTCAGCCAGGGAAAATCTTGTAATATATTTTAACTTCTAAGCTGGACTTAATATTGAAATAAAGTCGGCCTGTCAACTCGCGTTGTTGTCGAGCAACACCAAGGAAGAGGTGTTGATCGACTCTTCCTTTTAAATCTTGGCTATGACTTCTGATTTCTTGAACAGTTATGAGTTTCCTCATCCTTATGCTTTAAATGGCTCCATAATCTCCATGTTGCTCCAAACACACATTTGGATCTGAAAAGACTCTAAAATAGACTCCAAACACATATAATAGACTCTAAATAGTATTTATATTGTGGCTAAAACTAGTAAAATTCATAGTATATCAACTCCCCCAGGCTTATCTTTTGCTTGCCTTCAAACAAAACATAGAGTAGTCATATGAAAGAGGTTTGAAAACGTAGGGACTCACATATCTTTTAAACTATTACCATCACCTATGCAATATTGCAAGCCGCATTAGATTAGTGCCAACTTTAGAGGCATTTACATGTACTTAACCTTAGCTTAGCAACCATACCATCTAGCCCACATGTTAACAAATACCGCCTGATATACTCCTCTACTTACCTCATTTCTTTAAATAAAAGTGTATGCATTATCATGGGAGTATCAATCCCTGAAAAAATGGACTCTTACTCAAGCAAGTATCTGAACACACATGTATTTTTTTCTGATCTCTTTTCTCTCTCTTCTCTTTTTCTTTTCTTTTTATTTTCCTTTCTCCTTTTCTTTTTCTTTTTTTTTCTGCAAAGTGTAGGCGAATAATGGGTTCATAGAAAATTTTCCTACCCCTCGCTTCCATTTTTGTGGGATCATTCCACTGAAGTAGAATAATGGGGTCGCTGTCCCTCTAAATATCAGGAACTCATTTCAACCTTTTCTTTTCTATATGCTAAAGAGAAGTGAGAGGGGAATCATAAACACACATATGTTTACCTTCTACACTTGCAAGAGGAATCCAATCCAATGTATACCTAGCCCCAAAAGAAGCGATTAAGTAAATTAAGGTTGGAAGTCAGATTTATACTTTCTCAGCAGGCGTGTGACATGTTGATCAACTTTGGTGTATTGAATGGAGACACCATATTGAAAATTTCATTATTCCCTTCTTGACTCTATAAAACGACTCAGAACTATGACTCGCACTCAAAATAAAAATACAATATTAGTAACTACCTCCCCCAGATTTAAACAATATTGTTTCCAATATTATACAGTCTAAGATTGGTGAAAGAAAAATCGAGTCTTAATGTCACCTGATAGAAGTGTCAATCAACAGAATTAAACTGCGATCAATAATTGTGATGCTCAGTCGATCAACATTGATCAGGTGTCGGTCGATGCTGGTTCATAAACTATGCTTACTCGGATCTTTTTTAACCTAAAATAAATAAACACAAAAAATCAATAATAAATGAAAATAAAACATAATTTAAAACTTGCTAATGGGTTGCCTCCCATTAAGCGTGTGTTTATAGTCTTTAGGTTGATGTTTTGGAGGTTATGGGCTAGTATGGAGGTAAATGATAACTTGTTGGGTAACAAGTCTCAACATCTACTCTCCTCATCTCGAACAACAAAGCTTTTTATGGTTTCTTCTCCTTTGGTTTTGTGTTCTCTGTGAATAATAACACTAGTGTAATCCACTTTCAGCTCAAGTTCTTCCATACATTTGCTTAATCATCCAATATTATTGTTGAAGAGGTAATAAGTTACATCCAGCTAGCCTTCTGCAAATATCATCAAACATTCTTTCCTGAGCTGTAACAACTTCAGCTATCATGTCTTCAACCTGATCTCTCATGTATGTCTCAAATTCAGGCTGATATAAGGGCCATGATAGTCTCTAGGCATCTGAAAACATTCTTCACACTTAGGTAAACTCAGAAACAGCCTCTTGAACTGTCCTCCCTTTCTAGAATATCTGCCATATCATCTTTCTGACACCAAGGGGCGGATCTACGTTGCTCAGCAAGGGTGCAGCTGCCCCCAGTAAATTTCTATAAATAATTGAAATACGTTGAGTCGATTAGGTATTTTACAGCTTAGTTGGTTGAAACCTTCGCTTTGCCCCCACCAGACCAACGTTCGAATCCCCATCTGCTGCCTTGCACCATTTTTCTTTACTTTTCTGAATTTTTTGGCCATGTTTAATGTTTCGTTGTTTTCCTCAATTTTTTTTGTTCCTCATTTCTTTTCATTCATGAATTTGTTTTGAAATATTTTTAATTCCAGTATTTTTTCCATTTTGGTAGTGATATCTTTTATTTTCTCCGTTTAGTTCCTTATATGTTTTTTCCTTATTTTCCCTTTACTTCTCTCTTTTTTTTCTGGCCAAGAGTTATGTTTCAATATTTCGCTCATGTTCTATTTTTGTTCTTGGTTTTCTTTTCATTCAATTTTTTTAATATTTTAAATTCCAGTATTTTTCCCATTTATTAGTAAAGTCTTTTTGTTTATTCGTTTAGTTTTAGTCATATTATTTTATTATTAATTTTTCTTTTAAATTTTCTTTTTATTAATAATTAATTTATGCCTCACATAAAATATTTTCTAGATCCACCACTGCTGACACATTGATGATTCTTCCATCCATAGCCTGTGTATTTCCCTTTTTATCTCTATAAACACTTTATACATTTGGTGCCATTTCATGGATCATCATTCTTTATGTTTTTATATCAAGAAACTTCAAAGTGTCTTAACAATATTTAATTTATCGTAGTGTGTGATTACTTTTGGTATTTTTTACGTAAACAATTATAACTTTATAAAACGCTGGTAGATTAGTAGAAACTTATAACGTATTTGCTGCATTTTAAAGTAACAATATACAACATATTTTTCTTAATTTGTATCAATTAGTCACTGTTATTTAGTCTCCATTGTCACAAGTTTAAACTCGATATTCAGTCACAAATATATTACAATTTCAAGGCTAAACATAGACACACTTATGTCACTAATTGTGAAAAAATTTAGTTACAACTTAACCGATCATAATATTGTGAAGAATCAGCTTTGTATGTATTATGAATCATTTGTTTTAAAAATTCGTCACGATTAACTTATTTTCCCATAGTAGCCAAAAAATTTCGATGATATTATGATTTGTGAACATATCAACTCGAACTTAATGCATATTTAGTTTCTACAATTCAAACGATGGTTTATAATTTTAGGTTGTTAGACATGTTGATTGATTCTACAACAATAAGTTGATTATAAATTAGGGACCTAAGTTTTCGAACATGCTTAGAACTAATATGTTCGATTCTCTTATTTATGATTCTGAAGTCCTCTAAATTACTTAAATCTCTGGAGATTTTTCCATCTTGTTCTTTACATCGTCTATATTGTGATTCATAGTTACTTCTCTTACATAAAACAACAGTCAAACCCGCTTTGTCTTAGCTCTACTTCATTCCAAAAGAACCATAAGGTAATCTTGTCTCTTTAGATTCGATCCCTTAATAATAACACTTGTTTTTTTTGAAACACAATAATAACATTTGTTGATTCGATCCCTTAAAAAAAAGTTTGTTTAAATATATAAATAGTTCTGATATTTCAATGTAACTTTTATATTTATTTAATAGTGTGTGACCAATTAAATAGATGATACTTTTTAATAATTGGTTAAACTTACAAAACAAATGATATTTGTTTATAAAACAATAATTTTCTTAATAATAGTGATTTTAGCTAAAACTACTTGCAATTTAAAAACAGATGGAGTAGTGTTTAAAACTCGATATATATTAAAATTTATTTATCATTTCTTTCTTTCCCTCCTTGATTAAACTTCCGCCAATACATCTTGTGTTTGCAAAACCTCAACTTCTGGATCCTCATTAGCTTCAACATTTTCCTCCAATACATCTTGTGTTTGCAAAACCTCAACTTCTGGATCCTCATTAGCTTCAACATTTTCCTCCAATACTACCTTTCTTCATCTGTAGTATTTTAGACTCTTTCTCAAATTTGCTTGTCTCCCTTTTGTAGAATCTTGTTAATTCAATCCCACTTTTTCATCTCCATTATACATCATCTTATACTACACATCTTCTCTAAATATCCATTTGACCAGATTGTGCATGGATGTAGCCGGGGGATACATGACTCCTAGCTAGGCACCAATACCTAATTTGAATTTGGAGCAATACTTCTTGGGAGTTCGTTCGACGTTTTTTGCCTCCACAAAAACCTTTGCATCTTCAAAATTTGAACATATTATTGTCTCCGAGTATAATCTAATGACCACAATACTTGCACTGAACGCCAGACACTCCCAGTATAATCTTATGATCACAATACTTCCTCTTGATTACTTCTCTACTCATTTTGATACTAATACAGAGATGGAAAATCTTTGTCTAGGTGATGTGGTAGTCTCGTACTCTTTAACTATCTTTATTAATTGGTTAATCGATAAAAGTAGAATTGTTAAAATTCATTATAAAGTATATATTTTAAAAATGACAAAATTTAAACGTAGTTTCAGAAATGTATGGCCCAAATAATATATTTCTGAAAAAGTGCTTCGGAGAATAATCTGAATCGCCGGGAAAGCAAGACACTAGAAGCGCGCGAGATATCCGGATGGTTTTCTTTTTTTCTTTTTCTTTTTTTTGTAAAAACACACGCAAAACGTAAGGATTAAAAGCAAAAGAAAAGTCGATGATTCCCAGGAAAATGTGTGAGCTGGTAGAGTTGAATTTATATGCCGTTGGTTGACTAGTTCACACGTAGCAAATGCACACGTGTTAGAAAGTTAGTACTATGGTTTCTTTTTTGGTAACAGGCCATGTTACACAATCTTGAATATAATTGTTAGTACAGCGTTAGTAGATTCCTTATATGAGGCGATACATACATCATGTAACATACATTACGTTTGAATCAAGTGAAAGTTTCCTCTGAACAGAAATTCTCTGAGAAAATAACCCAGATTTTGAATAATTACTATTATATATATATATTTTTTATTATTTATATTTATATTTATATTTATTTTTGTTTGGTGGAAGACAACCACTTTAGAGGTTACAAACACCATCTTCGTCTCAGCAAACTGAAAATCACCGCTAGAGAGAGATTGTTATAATCTAAGGTAAATCTTAAAATTACCATTTTACATATACTGAAAAATAGAAATTGAATTAATTTTAATTACATATACATGTTTTCTATGTTTTCTCTTTTCCTGTGTGTAGTAAATTCTATAAAATCCAAGATTGAAATGTATTTTCCTGTGTTCACAAAGAAAATTGTATATGTGTTTTGTATGTTTTCTTTTTTCCCTATAAGCAATGGAAGTGTCTAATTCACTATTCAACAGTTGAATGATCACAATAGAGGTGTTAAATATTTCAACTGTGGAATATGGATGTTGAAATGAAGTGGATTAATTTTTTTTGATCAAATGAAGTGGATTAATTGGTGTTGAAAATAGTGAACATGTTGAAAAATGATTATGGTGGGAAAACACTCTACATGTTGCATTCTTATTTGTTACTGGGTTCTTTTTTATGAAATTTTAAATTTATTGATCAATCAAAAGAGGCATTTACTGAGTTCTTTTTGCATATTTTCTTTTTAATCCTTATTATCTATGACCATTTATTTTATTAAAATTACTTTTAAAAATAAAAATGTTGTACCATAATATATGCTTTTGAGTAATTTATAGTTATTAACAACCATTTACTTTATTGTTGCATTTAATTTGGATATTGAAAAAAAACTATATTTTAATGAATACTTTTATTGAATTATTAGTTGGAGAATAAAAAATGATTTGGAATATTGAATAATAGAAAGTAGGGTGTTGAAACATAAAACCATTGCTCATGATCTAACACAATCACTTTCTTTTACTAAGAGATTAAACTCATGCCATGTCTGAATACAAAAAAAAAACTCAAAACATTATTATCGGATGGCGCTCAAGACACAACACTAAGATCATCTCTAACCCTACTACAAAATTTACTGCAAAATGGAGTGGAGAATGCAATCATGAACAGACAAAAAAAACATTACTCTATGTAGAGTAACGCTTTTTTTGTCTGTTCATGATTGCATTCTCCACTCCATTTTGCAGTAAATTTTGTAGTATGGTTGGAGATGCTCTAAGCTCTAGTCTTTTTTTACGTTACCAATTATAATGAATGAAACAATCAGGAACACATGGTAATTTTTTTAAAAAAAAAAAATCAATAACCATCAGATCGCTAAATTTTATTGGATGTGCTCAAGACACAAAACTAAGCTCTAAAGGTGGATTGTTTGGAGTTTTTAAACTAGTTTTTGGTTTTTGATTTTCCCAAATCCATTTTCTACCCAATCATGATTTTGGTAAAGTGGTTTTCCTATTTTTTAGAAAATCTAGTTTTGATTCCTTCTACCTTTTTCTACCTATAAACCAAAATCTCATTTTTCTTAGTTTCTCACGATCAAAAACCAAAAAGTACCTTTTATTTTGAAAAATATTATTAAATTTAGACAAATAATGTAGTGGTAGTGTATAAGACCTACACTTATCATTCTACAAAGCATACAAAACAAATGTAAAACAACATTACTTTTCTTTTTTGAACATTACTTTTCTAAGAAAATGAAATTTTATCTTCACTATTTATGGAAACAATTAAATTCTTATTAACGTAAATAAATTTATTATTTTTAATCAATATTTTGTACCATAATTTTTATACCAAATTAATTAAAGTTGTAAATTAAAAGTATAAAATTTTTGTTACACTTTAATTACTTTTATATTTTAAAAAGTTTCTATTAATTTTCATATAAAATATTTTAATAAATTTTATTCTTTTGCCATTTTTATAATATAATTAAATTTTAGTTTATTCAAATAATATAACTATTATTCTGTATTATACCATATGTGTAGACTTCTTTTTGCCACAATTTTAGAAATATTTTTTTTAATTTATTTTTTTAATATTATTTACCAAAAATTATTTAATTCTAGATTTTTATATAAAATTATTGCATATATAGTTAAATTCTACACATATAATTAAATTTTTGAAGTTAAACATTAATGAATATATATAGATTATAGTTATGGTAAATTTTAATAAAAAATAAGTCTACACATTATATAAAATTTATACATATATTATATATACAAGTTTATAAAATAAAGTATACATATAATTATGTTTAAATATAGAATTAAACTTTTAAATTTACGTTTAAACATAGAATTATATCATTTTGTGTTTGCTGTTTTTCAGTTTTGAAATAAGCTTATGTGTGATTTGGAACTAATATTTTATTATTTTAAAAGTTAAAACCAAAATCTAAAAACCAAAATCTGAAATTATTAATCATGTTTTTCAAAAAATTAAAATCTACTGCAAAATCAAAAACCAAAAACCAAAATTTAGAAACCAAAAACTAAAAAATCACAAACCAAAAATCAAAATCTAGAATCTAGAAACCAAACAAACAATCTATCACCCTAGTCTTCTTTACGTAACCAATTATAATGAATGAAACAATCAGGGAACACATGACAAAATAAAAAATTAAGAAAAAACAATAACCATCAGATCTACTTATCTACAACATTCTCTTGTTCTCTCTTCTTGAATTTACCAAACCGAAATAAGAAACCACCTCTCGTCGCCTTCTTCTTTCTTTTCTCATCATCCACTTTATATGCCACTGATCGGCTTTTCGTCATCCATAAACTCCCTTTTCCTCGGCCGCTGCCTCCGGCCATTAATAAGTGGCATCGGCGATCCACAAGAGGAGAAGGGCAAGAAGAGACAGATGATGAGGAGGAGAGAGAAGTAGTTGAGGAAGAGTATATGATTTGACGGGGTTTTTGTAAACGTAAAGAAAAATAAGAAAATTGTATATGTGTTTTGTATGTTTTCTTTTTTTCCCTATAAGCAATGGAAGTGTCGAATTCACTATTCAACAGTTGAATGATCACAATAGAGGTGTTAGATATTTCAACTGTTGAATATGGATGCTGAAATGAAGTGGATTAATTGGTGTTGAAAATAGTGAACATGTTTTTCTTTTGTAATTTAAAAGGGTTAAATCCGGGTCTATTAAAGACACAAACCTAATCCCCGGGTGGGAGGTGCAGCCTATGGATAGACTCTCTCCCGGATATTCAAATGGATCGTAAGCATGGATCCATATCCGCGTGGCCACATGTGGAGCTAATAATAGTGAACATGTTGAAAAATGATTATGGTGGGAAAACACTCTACATGTTGCATTCTTATTTGTTACTGAGTTCTCTTTTTTATGAAATTTTAAATCTTTTTGCATATTTTCTTTTTAATCCCTATTATTTATGACCATTTATTTTATTAAAATTACTTTTAAAAATAAAAATGTTGTACCATAATATATGCTTTTGAGTACTTTATATTTATAAACTTGTTGCATTTAAATTGGATATTGAAAAAAACTATATTTTAATGAATACTTTTATTGAATTATTAGTTGGAGAATAAAAAATGATTTGGAATATTGAATAATAGAAAGTAGGGTGTTGAAACATAAAACCATTGCTCATATGGTCTAACTCAGTCACTTTTTTTTACTAAGAGATTAAACTCATGCTATGTCTGAATACAAAAGAAACTCAAAACACTGAATTTTATCGGATATCGCTCAAGATATAACATTAAGAGCATCTCTAACCTCACTGCAAAATTTACTGCAAAATTTACTACAAAATGCAGTCATGAACAAACAAAAAAAAACATAGAGTAATGTTTTTTTTGTTCATGACTGTATTCTCTACTCCATTTTACGGTAAATTTTGCAGTGGGGTTAGAAATGCTCTAAGCTCTAGTCTTCTTTTACGTTACCAATTATAATGAATGATACAATCAGGAACACAAGGTAATTTAAAAAAAAATCAATAACACCATCAGATCGCTAAATTTTATTGGATGTGCTCAAGACACAAAACTAAGCTCTAGTCTTCTTTACGTAACCAATTATAATGAATGAAACAATCAGGGAACACATGACAAAAGAAAAAATTAAGAAAAAACAATAACCATCAGATCTACTTATCTACAACATTCTCTTGTTCTCTCTTCTTGAATCCACCAAACCGAAAAAAGAAACCACCTCTCGTCGCCTTCTTCTTTCTTTTCTCATCATTCACTTTATATGCAACTGATCGGCTTTTCGTCATCCATAAACTCCCTTTTTCTCGTCCGCTGCCTCCGGCCATTAATAAGTGGCATCGGCGATCCACAAGAGGAGAAGGGCAAGAAGAGACAGATGATGAGGAGGAGAGAGAAGTAGTTGAGGAAGAGTATATGATTTGACGGGGTTTTTGTAAACGTAAAGAAAAATAAGAAGAAGATGACGTTGATTTGATGAAGATAGAGAGCCTCTCGTTGAGACAGAGAGAGCAAACACCAGGTGATTGCCTGTGCTTTGGGTGCTTTTTACACAACACTGTGTTTTTCGTCTTCTCTTGTGCCTTGGACATTCGTCTTATCCCGAGCAAACTCGTGCCCAAGCTCGCCATTTCTTCATCTACTGGGGTTGGTAGATGAAATATTAAGTGTTTATATAAATTAAATTGGAGAAAATGATTTGGTCTGAGATTCAACGATGGTTCGTTGGAGGTTTCTAGGGATTTTCCGGGAAAGTTTGAAGATTGGCCTTTTGTAGATTTTTGTTGACAGGTCGCGTGGGTCGGGGTAAAGGAGAATCAACGGTTGAGATGAGTGGAGAAGATCGAGTGACGGCTGAGATGTGGTTTAACAGGTCAGTTGAACTGACTAGAAAATTCCAATTCTGGTGGGCGCGCGCAGAAAGTCCGAAACATTGTAATTCATTTACGCACTCGATAAATATATTAATAATTTTAATTCTTCTGGTTTGTTCGTACATGCAACTATAATTATTTTATTTTGACGTACACTTGAAAAAGCGATAATATTCTTTTGTTTTTTTTTTTGCAAACATTTTTTATTCTTTTGTTTTTTTTTAGTTAGAGTTTTCAATCATAACGACATGTTGTATCGATCCAAAAAGCAAAAAAATGTATTTGATACATTAAATATGACTAATATGCGACATGCTGAAGTTCAAAAAAAAAAATATATATGCGACATGCTCATTTTTTCATCTTTGTCTAAAATAAGTTGTTTTCTATCACAATTCACAACCGCTTTGAATATGTCTGAATATTCGTAAGTGTATTGAGAGCATTACGTTTAGATAGACTTTTTTTGTTTTCATTCAAACCCATATTTCAATATTTAAGGCACTTTATGCTTACTTTTTTTTCTTAGGGTTTGATTGACATAACATTAGCATAAACATTAGGCTCGTCATTATCCAATCAATATTAATCGTAAAAATATTTATAAGATGTTAATGCTCTCCAAATACACTTTGCTCAATGCTCTCATATGGAGTTTTTGGTAGATCATTTGTAGTTAATATATATATTTTAAATAATTAATTTATTTTTATTTAATAATAGAAAAATTATGTTTATAATCAAAAAATTAAATTTATATTTTCAAAAATAAAATTTACGATAAAAATTAATTTTTTAAAAGAACAATATTTCAAATTTAAAATATACTATAAATTATATAATAATTAAATGTATCATTATTTTTTTAATAAAAATATAACACAATATATATTTATATATTATATATTATAAAATAAAAATATCTGTATTATTTAGAAATAAATAAATTATATGTCATATATTAATTTTTATGATAATATTATATATGGATCATTTACTGCTCTACCAATAAATAAATAATGATAATTTATATATAAATTATATGTAATTAATTTATTTTCTTTGATAATATCAAAAAAAAAATTATATCCAAAAATAAATTTCTATTTTTAAATAAATTTTATATTTATTTTTTTTTAAATAAAAATATGTCACATTAAATTTAATTTAAATTATATAATTAAATAATATTCATTATTTTAATAAAAATATATTATTAATATATATTATAATGTAATATATTTTATTTTAAAATAAATATATTTTCTACTAACTTTTATGATAATTTAAAAATTGTATACTGATGTTGCTCTACCAATCACTTTATTAAAAATTTTAATGAGAACATCCTGCTTCTGCAGCATAATGCTTCTAAAGCATACTGCTTCTAAAGCATACTGCTTCTGCTTCTTCATATACTGTACAAATCGAGGCCTTAATGACTAAAATATACTTTTTGTGTTGTTCTCCTTATTAAAAGTAAACTAAGTAAAAGAACTTAAAAATGTCATTTTAATATTGCTCACACATGTTCCCTTCTTCACCTCATCTCTTCATTCCAATTTTTATCACCACCACCGCAAACTATTTCTCCCCGGAAAATTAGAAAACAGATAATGGGAAGTTTTGTTGCAGATTATGAGAACCGAAATTCACACCGTCGATTTCCTTTATCGGAGAAAAACTAAGAAACTCTAACTTTCCCTGAACTCCGGGATTTCTTCTAAGCCAAACGTCAAACGGTCAATTATTATACGAAAATCAGACGAAAATAAAGATGAATCATAAAAGAGAGCAAAAGAGGTCTTATTCCGAATTTGTGTACGAACGTTTACAACAGGTAAGAGTCTTGGCCACAAGAGCTGTCGCCGATTTCCCTAAGACAGGGAGAACCCGACTGTGGTTCATGCCCACCCTAAGGCGGGGAGGACCCGACTGTGGATTGTGCCCGCCCTAGGGCGGGGTGGATCTGTTCGGATTGTGCGCATCCTAAGATGGGGAGGCTTGGACCGGATTGTGCCCACCTTAGGACAGGGAGGATGGTTCGGTCAGCTAGATCCTCGCCTTAAGGCAGGAAAGAGGATACGGTGCTCGGGTGGTTCCGTCCTGATGAGACATGGTCGCGGATGGAAAGAGTCGAGATGATGGGAAATTAGAAAATAATGATTTCTCATATTCTTCGTAATCTCGGGAGCCGTTTAAAGATTAAGTAATCTTTGTCGAGAAAATTTTCCACCGGATCCTTTACGAATCATACGATGTTTTTTATTTTCTCGTGTTCTTTTTTAAATAAAGAAGAAAAACTTTCCGAGACGGTTTTCATGCATTGACTCTGCAGTGATCGATATTGGCCCAAACACAGATGACCTGTATCGAATTACAATGAATTTGATGGTATTAGGGAGATGTCGTATGTCTTCCGTATCAAGTAAAATAGGAATAAGTATATATGTTTCTATTAGTGATAAAGATGTTTTCCTAAACCAATTGTGTTAAGGTTGTAGGTTCGTACCGCCTCTGGCCTGATATATATATACATTGTTTTGGTGGGAAAAAATGATCATTTAATTCCCCAGGTATTTGAAATTGACAGATAAATTTGATTCTTGTGCAAGAGACATGGTGTTCTTGTGTTAGTGAATGACTGTGATTGGGATTTTCGAGCTAAGCGGTCAGCTCGAAACCACAATTTAAGAGAAAGATGTTATCGTTTTCATCTCGACCTTGCACGGTGGATAAAGTAGATCATCCATCATCAAACCTTTATCTATCTATGTTCTTCACTTCTATTATGTTATCTCTGCAACTACAGAACCTGATGTATTTGTTTACTTGAAGAACGATTGTAAATGTATCTTGTTAAGTAGAATAAAACCTGATAAATATGTCAATCTCTGTAATTTACACAGAGCTAATACAATATTGTTCTCCTGGGGAAATCAGAAAGAGAAATTGATACAAGAAAAACATCTCATGACACCAGTTGGTTGAGTTTGTTGAGGAAAGCAATACATAATCATGTATTTACATATTGCTTATATTAGAACATTTGAGAATATTACTTTTTTTTTGATGATCTTTGACACAATCTAATCAGTCGATAGTCCACGAGCCTTTTGTTACAGACTTGAGCAGCAGTGAGCATAATCGCCTATGCTAAAACAGAGATTTAAGTAGCCAGCATAGGTACCATTGCAGCTGCAGAGTCGGTTGTTAACACTCAGTATGAAAACTTCAGGCGACACTCGTTGCAAGGAAGCTTATTTGAACGGTGTATCGGCTAGCTATATTTTCAGTCGTTTGAAACTTGAAAGCGTACACATGGTACAATGTGAATGTGCCTCTCCTCTTCCTTCACTGTGAACCATTGCATATTGTCCTTAAAGAAACCCAAGCATTCAAGGAGTTTTAATTTTGAAGATCTTCTTACGTAGCTTAGCTTACGTGCAATCTCCAAGAACAACATGTCCTTTCCTTTCAACAGAGAATAGAGAAAAGAATTCAGATTCATAAATAAGTTTGTGTCAACATGATATATGTATTCAGAAAGAGAAGAGAGGACGAATTACCTGGTGTATCTTTTCTCTAATCGTTTCTGAATCAATCTAGGGGAAGAAGAAGACATAAAAAACGAATCTATACTATTAAAAAAGGGAATCAATCCTTCCCAAAAAATCTATTTAAAAAAAAAGTTGTTGGATCTTTTCACTAACTAATTATTTTTTGTTATACCTAATATTTCTCTAACAATATAAGTTAACTTGAATCAAACAACTTGGGATTTAATGAATTTCCTTATTTATTATACAACATTATTCTATAGACAAAAACAGTGTACTATATAAATTCTCTAGCAGTACCTCCTTTTTTGCAATCTGAAAGAATTTACTGATCACAAATTACAAGTTGTTTTATGAAAGAAGGACAAGAATGAAACAAACTCCAATCTTGACTACACGAAAAAATAGTTTTAGCTAACTTATCAGCAACTGTATTAGCTTGGCGTCCCATATAGTGAAAGACCGTTGATGTGAATTGTTGCTTCCATGCGTCTATTGTTGTAAGGAAAAGACATAATTTAGGAGCACTTGTCTTTTTTGATAATTGTTGACACAAATTGAAGTTATCACCTTCGAAAATGACGCGACGATATCCCAGAGACCAAGCACATTGCATTGACCATATTAAAGCTGACGCCTTTGCTTCTTCTACTGTGTGCCTTCCCCTTCCTTCAAACTTACCCATTCCACAATTTAATAACATACCATGTGAATTTCAAATAACCCAGCCCATCCCCGATGTCTGATATTGTGTAAATGAAACATCATAATTGCACTTAACCCATCCCACAGGTGGCGGTGTCCATTTAGAGATTTGTCGTGACAGACATCCATTTGCAGTAGAGACCAGAGGATCCATACTCATAATACTGACCCATTCAACAATATCAGAGTTTATAGAATCAAAACATTTTTTGAGTGAGTGATCTTTTGCAGAGAAAATGAGATCATTCCTATATTTCCATAGTCTCCATAATGTCCAAATTGGTAGAAGCCGTGTTGATCTCGGTATATTCATATCTCCCATAACGGTTAATAAATACCTTATTTTATCTTCAAACTGGATGTCTACTCTATGTAAGATCATGGTAGATATTCCTGTTAGACGCCATATCATAGCTGCAAAAGGACCGCTAAAAAATAGATGATCTTTTGTTTCTTCTTCTGAACAACATCGAAAACACATAAGATTGATGTTAATATGACGAGAGCGAAGTGTTGACTTAATTCCAAGAGCATTCGAAAGGATACACCATAAAAATGCTTTAATTTCGGTGGGGAATCAATCCCCCAGATGTTTTTTGCTAGGTCAGGATGACTAGCAAGTGGTGGACGTCTATCAGGTACATATGATCTGGCTGATGTTATCATATGATACCCTGTCTTCACTGTATAATTACCATCTCGTGTGTGACTCCACACCACACTATCTTGTTGTGGAATTTGTGGTAGGTAAATTCGCTGAATCAAATGATGATCATTAAGATCGATGCACTCCATCAACTTTTGAAAATCCCATTGGTTTTTTTATCGGATCAATCAAACTCGAAACTTCCAATAATGGATTCGTATAGGGGAGTAGATAGGAGCTCTCGGTGGATTAGTCAGTAACCAATGATCATTCATTCGCGTAGACTTCCCATCACCTATTTGCACTTGTAAACCTTGCTGTAAAAGTTCACCACCAAATAATAAAGAACTTCATCCATAAGAAGGTTGGCATCCTTTTGTGGCATTCCATATAGTTCCATGTCAGAAGTATCGATGTTAAGAACTCTGAATATTAGACTATTCGGACACTGCAAAATTTTCCATAACTGATTTGCTAAAAGAGCTTGATTGAACTTTTGTAATTCTCTGAATCCCATTCGTCCAACTTGTTTAGATACCGTCATCTTCTTCCAAGCAATGTTTTCCACCGTTTGATCCCCACCAAAAAGATGATATAATACTATCAATCTCATTACATAGTTCCACAGGAAGTTGAAAACAGTTCACTGAGAACACTGGCATAGCATATGCGATTGACTTTATCAAGATCTCCTTGCCTGCCATTGTTAGAAAACGAGTTTGCCAACCTTGTGTCTTGCGTAACACATTATCTTTGACAAAATTAAATAACTCCTTCTTATTACGGCCAAACTGCTCCGGCAAACCTAGGTATTTACCTCCACCACCGATTTTTGTTATAGAAGTAACTGATTGTATTGCTTCCCTTGTATGTTGAAATACTTTCGATCCAAAAATTACTATGTCATCTTACATTGTATAGTTCCATATTTTATACAAACTTTTTAGCAAACCATGTGTAAAAACAAAAATTACATATTTTACGTTAAATTATTTTCATAAAAGTGTTTAAATTAAAATTTGTTATTTAATATAGGTTTAAAATTATTAAAATAACTTACAAATCTATACTATTAAATTAGTCAAAATCCACTAAGGAAATATTAAATTTCACGAGTGAAACAATTGTAATTCTTATAAAATGCACATAAATATAATATGAGAGAGTAGGTCTGGGCATCGGGTCTTCTTGTTGGGTACGGATTAGTTCCTTTCAGGTCTAGGTTTTTCGGATTCTAAAAATTTGGACATAATCAGGTATTTAAATTTTTATTTTGTGGATTCGGGTTAATTCTTTTCGGATCTGGATCCATAATAAATACATGTAAAATACCTAATTTTTTGGTACGTAACGTTCCAAATTAGTTTGGATATTTTAGGACTCGAAGTACCTGAAAACCCAAAATACTGAAACACAAAAAATATCTGAAAAATAGTCAAATATTCAAAATAACCCAAATGTTTACCAGAAATCTGACTTGAGGACCAAAAATACCAAAAAAAATATCCTAGTACCCAAGTTTTTTTTAAAAAAAAAAATTACCTGAAACTCATAACTATACTCGGAAACATGAATTCGAAACTTCAAAAAAATATTCATAATACCAAAAACACATTTCAAATACCATAAACATAGCTGAAATACCAAACATACACATACTTTGGATACCGATCGGGTCTCTGGTAGAACCTTGAATCAAACAGAAACTACAGGTCGGAAAAAAATCAAATATGTACTTTGCCCTTGACCCCGACCTAAACCACACATATATTTCTGGGTTGATTTTGGTTAGGTTTTTCAGGCTCAGTAAAATATTCAGACTTTAAAAAGAATTATATAAGAATGTACATACAAAATCTCTTATAAACTAATTCATAAATTATATAATTTAAAACAAATGTTCTTCGATGTAATGACTTTGTAACATAATAATGTAGACCAATTCCAAATACTAATTCACAAATTTTGTTTACAATCTAAAGAAGAACCCACGCTTTGAAAGCGTGGGTAAAAATTTAGAAAGATGATTAAAAGAGATCCACGAAATTAGACTTAACGTTTCCTGTTAACTGTTCAACGTGGACTTTTATGAGTTTAATTTTGTAAAAGTAATATAGATTTGGGGAATTATATTGCATACATAATAGTTGAGGATTTCATCTGTTAATTTTCAAATACTTGAGGAATTAGATGACAATGGAACTGAGTTTATGGTTCATTTGTGTTACTTTAAGGAACTAGGAATCATTCATCAGACGTCATATGTTGCAACAGCACAACAAAATGGAAGAGTTGAGAAAAAACATCGATATATTCTAAACGTGTCTCGAGCACTTATGTTCCAAGCTAATCTTCCAATCAAGTTTTGGGAGAAGATCTTTTACCAGCTGTGTATTTGATAAATAGAAATCCAAATTCTATTCACAAAGGAAGATCACCATACGAGATTCTTCAAGGAGTTGATTACAAGAAACTTCATGTCTTTGGCTCAGCATGCTATACACATCGCCTGGATCGAGATAAAGACAAATTTGGACACATAAGCAGGATGTGTGTTTTTGTTGGATATCCATTCATAAAAAGGGATGGAAAAAGTTTACAACATAAAAGTCAATGGGAACAATGTATTTCTAACTCTCACATCTAGATTGTTGGTGGTACCTTGTGGAGATTTTGTAGAAAAGTCTGAAAAGATAAAGAGTAAGCTTTAATGCTTCTGTAGCAAGTCCTAATTTCTCAGCAATGTCCTTAGACATGATACTAATTGTAGAGCCTGTATCGCAGAGAGCAATAGAAAATTCAACTCCTTATATGGTACATGGAACCACGAACTTCACAAGGTCTTCTAACTTAACCATCTTCTTAACGTTTGTAGATGCACCTCTAGGCTTATCAAACAATGCATTGATCTCTTTCATAGATTCACTAGTGTTCATGAATAACTGATTCAGGCGGATGACATCCCAAGCTGCTTCATCAAAAGACATAGTATCAAGAATTCTTTTCACTCTTTTGTGGAAACCAGCCAGTTCTTTGGCACTGATGGGATCTTTTTAGAGGCATCGGTACCATGGGGTATGGGACTTTGGGTTTGTAAGTCTTTTTCTCAGCTAGCCTTGGCGTTGAAGTTTGAAAATGTTAGATTTAAAATTACACTTACGATCTGTGGTTAAATATTTAAATTCTATTGACCAATAGAATTTTTTTCTCTTTTTAATATTAATCTATTAATACTTATAACTTGTAGTAAATATATGTGTATATGTTCGTTAACTTCTTAATAAGGTTCGTAACTTCTTAAAAATTGTACAATATGTATATGTAAGATATAATAAGGTTTGAGGTTTGTGTATGGTTTTAAGTCAATTTTAGGAGTTTGGATTAAAGATTATGATGTAGGCTTTGAAGATTAGATTTAAAGTTTGAAAAATATACTTGGGAAATTATATTTTTTTAATAATTATATTTCAACTTAGGTTTCAAGTTTTAAAATATTAATTTAGTGTTTCGGTTTATCACTTGGGGTATATGATTTAGGTGTACAGTTTAGGGGTTGGAGTTTAAATTAAAATTCATGATATAGTGTTTTGAGTACTAGATATGAAAAATTATAAGTTTATAAAGGTTATGTTTAAAATTAACTTTATATAAATTTAATAATATAAAAATTAACTTTAGATTTAAGAAATATTTGAATTTTAGGGGTTGTTTTAAAACTTTTAGTGGGGGTTATTGGTTCTAGTATTTTAATGGATTTAGAAATTTTAATAGATTTGAAATTTTTTGATAAATCCACTGATTTTAAAATCAAAATAAACAGATTTCATAAGAATTCAAATAGATTTCAAAATCAAGTAAGTTGATTATTATAAATCAACCTTACGACAGATGACCGGTTTGTGAAGATGCAAACAGTCCTTAATCTAGAGAACACTTTCTTCTATGTGAAGAAAAACTGTTAGAAATCCAAACCACAACATAATGGTGTGTTATTGGTTTGTAAAACCAAATCAAAGAAACGTTTAAATAGCAATAATCATTCGATCTAACAGAGAAGAAAGTAAAAAGCACCATCTACTACTCATGAAACAATTAATGACAGAAACAAACAAGAAACTAGGCAATCTCTCTATCTCGCTGAGTCGCTGACGTCAATGATTATCTTTGTTTAAAACAGTGAGCTGTCAATCTTCTTTTTACTCCCTCCATTCAAGTTTTCATATATATACGACAGGGAAAAAAGATCTAAGCAATGCAACGTGTATTTTTTACTTTGAACCAATGAAACTTCTCTCTTTTGAAGAGATTTACAGCCGTTGTGTTGATCCAATTCTTTTCAGATTCATATTGGATTGTTTGAACTACAATCTCCTTTCTGTATTTTATCTGGGAAATTTAATTTTTTTCAATGCCGAGAGAGTTATTGATTAGCTCATTTCAAATTCAAAAAGATGATAGCATTTATATTTTGAAGAAAAATCAAGCACTACAAAATTTAACAAAGACAACAGAAAAAGCTAAGCTTGAAAAATTGTGGTCAGTTTTACTTGACATGTAATTTTACGTACAGATCCTGTTATTCAGGATGTCTTCATGAAGTTGGATGGGAAAGAGTCTAATGTTTGATGAGGTTGTAGCTGTAGACGGTGGGGTTCATGTTTCCGTGAACAAAAAATATATTGTGATGTTTGAGATTTTTTTTTTAAAAAGTCAATATCACAAATCCAAGGAGAATAACAAGGTTTACCTTTGTATTTGTTCCTTTGTATTTTGAGCATAAAAACACCTACAAATCCATTCAAATATTGTTTCAAATCAAATCCTTAAATAAATCTTTGTTATTGAATAACACTTGATTTCAAAATCTATTTTAAAATCATAAAACCAATAACACTAGATTTACATATAGATTTTAAAATCATAAAACCAATAACACTTGATTTGGTTTAGATTTCTAATTCCAAACACCTCCTTAGAGTTTAGAGTTTAGAGTTTTTGGAAGTAAATAAAATAGAGTGAGAGGAAAACTGAAACAAAGGTGAAAGGGAAAATGAAATATTTTCTTGCTTTACTAAAGATAGGTTTAAATTTACAAATGTTATTATATACAGTATAGGCCTTTTGATAGCAATCATAAAAAACGCTATCTTAAACTATGTTTAATGGCAAAGATAGCATTCACATACAAAACGCTATCTTCGTGTGCTATCTTTATCAGTTTCCCTTAGAGTGTGTTTTTTATCAACAAGTGATAATCTACAACAGAGGTCTATCAACATGATTAGTGTAAGTATCTAGTTTATTTTTGTTTAATGAAAGGGCAGCTACTGCAGAAGATTAGATGAAGTTACATGATAAGTATAAGACTGGTATTTTGAACACAGAGTATGTTGCGGTGATACATGTATCTAGTTTATTTTTTGCTGGCTGGAAAACGTGAAGAGAGTTAAAAGATGTGAAAGGTTTTTCAGAGAAGAAAAGTTTAAGAATTTTTCTTCAGCTGAGATCTTGAAAAAATTGAAGAAAAACGTGTTGGATTCTGAAGATGCGTGACTCAAAAGACCGTGAGAGAAGTTCTCGGTGTTTCCTGATCACAGGCTGCAACACATAAGAGCACTGCTGAGATATTGGAGAACGAGTCTTGTACTAATGGTTAATGGTGGCAAAGGTCTTGTGACGATCAACATATCAGCGAACGTTCTATACACATATGAGAATGTGATACAATGATACATGAGAATGCAATGCAGTGATATAGGAGTAGCGTCATTTAATTATAATCCGTGTTGCTGCTATGCTATTGCTGCTGGATGAGCTTGAGTGAACATACTCAAATGAAAAGGGGGAGAATGAAAACTATACGTGTGATATAAGTTGGTGGTGACACGAGGAGGAATGGATGCGAAGTAGCGTTTTAATAGAAAAGAGTTTTGTGGACTTTATTTCTAAAGCAAGCCCAACTAATAAGAAGAGATTAGTGGGCTTAATAAGGTTATGGTTTCGCTCTGAAAGAGCTTAAATAGAACGAGGTGATGATATGAAGCGATCACGCGGCTAGGGTTTATCGAACAGATGCACATGGATATGTATGGTGTCGTTCTATTAAACAAATGGTGAGAGAACTATACTTGTAGGAAAAACATAAGTTATAGTTACTCTAATAATTGTAACTCTATATAAGAGTGGTAGGCACAAGTACACCACTAAGTTGCACGGGTACGTCACTTGGGTGCCGTCTCGCGTACCGGGTTCGCCGGGGGTGGGGGGGGGGGGACGGATACGTCTCAGCTACGGCTGAGAAACGTCCCCAACATATGTGCCGTGAACCCGGGACGGCATGACACAGCGGGGACGGGTTTGGTCAGAAATTGGAGATGTCTCGGGGACGTTTCTAAGAGATAAGAGACGTATCCCTCAGATTTTTGGTGCAACCATTTATCAAAGCTAAACCATTCCATATTTGTTTTTAATTTTTTTTACTCTATTAATTCTGAAAATATTAAAAATGTATTAAAGAAAGTTAGTATATTAATACTGTCTCTTAGTCTCTTCCACTTCCACATTAGTCTACTAGGATTCTTGGAGTTTACCAACCATTCACTAGATGAACCTAATTTTGAAAATGAGCTGCTAGATGATTAGTTTATTCTGTTACTGTCTAGTATTTTTACCAAATGTATTTTCAATCTTAAAACTTAAGTTTCAAATTTTAGTATTTTAACTTATAGATATTTTTATATTTTCATATATTTTAGTTACCGTTTCTATGTCGTACCCGTATTTTAAAGTTTTGGTTCTAACTCATGACCAAGGAATGATGAGGAATAGTCAATTTCTTGCCATTCCTTATATTTTACACCATTTACAAGGAATATTTGTTACTTATGATTCCTTAACTTTCCTTTATATTTAAGGAATAATAGACTACATTTATTCCTTGTCAAATTAGGAGAGGAATGTAAGTAATGGATTTTCCTTCTATTTTATTTCTCTTCATTCCTTTCCTTTTTATTCCTTATATTTCTTTAGTGGTTACCGGTTAGACCCTTTAAATTTGCCGTTTCCCATCCCCATTCACGTCCCAGTTTCCTGTACTTGTTCCCGTCCCAGAGCTGCTTAGGTACACCATATAACAATTGAATGAATTTTGGACAATAATTAGTTGCTATAATGTGTAATAAAAAACTCCGTCATGAATGAATTTTGGACGTAGTTTCAAATATGTAAGAAACAACTCCGTTAATAAATTTATGTGTTATTTATTTTATACACTTTTATACTCTACACGAAATACTTGCATAAGAACATACAGATTAGCCACAAAGCTGAACTAACAACAACCTGCAACTTTTTCTTAAAAGCAATATGGCTGGATCTAGGTATAGGCAAGTGAAATATTGATTTTGGTCTCCCAAAATTTTTAGAATTTTTTACATAGGAATAAACTTTCATATTTTGAAAAAAAAAAAAAAGAATTTAAGAAATGTTTCAAATTCCTCAAAATCTCGGATCATGCAGATTTCAAACTTAGCAATGATTGAAGAAACACAATGCAAACAACTTCTGGAACAGTGAATCAGAAGCTTTTTGCACAAGATACACGACCAGGTGCAAAAAAAAAAAAAAGGATTGAGAAGTTGCGATCTCCGTGTCAAATTCTTTGACCTTGTAAACCTGAGTAAAAAGCAAACTCTCTTGTTACAACGGAAAACACGAGCACTACAATGTCATGGAATCAAAAGAGGTCGTGCAAAGGAAACATAATTTAAATGTTTCTTAAGTGTCAAAAGACTCAAAACGAATCTCTTTTCCGGGTGAAAAGATGTTAGTGACAAAAAAAAGAAACAGTCTTCTAACATCTAAACGAGAAACTTTACAAGCCATGTCTAGTCGTTATACTATTTTCGCCAATACCTTACCTCTCAACAACTACATGTGTTTTCTGGAATGCTCAAAAGGTACACTGTCAACTGTTTCAATAAAGTTTCTTAGCTTTATCAGCTCCATTTATCACAACTCCCTTATGATCTTCATGACCTACAACAGCTTGACAATATTTGGTTTCGTCATCCTTGCTCTGCTTTTGCTCTGGTCTTAATAACTCTCCATCACCAAGCTTAGACTTTGCTTCATGTTTACCCGGGATGAGGAAGTCCTGTTCATAAATAGAAATCATCTGGTTACTGATCTCACGCAATTTTCGTTTCGTGATACTGAACTCTCGCCACCACACTTTCTCCCCATCCCACTGTAACTTCACATTAGCTACGCACGACCCGAGATATATAGCC
The DNA here is from genome assembly GCA_016771965.1 of Brassica carinata. Lineage (NCBI taxonomy): Eukaryota > Viridiplantae > Streptophyta > Magnoliopsida > Brassicales > Brassicaceae > Brassica > Brassica carinata. Next base: position 11,484,154 of record CM028689.1, on the reverse strand, counting down.
GCCGCAGCAATCTGACTCGGCTTGAACTGCAAACAAAGCGACGACCTTAAACTGTCATTAACGAAATTAAACGCAGCCTGAGACAATCTTTTAGCATCCCTCTCCACCTTGACGGATCTCTTAACCCAATCCGACACCGGTTTATAAGGGTGTTCAATTTCAAGATCAAACTCTAACGTAGAGAGCACGAATTTCTCCCCTGTTAAGACAGTTTTCTTCAGTCTCTCGTACACTTCTCTCGACGGTTCCTTGTCGTGTAAAACTCTGTACGCTACGGCAATGACGTCTCCCACTGGTCTCGGAGACCCTTCGACTTTTCCAGCGATAAACATACATACGATGCTCATTGTTTTCGGGTCGTTCTTGGCGAGTGACTGGCGTGTGAAGAATCTTTGACAGAGGACAATCGATGTTGCTATAGATCTCTGAGGATTGTTGAGTCTCTGGCCAAGCTCTTGGAGGAATGTAGTGTAAGACCAACGTTGGAAAGTCTCTTGCTTTAAGTCGATACCGTCGATTCTCGATGGCGATGTTTTTTCTATCTCTTCTCTCGTATAATACCAACTCGTTTCTGACATTGTTAACTTGTCCTTCTATCAAACTCCAAAACCTCGCAGACGATTTGCATTCAATAAGGAAAACTGTTTTTTTTTTGTGTGTGTGTGTGAGTTTTACAGGAATTTGAAGGGATATAATTAATAACTGGTGTGAACGAGATTTAAGGAGGATTCTAACAAACCCCTAACCCTAGTAGAGTCTTTAAGACTAAGGAATGAGATAAGGGAACCGACAGAATATAATAACAAATCTTACAAGAACTTGAAAGCAAAATATCATATCAAAATTTGCACATTTAAAATTTATATAGAAAAAAACATAACTTTTTTAGGGAATCGTATTTCTGCGATAATCACACAATCACGAAAATGAAAAGACCGTAAATAAGGAAAAGTTGCACATTAGAGTTTTACTGATCACAACAACAATGTGTCTGAACATATTACACAAGAGATCGTACAAAGATTTTGTTAACAGTAAAGAGTGACAAAACGAATTTGATGAATCTAAATACTAAGTTCCCTAAACCGAACATGAATCTCCCAAGTCCTTTGGTCTCTGGATCCCTTATTTGAAATTCTAATGCTTGTTTAGAATTAGATTGCCCCTCCATGCAGGGGCGGACCCAGCAATAAATTTTACCGGAGTCAAAAACATTTAAAAAGGTAGTGATGAGGTTTGAACCCAGGTTTTTTTTTTTTTGGGGGGGGGGGGGAGTTCAGAAGTCTTATTTTATCAATCATGCTATTTTAGTAAATTAAAGTAAACTATAGATTTACAAGACATTAGTCATTAATTTTTTCTCAAAATAAATAAATTATAAAAAAATATTATTTTTCAATAATATCATAAAATTATATATGCACATAGTAATTTCATTATAAAGTGTACCTTTTATTTTTTTTGTCTCTTTTGTCTATCATCAAGCGGCTTCACATAAATCAATCATGTAAGTTGTTCTGTCACATTTGTCTCATACCAAACAGCTTCACATCGAGAATATATGGGGTGGTTTAGTTTATTTTTTGGTTCTCATCATGTCATATTGTGTAGTTTAGTTGTTGTTTTAGTTCTCATCACAATTTGTGTTTCAGTGTTCTGTTTTTATTCTCCTCACAATTTGTGTTTTAATGTTCTGTTTTTGTTGAAACATTAAGTTCTAATTGATATGCTTTTTATTCATCAGTGACGCTTGTGTTGCAATGTTTGTGTGAACTGATAACCATTTGCGTTGAACACTGTTGTTTGTTATCCTTATCAGTTGTGTTTTATTGTTCTGATCGTGGAAACTTAAGTGACTTAAATGTTTTCAATCAAAGGAGTGTTTTCATTTCTTAAAACATGAAGCTTACATAAAAAAGAAAACAAAATAACAAAATTTCTGTTAAGTAAGTTATGTTTGTATTGTTCTCTGTTTTTGTAGTGTTTTTCATTTCTTAAAACATGAAGCTTTCACGAAAAAGTAATTCTGTTAAGTTATGTTTGTATTGTTCTCTGTTTTTGTAATCTACGTTCTCTGTTTTTGTAGTCATCATAGCTGTGGTACCACGTCCCGCGGTGGTCCGGCCCGCTGTGACCCAACTGAACATGATCCCGCGGTGGGGCGGGTCATTTGGACGCGGGAGAGCTCGTTTGCCATCACTAGCGACACCTATGATAGCCAAAAGCTTCTACCACCGTAGACTTCCAGACTCGCCTCCTATCACCGTCATATCTTTTCACGGGATTTTGTTGACACCAATGAAGGATGCCTTCCACCTCAACCGTGCCTATCTGATCAAGAGGCCTCTTTTCACCGGAATTAATGCAGAGGAATCAAGAGTCAGACTGAAGCAGAATCATTTGTTGAACTGTTCTACAATGCCAACTCTTCTTGATTTACTCTGAAAATGACTGAGAGAATCCATCAAACTCAATATAATCTCAATCAGAGATGCTTTCTTTACGCCATAGCAGGCAAATAAACATGGAAGTCTGATTCTCCTGGAGATGGATTAAAGTGAACACGATTAAAAAAGGAACTGGACCGAATAAACAACGGACTACAATGAAGATCTAGTGGAAAGCTAATTATTTCAATGTCTGTCGAAGATAAAGGTGAAGATTTGAAGATCAGCTTTGAGAGCGATTGAGAAATACTCCAAAAAACCGCCCACACGAAACTGAAAATTGCCTATAACAAAGAACAAAATTGATCGAAAAACCGAAGGATTATTTTACAATAAAAGAAAGTCTCTTTTCCTCAAGAAAATTCATCTCCTTTGAAAGATAGAGATGAGAGAACGTGAAGGAATTTCTCTTTCTAAAGAGAGGAGAGAGATTGATTTAGAAGTGTTTCAAAAAAAAAAAAAAAAAGATTGATTTAGAAATCCATGTTGTATTTTATCAATTCAAGTAAAATATACTGATTTTAAAATTCTCGGATATTAAGGGGGTGTTATTCAATTAGTGATTTAAAATCAATTAACAATATTTTGTAATCTATCAAATTTTATAATTTTAGTTAAGATAGTTTAATTCGATGAATTCTAAAATCTCTGTAGTATACATTGGATTTTGAGTTCAATTATTTATTTATGAGACTCCATAAGAAATGATTTGAAATCAATCCAAAATACAAAGAATTTTAAAATCCTTAAAAATTGAATAACACTAGATTTTAAAAACAGAATTTAAATCATTCACTGAATAACACTATATTTTAAAATAGAATTTATAATCATCTTTCGAATAACAGTGGATTGTTTTTGGATTTGGACTCTATTAAAATACATCATTGAATAACACCACTTTAGTATTTATAAATGCGGAGGTTTTCACTAGGATTTGAGTCTTTGTATTTTAAACAAAGATATACATACAAATCCATTATGAAATCAAATCTATTAGTAAATATGTATGATTGAGTAACACTTGATTTAAATTAGAATTTATGAATAATTAAACCAATAACACATAATTTCATTATAGATTTTAAAATCATAGAACCAATAACACTAGATTTAATTTGAATTTTCAAATCCATTAAAATATATCAACAAATAACTTCAACTTAGTCAAGACTCTCCTAATCTAACGATGTGCATCCGTGAAAAATAAGGGCACACTTAGTTTTTTTTGTCAAGTGCACAATATATATTTTTTTATTTTTTTGAGGAAAAAAAAACTTAAGGGAAAGATAATTGAAGATTAACCTTGACTGGTAGAACTAATTTAAAACAACATTTAAAAATTCAAATATTCTTTACATTTGTCTTTATAATATATAAAAATATATAATAAAATAATTTAATATAATTAATTAATCGTGTTTAATAATATCACAAAATAATATGTATATGAAAAAACTAAATTTATACTTATTAAAATAATTTTAAAGCTAAAATATTTTTAAATACTTAAGATAATTATATTTTAAATTTAGAATATAATTAAATAGATTAAATATAATTTATTATTATCAATAAAAATAATTGAAGATTGACCTTGATTGGTAGAAATAATTTAAAACAACATTTAAAAAATTCAAATGTTTTTCAAATATTCTTTACATTTGTATTTATAATATATAAAAATATATATTAAAATAATTTACTATATTAATTAATCGTGTTTAATAATATCACAAAAATAATATGTATATGAAAATACTAAATTTATACTTATTAAAATAAAATTTAAAGCTAAAATATTTTTAAATACTTAAGAGAATTATATTTTACATTTAGAATATAATTAAATACATTAAATATAATCTATAATATTATTTATGAATTGATTTGGCTTATGTGTCAGCTTCTCCATGTTTTTAGCTAATTTTGATGATTTGTCATTATTTATTATTTATTTGTCATATTTTCCATAAATTTAGCTAATTTGCTTATTTGTTATGTTTTTAATAATTTTAATTAGTAATTTTATTTATTTGACATATTTTAAAATATTTTCAGTTTTAATTAAGTGTCATGTTATCTATGGTTTTAGGTTATTTTATTTATTTTCATATATTTTATTATTGTTAAAAGCTTACTTGTTATATTCTATGATTTAGATTGAATCATTAGTTTTCATAAATAACTTTTGAATTTGTTATTTTAAAACATATTTAGTGATAACTTAATAAATATTTTCATTATATTTAGGGATAACTACTTCTAATGAACATTATCAAATTTTAACAACAATTTTATATATTTGTTCATCTTATGTTTACTTTAGTAATATTAAATCGTTTAATGTTTTTAATTATTATTTATAAAAATAAACTTTCTTATCTTTTATGTTACCAAATCATCTTCCCAATAAATAAAATACGAGCCCAAGAATACAATATTTGCTATTATAATTTTAAAAATCTAGTTTTTTAGATATATATATATAATTTATTACTTTTAGTTTAGAAAATTTTAATGAAATAGAAATATGTTTTTGATTATTATAGATTTTGTTAATATATGTCATTATAAAATCTGATGACTAGAAAAATTCAAATAAAATGCAATTAAGACTTTGATGAAGAGGGTTTAATTTCATAGGTTTTCCTGATAATTGGTAATTATGGTTTAATTTGTAAATTTATATTAATGTTATTTTAAAATATTAATACAGTTATATTAGGTTATTATGACGATGATATTTTTTACATGTTTGGTTTGATGATAGAATAAATAAAGGTTTTGCAAAAAAATTATCCATGTTGCCTTATAATAAAAAGGTAGATTATATCTTTTAGTTAATTTAGTATTTGAAAATAATTAAATAAATTAGATTAAAATTAAAACTATGTTAAAATTTTGAATTAATTGAATATATTAGTCATAAATGTGGGACCATCATCTAGTATTCCATGATTTATATTGAATAATTAGTTTTAATAGATATTTTAGTGATTTTTAATAAAATATTTTCATTATATTCAGAGAATTATTATAAACGAGTATTATCAAATTTTAGCAATAATTGTATAGTTTTGTTCATCTTATGTTTACCTTGATAATATTAAATCGTTTAATTTTTTATTCATTTATTTTTAAAAGAAAAATTACTTCTCTTTTATGTCACCAAATTATCTTACCAATAAAAAATATGAGTCCAAATAATACAATCTCTCGCTATTAAAAATTAAAAAATATAGCTTTTACTAAACATATATAATTTATTAGTTTTAGTTTATAAATTTTTAGTTAAATAGAAGTATGCTTTAATAATTGTGGATTTTGTTAATATGTGTTATTATGAACTCTGATGAAGAGAAAAGTCATATAAAATACAATTAAGATTTTGATGAAGAGAGGATTGATTTAGTACGATTTGTAGATTTATCTTTAATGTAATCTTTAAGTATTAATAAAATTTTATTAAGTTAATATAATGGTGATACTTTTTACATTTTTGGTTTGGTGATAGAATAAATAAAAACATTTTCAAGTAAAAAATAATTATCTATGTTGCGTTGTAATAAAAAGGTAAATTATATCTTTTAGTTAATTTAGTATTTGAAAATAATTAAATAAATTAGATTAAAATTAAAAACTATGTTAAAATTTTGAATTAATTGAATATATTAGTCATAAATGTGGGACCATCATCTAGTATTCCATGATTTATATTGAATAATTAGTTTTAATAGATATTTTAGTGATTTTTAATAAAATATTTTCATTATATTCAGAGAATTATTATAAACGAGTATTATCAAATTTTAGCAATAATTGTATAGTTTTGTTCATCTTATGTTTACCTTGATAATATTAAATCGTTTAATTTTTATTCATTTATTTTAAAAGAAAAATTACTTCTCTTTTATGTCACCAAATTATCTTACCAATAAAAATATGAGTCCAAATAATACAATCTCGCTATTAAAAATTAAAAATATAGCTTTTACTAAACATATATAATTTATTAGTTTTAGTTTATAAATTTTTAGTTAAATAGAAGTATGCTTTAATAATTGTGGATTTTGTTAATATGTGTTATTATGAACTCTGATGAAGAGAAAAGTCATATAAAATACAATTAAGATTTTGATGAAGAGAGGATTGATTTAGTACGATTTGTAGATTTATCTTTAATGTAATCTTTAAGTATTAATAAAATTTTATTAAGTTAATATAATGGTGATACTTTTTACATTTTTGGTTTGGTGATAGAATAAATAAAAACATTTTCAAGTAAAAAATAATTATCTATGTTGCGTTGTAATAAAAAGGTAAATTATATCTTTTAGTTAATTTAGTATTTGAAAATAATTAAATAAATTAGATTAAAATTAAAAACTATGTTAAAATTTTGAATTAATTGAATATATTAGTCCGCATAAATGTGCGGACCATCATCTAGTTTATTATTATCAATAAAAATAAAATTTAATTTATTATATAAATATAATATATCTCTATTATTTAGAAATAATTAAATTATATATCATATACTTAATTTTATGTGGTAATTTTATATATTGAAATACCAATAATTTTATTAAATAAAATTTCGAAAAATATATTTGTTTTAGTGTACTGCTAATCTGGTCTGCTGCTAAATTTTATAAAATATATAAAATATATTTAAAAAAAAAAGAGAATCAGGGAGAAAGAAAATGCGAAAAAGTGGAGACCTCTGTGGCTTTGTCTAATTGTCTCCACTAAAAAAAAGCGCGATAAAAAGCGAGTCACCGACTAAGCAAGTCGCTGGTGAAAATCCGATGCAATCCACTCACGACGGCGGCGATAAAGGAGGAGGAGGTGGTGAGGTGAGTCGAGGTGGGTTGTCTCGGATCCGTTCAGCTCCGGCGACTTGGATTGAAACCCTACTCCAGGATGATGAAGAAGACGATTTGAAACCTAACCTCTGTTTGACTGAGCTTCTCACCGGAAACTCGTCCGGGATAACGAGTCGTGACTCGTTTGAGTTCCCGAGTGCTGTTGAGCAGGATTTGTACAATCACCAAGTTGGGTTTCAACGTCAGAACAGCTCTCCTGCGGATTTTCTCAGTGGCTCTGGTGCTGGGAGTGATGGGCTTTTCTCAAATTTTGGGATACCGGCGAACTACGACTACTTGCCTCCGAACGTTGACATTTCTCCGGCTAGTAAACGGTTGAGGGAGTTCTCTTCTCAGTTGGTAAGCTTTCTTTGGGACAATCTTTTCTAATTTTCTTATTGATGTCATGAAACTATGGTCAAAATGCTTAGTTTAGGCTCTGACTTGAGATTAATACACTCGGAAATGTTTAGCAGTGGAGACAAGAAAAAGATAAAAGACCAGTCTTGTCCAATTTTGACAACTTGCATTTGTTTGAAACAAAACCCAGCAAGTTGCAGTTTTTTTTTCTCTTTTTAAAGCCTATGTTACATAAAAGCTTCTATTTATTGATGACAAACAAACAAAAAAACACATAGGAGGAATCTTTGTTTTGTTTCCACTGTTCATGTTAGCTATCTGAAATCATATAACTCGAGTAGTTTCTGAAGTGCGGTTCATGTGAGATGAGATATGTTCATATGGACACTTGGAATTGGATGGTTAACTTTTCACTTTTTGTTGTATGGGTAGAAAGAAGAGCAAATGAGTGGTGGTGCATCAGGGATGATGGAGGATAAGCTTCTTGAGGACTCTGTTCCTTTTAGGGTTCGTGCTAAACGCGGCTGTGCAACTCATCCTCGTAGTATTGCTGAGCGGGTATTTCCTTAAAAGTTTCATGCTTTTCTGTCATTACGTGTGCTATTTCTTGTTTTATTGTGTAGTATTTCTCTTTTCATTTTCTTAGGTGAGGAGAACGCGAATAAGTGACCGGATCAGGAGGCTGCAAGAACTTGTTCCCAACATGGATAAGGTAGTTTTTCTTACTACTAAACTTATTAGCCGTAGAAGGAAAATGCATGTTTACTGTTGATGATTGTGAAGGCGTTAATGAAACTTCAAAATTACGGCATAGTCCGTAGACTAGGGTTGTGCAGCCATTTATCCGGATATTCTTTGGATGATATCTGATAATTACTAATTAGTTGCCTCGTTATACATTATGAAATCAAACGTTTTTGAGAGATGGTTTCTGAAATGCTGAGAACAAAGAATCGCGGATATTCAGATTTGGCTCTTTCTTTTTGTTTGCAGCAAACCAACACTGCAGACATGTTAGACGAAGCTCTGGAGTATGTGAAAGCTCTTCAAAGCCAGATCCAGGTTTATCTACTGACATATTGGCATAACTTTAGCATATGAAATGTGGGAAATATCTCGAGAAAAGAAAAGTATGGGAAGGAACAATGCTAAGTAGAACAAACTTTTAAAAACAATTTGATCACTTTATATGGTTTTATGGATTCAGGAGTTGACAGAGCAGCAGAAGAGGTGCAGATGCAAACCTAAGGAAGAAAAATAAGGTTTTCTTTTGGATTGATCTATATATACATGTTTTTTTAATCTATGAATGGTGATGATCTGTTCGAAATTTCGAAACTTGATCTAAAAAATTAGATTATTTGATGTATGGAGTTTAGCTGTAAATTTTTTGTACAATAAGGTGAAACGTTCTAAACAATCAATAAAAAGATGTATATTTGTTAACAAACTGGGGTTTATGTAAATGTAACTTTGTTATATCTCTTCTGCTTATAGCATTTAAGTTTTTTTTTTTTTTTGAAACACACAGCATTTAAGTTACTGTTGAAAATTCAGAACAAATAAGAGAATATTCGGTGTAAACTTTGTGACCAACCACCATTCCAAAGATTGTCGTACACTAGTAGAAGCAGCCATGTGCATCAAGCAATAGACAGCTGGAAACAAATTGTTTCATAGTTTTATCAATATCCTATGGTCAACGATATCTAACAGTTTTAGAAGAAAAATTTGGTTCTGATACATTTTTTTGTTTGACCAAATTTTTTTGTGTATATAAAAACTTTTTCTATTTAAACTACACAGAATTCTCATTTACATATAAACATAGGAACACTAGATGTTTTGTCAGTATATGGACATAAAGGTTTTATAACTACTTATTAATACATACATTACTAATTAAAAGATTATAATAATAAATGATTATTTATGTTTTTATTTGAAAATTCTTACGTATTATAAATTTTTTGAAATTTCTTTATAAACTATATTCACTATATAAAAATAAATCTTAAAAATCATTTAATGTTTTTTTTCAATCATATAAAATTAAGAATTTTATTTGACTAATATTTAGTTATATGGTCTCTGTTTTTTAAACTTTTTTATTTAAAGATTTTTTCATAGAACAACCAATATATAGAGTAATAGTCATTTTTTTTGTCAAATAGTCGGTTTTTTTTTGGTCAAAATAGTCGTTTATTTAAAAACATAATTTGGATAATTCTTATTATTATTAATTTTAATCATTTATCTAAGAAAAAATTATAACTCATTTTATTTGTGGCTAATTTATATATTTTATTCATTAAGAGTATAAACAATACTAACAATTTTAACTTTTAACGTGACAGTTCAAATACGAAAAATCACTTCGCATATAAATAAATAAATGTGCTGACGGCCAAAAAAAAGAAATCCATTATATCTTCTTCTAATCTTAATAATTTCCAAATTTTATTAAAATCTTGCATTTACCAAATTAGTTTCATCAAAAGAAAAAGAAATTGTGACAGAAGAAGAAGAAAATCTATGAGAAACGCTCAATGCAACCGCAAACATAATTAAAGAGCATTCACCTGAGATCTGATGCTACTAGTTTTCCCAGCATGAGAGCTCCCTAGCTCACTATTTCTTCCTCCTGCCGTAAAGTTGTACATCGAGTCTCATATATATATATATATATTGCCGTCGTATCTTCTGCCGTAGACCTGCGGTAAACTTCAAATATGTTATATTGAACGTAATTGTTGCAAATCTTGAGTCTCATCTCGGGAATGCATTGAAAATCTCATTAGATTGGATTTGGATGTCATAGAATGGTTTGTGAGTCAATGAGGATTTTAAACTAGTGAAAAACTAGGTTGCATTGGTTGAACGTTAAAAAATCAATAGGAGTTTTTGCGATAAAACAACTAATAAAACTACTATTGCTGATAATTATAGTATAACTAGTAAAAATGGTATTATTGAATGAAATAGCATCTTACAAATTTATAAGTCATTATTTTGTTATATACATTAGATATTTTACAATGCTTTCTTGGTAGAAAAGAACATAAAATTGGTACAATTAATATTACTGTATGAGTTTTTTTTAATTGTTTTGGCAGGATTTGGTGAGCAACATTGTCAGCATTCATTTTAAATATGAAGGTCACATGAATAGTTTAATGTTGAAGACATCAACATAAGAGATAACTCTTTCAATGCTCGATGCAAGGATATATGCACAAAAGTTTGCGTTAGATGAAAGTACGCTGAAATTGAAATTGAGTTACATTTTATTGATGGTAGTCTATGAGGAACAAATTAATATTTCTAATGATGATGATCTTTGTATTCATCTAATGTCTATTGATAAAGAGAATCGTAGATATATTTTTTTATATGGAGGCATCACTATCTCTAAAATCCCCGAGAAACTTTTGAGAATGGGTAAAGGAAGTTTTAAGTATGAAATATAAGGAATTGCATTTAAAGGATAATGAGATTGGAGCTGAAGTCATGAATGAGTAGAAAATCAAATTGAAGGGATAAAGGGATTGAGATGATAGGGGAAATGAGGATGAGGATGAGGATGAATATGTGATAACGCTATGGGAAACTTGGATATGCATTATAAATATGTAGAGCTTTGATCTGTTCTGGAAGTGAGTCTGTTTTTGAAGGCATGAGAATATGGTTTGGATGTCAAAATACGACAAGAATTTATAATAAAAAGACAGTGCAAGAAGTGGTGGATAAGACCGCATGTATGAATTTTTTTGGGTTTGATGTGATAAAGTCAGACAAGGAGCGATTAGTGCTAAAATGCCTTAAAGAAGGATGCAAATGGGATTTACAAGCTTCGAAGATTGGAAAGACCGAAATGTTCTTGTTTGAAGGGTACACCAAGATGCATACATGATCTTGTGCTAATCAGAGTAAAAGCAACATGAAGAGAAAAGGCACGCCACAATTAGTTGCATCTCTATTGCATAACAATTATCGATGAAATATGGAAACTCCCACTCGTATGATCATATCATTGATTTTGCTTGGACAAAACTTGGTGTGAAGATATCATACTCCACTATGTTGAGAGTTAACAATGAAGCTGTTAGCATTTTGCATGGTACTCCAGAAGAAAGTTACAACATGTTGTATTGTTATTTGTACATGCTAAAGAAGATCAATCATGGAACAATAACAAGTATAAAACTGGATGAGAAAGAAAAATTCAATTACACGTTCATCGCTTTGGGAGCTAACATAAAAGGGTTTTCAAGTCATATGGAGAATGATAAATGTGGATGCAACTTTTCTCAAGAATGGATATGGTGGTGAATTAGTTTTTTGTAACATCCCAAGATCCTAATCGGAAACCTTATCCTTAGCCTTTGGTGTACTATATGGTGAGAATAAAGATAGTTGTGACTAGTTTTTTGAGATGCTGAAAACTGCGTACTAGATTCATCGTAGTTGGTATTTAAGATTGACATAAATGGAAGACATCAATGCCATCTCTAATGTGTATCCGAGCGTACATCATGTGCCTTATGTGGCATTTGTCTCCAAATGTGAAAGGTCGTGCGTGTAACAACCCCAATCCGATCTAATTCAAGTTGAGTAGTTTGACATGCAACAATCGAACAAGAATATGCATGAAAAACTAATGAACTTTAACCAGATCGAAGATGCTACCTACCCATGCAGAAACATTCAACCTTAGGTTCCAAAAACAAAAAATCAAAATTGCAAGATTAAATATCCGAGAACGAGTATTCTACCGGTTCTAGGTTAAGACTTTGCAACCTGAATTTGAAACCTTTAGCTGGTTCGTCCCAAAGAAGGACAAATATCATATGTGAACATAAACACTTTCACAAACATTTATTATTCTTATAATACATATAAATACATCTAAATAATATTTATAGATTCGATCATCGACAATTGTAAGGCATATATATTACAATACATACTTATTTGCAATAGGCATAAACACTATGCCAACAGCACTGCTTATTCGCAACTCAATATACTCATATGGTTACTTGCAAAGCAAAAAGTCTAATGAGTAACTACTTTGCTCAGTGAGTTAGGATTCCCTAACAATTAAATCAGTTCCTACAATTTGCACCAATCAATCAAGAATTCAGTTAATCCATAACGAAAAATAAAGATTCAAGAAATTCAAACAGCCAAACATCCACCCTTTACATGCGGTTAGATCCTCTTGATCGTCGAGTCTTTCCCCTTGAAACTATTAATTTAACTTTGTGATTAACAACCACAATCAAATACACTAATTTTTAACGGCAACAATCAATTAAACACTCCTACACTATCATGTAGCACACATCCATGTGATTGTCGTGGCCAGCACTTGGTGTTTGGCCAGAGAACAATTCCCATTCAAATCACCAAAAAGAGGGTACTAGTGACTATAACGACATTCCTCCTAAAATGCAGAACCTCATGGATCCCTAAGGAGAATCCATGGTCATAAAGGTCACTTATCTGATGAGCCCTTCCATTCTCATCCAGCTCACCTACCCGTGAACCCATTACAATACTTGCACATAAACATTATATCTACACATAAATGTGATTCACTAATAGGAATGAAACAACTACAGCTTGGAGGCAATTTATAGGTGGATAAGGTGGTGTGGAGGCAATTTATAGGTGGAAATAATGAACTAAGGGGACATTATGGTTGTAGGAAGCAAGCAGGAGATGGCATGCCCGTCCAAAACAACCAATATAAGGTAACTTTGTGTCCAACCACAATCATGCTCAATAAAACAAGTAGCTAATAGGAATGAAATAACTACAGCTTGGAGGTGGTCCAGTCAAGGGATACACATGTCCAGTTGCTTGAAGGAGGAAAGCAAGCAGCTGCATGCTCCAGCAGATTTCGGACACTCCCAACACATCTATGCGAGCCTTGTTTAATTCTGAATGTCTCATTGTCTGATCCAGATTGTAGGAAATGATTTTCCTTGGTCAAAACCTAGATTCCCAAGACCACAACACTTCTAAAATAATTCTAAGGTCATTCTTTTAGAGCAAGTCGGTCGATCGATTGTGTATGGCATTAGGTGATTGGTTTAGGCAGCCGGCGGAGTGGAAGAGTAATCCAAGGCTGACCCATGGAGATGAACCATGCCTAGTAGACGTCGACCAAGATACTGATTGTTTTGTGGACTGATTGGTTCATGAGTTCATCGTCTACCGAAAGACTCATGATTATTAACTTGTTAGGCATGTGTTTAGGGACTAACCGTGTAAGCGGGATTCACCTCACTAAAAAATTATCGAGTTTCTTATGCCTCATTCATATGTCAGGTTCTAAAGATGGTTCAGGTTGAAGCAAGACTGTTGGCCGATAGTTATGATGGTGCTCAAATAATGTAGGTCTTGTATTGTATAGGATTGATAGAACTACACTAAAAAACTACAATCAAATCCTTGGTTCATAATACAATACGGCGGTGTGGCTTTCTTTGCTTCTGCGATTGCTTGATTAAATTAGAGAATTTCTTGGTTCAAATATCACTTGAATATACTAAACAAGATAAGAACTTAAGATATGACTGATGGGCCGGATGGCCTATCGGTATGGGCGAGTAAGGACATCTTGGTCTAGTGACCGAGTTAGAGCCTTACAGCTTGTAGTTGATTGGATAGTTTCGGCAGGTGTAATCTTGATATAAACACATGTTCCTTAATACTGTAGGGGGTGGAACAGCCATCCAGGGCAAACCAAGCTTATTTTTCATTTTCAATGCAAACAGTTCTTCAACAATCTGAGTCCCTGGCCCGAGCTCTCCTCCTCCTCATTCGTCTAGATTTTTTCAACAATCTGAGTTTTTCCTCTTCCTCCTCCTCCTCTTTCTCCTCCTCCTAGTTACACGCTTTGCTTCCTTATGTTTCATTTTCATCTTAGCCATCTTTCATTATCACCAACACTTTAAACACAAATTAACAGAGACACGACTTTCTCCCAAATCGATTCGAAGGAACACGACTTAAAAGGGACATGACTCTCCCACAAATCAAAATCAAGATAAGATGAGAAACTTACATCATATTCCTTTTCGGTTTTTGTAGTTCTCCCTAGTTTCATGAAGAGAGTTTGAGACTTAAGAACACACGAACTTAAGAGAGAATGATTTTTAAGCAAGGAAGAAACTGTAATTAGAAGAGATGAAGGAGAACAATTTAAAATCGCTGTTGAGTTTAAGATTTATAGGATAATCCTGTTTGATCCAACAGGTCGTTGGGTGGGTAGATATTACCCAGATTCAGTTTGTAAATATCATTAAGTCTCAAAGTGTAGAGATAATTTACCATCCTTTAACTTAAAAATAAAGCAAAACAAAGTTAGTAATAGAAGAGGGATATTTCAGCTTTTTACTTTAGATATAGGGATATACATGAGGTGTCGGCATTTGCAAGCTCATGATTAACTGAATATGCCTCAAACCGGCCGGCCGATGTCAAAGGGCCATTGACCTAACCATTTCTCAAGTTAAGGTTTAACAGTTTTTTCTATCAGTGAAATGTAGAATCTCAAACACAATCAGAAGCTCACATTGTTGAACAAACTTCGTTTGAAACATCTACACTTTTGATAGCAAATTTATTCTTAAACTTTCTTTTTACAGAATAGGAGTGTTCAGCATAATATCACAGTTATGAACAAGAGCCACGGATGATGAAAACAACCAAACAAACCAGAGTTTTCAAAAGAAAATGCGTGACTTATCCGATTTCATCTTCTTGTACTGTTGTTGTTAAGAACATGATGAAGCCGGAATGTTTCGCCTTGGTCTCCATTCAGTGACCGCCTTTCCAAACAGCACACTGTTAGCTGTCTCAGCAGTATCTCCAGATGGGAATGCAAGTGACGCACATCTTTCTTGTTTGGATTTGTTGACAAAATCGCTGCATTCACTGCATCAGCAACTAGTTCCCTCTGCGAGTCGTCTAGGAAGTACCCCACCGGTGATTCCTCGGGCTTTGAATAAACAAGTAAAGCAAAGCAGTCCTGAATAACCAACATGGAAATAGAGTTTGTAAGAGACCAGCAACATAGAATCTCTCTGATTTGAATCGGATCTTGCTTGAAAGAGGCAAAAGGAATAAAGTTGAAGGAGTAATCTGTACCTCGATTATATCTTGAAACTCGGTTAACCCAACAAATTTAGCTAACTCGAGTCTGCCAAACTTCACACCTTCTGCAAGTTTTCCTACCTGCTTATTCCATGTTTTCCAGAACCACGAATTAGAGAAGTAGTCCCTATCACCTTAGATGTGAAAGTGAACGAAGAATAAATAATCCAGGGAACAAACTCAGTGTTCTGCATCAAACTTGATCCATTTCTAGAACTACTTTACGTAAAAGTATTTGGTTCAGTGCTTTCTTTTTCTTTAGATTAAGCGATCATCAAGTTCAATCAGCTAATTTTATATGGTAAGAACAAATCCAACAAGCTTCCTTCATTACAAAACTTTTATTCTTATATGACGCAAAGAGAGAACTTATTGTGACAAGTCCTAAAAATGTGAAAAGTAGATGTATAAGGAATCAAGAGCATACCCGTACTAACTCAATAAACTTTTGACAGTGAAGGAGGAAACAAACTACAGATTTATCGTCCTGCAGTAAGTACAGCTAGGTTAGAGTTCATATCTCAATCCTACAAAGAGATTATCTTAGCAATAAAAAATAAACGAACTGACAGAACATCTCAGTTCACCTGTACAATTTGGGGATACCAATCTCGGAGATTAGCCATAGCAGCATCAATGTCACCATTCCTGACAAGCTATCCCAAATAAAGTATGGATCAGTCAAAGCCAACCAAACAAAGCAGTAATTCGTACATTTAGCAGATCTTTCTTTGTTGTGAACTCTAAAGTAGTAATGGAAGATCTTAAGTTTACCCAAATGAAAAAAAAAAGCAGATTTTTTTTGTTGAACTGTAACAAGTAAAGTTTTAGGCACAGTAGAACCCGTTCAATACCTTTCTAAGAGTGTTTCTCTGATGCAAATCATACGATGAATCATCCTCGTCCATAACATTCTCTTGAGCTATAACGATTGGAGGGACCGTAGTTTCAGTAGCAAGGTTGAAAGCATCGAGTGTCTCCTCATACCCATAGTGTAATAAGTAGGTCTTTACAAGCCTAATGATAAAGAAAATAGAACTTTAGAAACAACAGAAAGCTCGTCACCAATTCATTGTCTAGTAAGAGGAGAAGGAATTCCAACTTAGTTAACAAAGTTGAGAAGGAGTGCACTCACTCATAACCGATATTTGGAGGTATGGATATTTTTTCGATAGCCATTTGTTGCTTATTCCTCGCTGATGTTTCATATCCCTGATAATACATAAAGAAGGTAAGCCAACGTCAAAATTTATTTCGAAAGGGGAAGATTTGTAGCATATACACTTCCATGCTATATTCAGTAAATCTATATATGTATAATTCGAGGGTCCAAGAGGTTTGATACACAGGAAAAGCAGCAGATGCACGTAAGTATAAAAAAAAAGTGAGCGTAATTTGTACCAAGAGAACCACTAGAGTAGATTTGTTCATCAGTAGTTTTACTCCTGATTACATCAACGTCACCTTTATAATAGCTAGGACCTAGCGACTCTACTAAAAAGTTTAAAGAGAACATTTATCTTACATTAACATCGAAAACAAACTTCTTCTTCCCAAAATTGACAGAAACTCTGCAAAAGTTAAAAAGAAACGCATTGCGTAAGTACTTCTATTCCTCCACTGAAACTGTTTATAGAAGGCAACATGCAATAAACCAACAGAGGAGAAACTGAGAACATACTCCTCATTTTGGCTATGTACACCTACAGTAGGGAATAGATGACCCTTTATGTCCTTAGGGATTTTCCCCACAAGAGCTCCGTTTTTACTGGCATAAGAATATGTCAAATGGCAACACAGGAAAAAGGACGGATGAATATAACTCGATATCCAGCAGTAAAATATATGAAAATAAGTTAGTTCTTACGTGAAAAAGAACTCCTGGGAAGCGTAGTTTATACCAGCACCAACAGTATCACCAGTCGTATAAGTTGGACCAAAGGCTTCACCTGTTCCCTTACCTCGGTATATATGTCCATCGTCCCCATGATAGCCACAGCTATCCACTTCCCATCTACCATTACAGAAGAAAATAACAAATTAGACCATCATCCGCATGATGGCCACATAAGCTCAAATTCTATGATAAACATAACTTCTATCAAAGGCATCCTTTTTTTATAAGTAATCAAAGTAAATCTTTTTTCAAATGAGCCACAGAGAGAACACGACCTCATCCAAGAAACTAAATCTTTACGATAAACATCTACCAAAAGTAAGGGCTAAAACTAAGCAAAGCTAGAATCTTGAATTCAACCAAGAAAGCTAAACCGTTTACCCAGGTTGTCTCCGCATAACAAACCCCTCCTTAGTGAAACCGATGGCGACTTTGCCTTTCAGACCAGCATCCTTGACAAAAATCTCGAAGTAGTAAGTAAGAGACTTGAAGGGAGCAGGTCTATTAGCTTGAGCAACGCCCACGTCGTAACTGTGTAGATTCGTGTTGGTGTACTTGACGGAAAGCTTGTCGGGAGAGACGATCAGAAACCCGCCTGCGCTGTTAGTTGTGTTAAGCTCCGTCGGAGATTCTTCTTCGCCTTCATTTTCATCCATGGCTTCCCCTCGCGCAGCAGCGCCGGCGGAGAGACGAATCTTGTCTAAGAAGTCCAGGATCGGATCTCCACGATTTACGGCACCGCTGGTCTCGTCGTTTCCGTTGCGGTGGCCGTTGTCGGAACTCGGCGTCAACGGTAAAGAGGTCATCCCCAAGACCTATCTGATTTGCTGAGATTTCTTCTTCTCTCGAGACAATTTAGATCCTTTCTTCATACACTAATCAAACCTTTTGATAGACTTTTTTTTTTTTAAGAAATCTAATCTATTAAAATAAAATCCTATTTAAAAATATTTTTTTTGAACCTATTGAACATTTTGTATTAAATATAAAGCACACAAGATATATAATTTTATGGTAACCAATATACTTAAATTAGACCAACTTACAATTATACTTTGTTTTAATCAATGCTATTAAAACAAAAGAGTCTTTTTTTTAGATCAACTTGAATTTCAACTATATTTACAATGAAATGCCAATGAGTTATTTTAAACATATGTTTTTAATTAAATTCTGTTTTTTATTTACTTTTAATCCAACACCAAATTGATTTAAAATTTCTCTCCCCCTTAACCGTAACTAACAGAAGATTTGAAATGCATTCCTAAATTATTGACTTAGAATATTTATTATTTACCAAGAAATATTTAGTTAACTACCTCTGATTTATTTAATTAATTAGTCACGACCTTTTCCAATACTTGCGAGTTAAAAAAATGAATTAGTTTATTTCAGTTTTAAAATATTAGAAATAAAACCTTTTAAAAAATATTAAAAATAAAACTAAAACCAAAATTTTTTCAATTGATTGAAAAGCTGCCACGTAGAATTAATTGGCATCCTATTAATAAGTGACAACTCAGCAAAGTTATTTTGTAATAAATAGGGGATACGGTTGCTTTTAAACCCATTCAGTAATGTTCGAAAAAAACTTCCCAATTAATTTTGTTTGTGGAAGCCTCTTTGGTCCAGTGGTTTGACTAAAGGATTCTTTAATGCTTGTACATTTGAAGGTCTGAGGTTCAAATCTCAGAAAATATCAAATTATGTCTATTGTAGAAAAATAGGTTACATGAGATCTTCAGCTTGGTGCAAGGCGTACGATCGAACATGGATTTAGTTGGACGGTTCGGAGTGATGTATTTTCACAAGGTGGTAGAATTGCCGGCTGTAAAATTGTCTATTTAATATTTTCTTAGTTGTAATAGCATAATTAATCAGACGTTAAAAAAATTAATTTTGTTTTTAACATCCTTCCCCAATTAATTAGCTGCAAAGCGGTTTAGCCGGTTCAACCGTCCTGTATTTTCCACTAATCTAAGAATTGCAAAACCTAATTTTCGTTAACCGTTTAAGAAGAACACAACACACACACAGAGGCCTTACCGTTTTCTCTGTTCTGTCCAAAATCGAAACTCGAAGTAAACGAACTCTCTCTGAATTTCTTGCCTGATTCCTTCGGAAATTCTCACGCTGCTGTGAACAATTAAGCTGAAAAGTTTTGGAGATGCCATCAATGGCGCAAGGAAAACTCAAGAGCTCTGTACTAAACAGTAAACCAAACCCTAAGTCTCCGGTTGCTTCTCGCTTCAGGTTAGTATCTAGATACTTTCTAAGACAAATTACATGATTCCCAGAACAAAAAGCAATGATTTTTGAATGTGGGCGTATCAGGCAGAAGATAGCAGAACATAGAAAGTCTCTTCCTATTGCTTCAGGTGCTAATTATTTCACTACCCTATTCATACTTGGATCATGACCATCGAGACTGAAACTGATTGTTTTTAATGCCAGTGGAGAAACGTCTTATTGAGGAGGTTCATAAAAATGATATTCTGATTATTGTTGGTGAAACCGGTAGTGGGAAGACTACTCGTAAGTTGTTTTAGTTACCTCTTATGATCATTCTCAACTAGTTTCTGGACCAAGTTGCGTCATATGTTTTTTTGTTTTTGACAGAGCTGCCTCAGTTTTTGTTCAATGCTGGTTTCTGTCGGGAAGGAAAAATGGTAGGGATATCACAGCCGAGGCGTATTGCTGCTGTCACTGTTGCTAAAAGGGTAGCTGAGGAATGTGATGTTCAGTTAGGCCAAAGGGTTGGCTACTCCATTAGGTTTGATGATACTACTTCTAGCTCCACGAGGTTAAAATACATGACTGATGGTTTCTTGCTGAGGTAAATTAGAAATCTTTTTGCTGTTCTTTGATAAATTCTGTGATTGGTCTTCTCATGACTTTTTTTTTTGTTTCTGCAGAGAAGCCTTGCTAGATCCGCTTCTTTCTAGATATTCAGTCATTATCGTCGATGAAGCCCACGAGAGGACTGTTCATACGGATGTTCTGCTGGCCTTGCTTAAAAAGGTGCAGCGGGCCCGGTCAAAGGCTGTTAATGAGAGAAGTGAGAATGGTGATGTGTTAAGAGGGTGTCAAGGCAGGAAAGTATCTCCGTTAAAGCTGATAATCATGTCTGCAAGTTTGAATGCTCGTGTTTTCTCTGAGTATTACGGTGGTGCCAAAGCTCTTCATGTGCAAGGGAGACAGTTTCCTGTGGACATTTATTACACTGTTCATCCTGAGTCAGATTATGTAGATGCAGCTTTGGTCACTATATTTCAGGTTATTATTGATTTCTTGTTAACTCTATCCAGCATTTAAAAGCTTAATCTAATTTTACATTCTTTTTTAAAGATTCATTTGGAGGAGAAGCCAGGTGATATACTTGTTTTCCTCACTGGACAAGATGAAATTGAATCTGTTGAAAGATTAGTACAAGAAAGACTTCAGCATTTACCTGAAGACAAGAGGAAGCTACTACCACTGACTATCTTTTCTACTCTTCCATCAGAGCAGCAGATGAGAGTTTTTGCCCCTGCGCCTATTGGTTTCCGTAAGGTTAGAGAAGTTCAGTAACATTTTGGTTTGCAACTGGTTGAGACAATGGTTCTAATCCAGTTTGAGGTATTTTGAAAAAATTTCAGGTGGTTTTGGCCACAAATATAGCGGAGACATCGATTACAATTCCTGGAATAAGATATGTGGTAGACCCTGGGCTTGTTAAGGCACGGACCTATTTTCCCAACAAAGGAATGGAGACGCTTGATGTTATTCCAGCATCAAAAGCACAGGCGCTTCAAAGAAGGTACTATATTCACTTATGTTTCCATTCAATGTGGTTTTAATGGTCAGCTAGAGTGATATGCTTTTTTTCTTTTGGCTTTTACTTTTAGTGGACGTGCAGGACGTGAGGGTCCTGGGAAATGTTATCGTCTTTATCCTGAGAGGGAATTTGAGAAACTGGAAGATTCAACCAAACCAGAGATCAAGAGATGCAATCTCTCTAATGTCATTTTGCAGCTCAAGGCTCTCGGAATTGATGATATTGTTGGATTTGATTTTATAGATAAACCATCAAGGTACTTCCTTCTTTGTCACTTTCTTATATACTTGAGGATATCAATGAATTGATTTGTAGTCTGACACATGGCTGAAGTATCTATTCTCTTATTGCTTTGTCATCTGTTGATGTTAAAACAGGGGCGCCATTGTAAAAGCATTGGAGGAGTTGAGCTTGCTTGGTGCCTTGACGGATGATGGTAAACTAGAGAAACCCGCTGGGGACCAAATGGCACGGCTCCCACTAGATCCTGTTTACTCCAGAGCTCTGATTTTAGCCAATCAGTTCAACTGTCTTGAGGAAATGTTAATCACCGTTGCAATGCTCACTGTGGAATCCATATTTTATGATCCTCGTGAGAAGAGAGAAGAGGTGAGTGAGTATATATATACCAAAAGACTGGGAGAAAGTTTTCATTTTTCCTTATATATACAGTTCATGAAGCAACTGTTTTTTCTTTTTTTTTTAATCTTTGTGTCGCCAGGCAAGAACTTCAAAAAACCACTTTGCTAGTGTTGAAGGGGATCATCTAACTTATCTTAGTGTTTATCGAGAGTCAAATGAGTTCTTGGAGAAGAGAAAAACGGAAAACAGTGAAGCCAAAGTTGATAAAATTATGGGAAAATGGTGTAAGGACAACTTCGTGAATAGTCGTTCCCTGAAACATGCTCGTGACACTTATAGGTTTGTCATGTCATTCTTTTGAGATTCTTTGCACGTGATTGTGGTTCTGTCTTGTGATCAGTTTTGAAAGTATACATACTGCAGACAAATTCGTGGAAACGTTGAGCAGATGGGTTTTAATGTGTCTTCATGCGGAAATGACATGCTTGAGTTCCGAAGATGTCTTGCTGCATCGTTTTTCCTTAAAGCAGCACAGAGACAAATGGATGGTACATACAGGTATATATTCAAATGGTTTATTTGCTCACAACAAAACTTTTGTAAACGTCTAATGTCTTTGTCAGGGCTTTGGAAAGTGGTGAGACTGTGCTCATCCACCCAACTTCTGTTTTGTTCCGTTCCAAACCAGAGTGTGTTATCTTCAACGAGCTAATGCAAACCAGCGAGAAGTACATCAAGAACCTGACAAGAATTGATCCCTTATGGTTGGCTGAGTTGGCTCCTCATCATTACAAAACAGAAGAGTGACGTAACACACCTTGTTAAAACACAACCAATGTTCCTAGAGATCAATTCCGATGACTAATAAAATTTTACAATGAACAAGGAAATGAATCTTGTTTGTTTTTGTTTATTGTTTCTTTCTCTGACTAGGATGATGATTGTTTACAAAGTTTTTGGATTTTAGTTTTATGGTTTTTTGGATTTTGTTTTTTAGATTTTGGTTTTTAATTTTTGGTTTTTGATTTTGTTGTAAATTTTAGTTTTTCAAAAAGCTTGGATGTGATTCTAGATTCTAATTTTTGTTTTTTTTAAAAAAAAAATCGAATTTTCTGTATATTTTGGTTTCTCTAAATGATTAGTCATTTATTTAATTTTAAGTTATTTTTAATGAATTTTAAGTTATTTTTTAAGAACTTCACCTATAAAAAACTAATAATGAAAACTATTTTTTCGAAAGCAATAAAAATAATTATCTTCTTAAACAAATTATTTTGTTAGTTTTAAACATTAAAAATATTATTTCATTTTTAATAACTAATTGCAAACTTCATTTATAAGTCATTTGACCTCTCACTCGCTATTTTTCTACTTTAATAATTTCTCGATTTTACTCGAGATTTTGTTGTTTTTCAACTCAACTCAGAACTGATTTCATGATGTTTCTTTTCTAAGTTTGAGTTGAATAAAAAAATTCGATCAAGTTGGCCAGATTTATCTTTTCTTCATTTTTGCTGGTCCAACTTTTACATCCTGTATGCAACAGATTGTAATCTCTTATGTCATAATCACCTTAGTCCTTTTACTGTTCATGAGAGTAATTTCTTTATCATTAGTAACCTTCAGAGTTTAGGGTTGTGCCTTTGTATGGGCCAGAGACAGATCTTCTCATCTGGAGTTTAGATCAAGTGATGACACATTTTTGTTTTCTTATCTTCTTTTTAAGAGTGCATTAACTATAAAGACACATTTTTGATTTTCTTTACAAATTAAGACACATGTTGCTAGAAAGGCACATTTCTAGTTTTCAAAGTGTTTTTTATGACAGAAATACCTTTTATTGGGCGAAATGATTTAGATGAATAATTGTATCTTTTTCTGTTTATTTAGTGGAGACCAAATTTAGTTAACTTTTTGGGTTTCTTTTGGAGAAGTTATTAAAATAGGTTTATAGGTAACATGATTACTTACAGCCGTTGGATGTAAAATAGATTAAAAAATCTAAGGGTGGGGGACTACCGGATTCTTTAATCTATTTTACATCCAACGGCTGTAACTTTATGAAACCTTTTAAATTTTTTACTCATGTTGCCAGTTATTCGCGGTTTCTAGAAGTGGTAAAACCAGGTGTGGAGTTCTACAGCTCCACTTTATCATTCTCGGTCTGCACTAAAACTGTTCCATTCAAAGATGAAAATGTTAAAATCTGAGTTAAGGAGCCACAATAAGGAGATGTTTGGAGATTTGCTGACTCGAGTGAAACATACAATGATCGATGTGCTAAGCAAACTGAAGCCATGGAAAACCTGCATGCTAGGACCTTTGAAGTTGCATCTGATGCATGGGAGCACTGGCATCATATTTCAGGGATTGAGGAGCAATTTTTATACCAAAAATCAAAAATTCAATGGCTGGGTTTGGGTGATTGCAATATGCGGTTCTATCACAAGGTGTGTCAGAGCAGGGCAGCTAAAAATGGCATTCAAAGGTTAGTGAATGAAGAGGGTCAAGTGTTGACGAATCAAAACGATATTAAGCGTGCTGCAGCGGCTTACTATGAGGCTTTTCTTACTGCTCCAGACCTTCAAAATGAGGTAGTTCCGCAACATGTACTTGAGGATTTGGTTGAGTACAGGTGTTCCTCTGAAGAAGTAGCTTCTATGCTCAGACCTGTACACGCTGAGGAAATAAGACAGGTGCTGTTCTCTATGCCAGCTAACAAGGCTCCGGGGCCGGATGGTTTTCCCATGGAATTCTATAAGGCAGCCTGGCAGGTGGTGGGTCCGGATTTCCTTACTGCGGTACAATCATTTTTCCTTTTTGGATTCATGCCTCGTAGTATAAATGCCACTCTTCTATCGCTTGTTCCCAAAACCACGGATGCAGAGAAAATGAAGGATTTCAGGCCTATTGCGTCTGCAATGTACTCTATAAGGTTATTTAGAAGATTTTGGCAAAGAGGCTTAAGGCTACTCTCCCTATCACCATTGATAAAAATCAGTGTGCTTTTGTTAAAGGCATGCTCTTATTAGAGAACGTATTACTTGCTACGGAGTTGGTCAAAGATTACCACAAACCCTCGGTTTCTTCTCGGTCAGCAGTAAAACTGGATATTTCTAAAGCCTTTGACACTGTCAAATGGTCTTTTGTGGAAGCTACTCTTCGGGCAATGAACTACTCTGATCTATTTGTAACTTGGATCATGTGTTGTATTAAAACTTCTACCTTCTCTGTTTCAGTCAATGGAGAGCTCGAGGGTTTTTTCCCTAGCTCAAGAGGCTTACGGCAAGGCTGCTCTCTATCACCCTATTTGTATGTGATTGTCAGTAATGTTCTGTCTAAGCTTATCAATAGGGCAGTTGAGGCGGGACCATTGGATATCATCCGTTTTATAGGGAGATCAATCTAACCCACCCGAGCTTCGCAGATGACATTGTTGTCTTCACAGATGGTAGCCCTCAATCTCTTCAGGGGACTTTAGAGGTCTTCAACGATTTTGCAACCTTATCTGGTATGTGCATCAATGTATCTAAGTCTATGGTATTTGCAGTTGGGAGGGGGAAGCAATTACTTGGAAATGAGGCAGTAGCGGTTGGATTATCAGTCTCGGCTTTGCCAATAAAATATTTGGGGTTGCCTCTCACCACGAAGATCATGTCTCGTTCTAACTGTGAGCCGTTGTTGGCTAAGGTTCGTAACAGATTGCTAAGTTGAACAAGTAAGGCTCTGTCCTTTGTTGGGCGCCTGCAATTGATTCAATCAGTTATAGCGAGTATAACAAATTTCTGGTGTTCTGCTTTCTCTTTACCTCAAGGTTTCATTGATGATATTGAGAGTATGTGTTCTGCCTTTTTGTGGAGTGGATCTCCTAATATCACTCATAAAGCGAAGGTAGTTTGGGATGTTGTCTGCACACCAAAGGCAGAGGAAGGGTTGGGGATCAGTAAAATCAAGGAGATGGACACTATTTTCTCTCTAAAACTGATTTGGCGTATCTTTGCAAGTTTGAACTCGCTATGGATAGCTTGGGTGAGACAATAATTGGATGTTAAAGCCCGCTCAGCAGGATCATGGGTTTGGAATAAATTGCTGCAGCGTAGGCCTCTTGCTCGTTCGTTTCTGCGCATGGAGATACATGATGGGAGCTCAGTTCGATTTTGGTCAGACCTCTGGCACCCTATGGGAAGGCTGATCGAGGTCATTGGCGAAGGGGGCATTATGAAACTAGGAGTTCCTCGTAATGCCAGAATCAAGAACGTCGTTCAAGGCAATGAATGGGGAATCCGTAACTGCAGGGACCATAATCTTAGAGACCTTATATAGCAACTTAAGCAGTTTCCAGTATTGCTAGAGCCACCTATGGCTGATGCTGCTTTATGGAGGGATGATTCACAAGATTATCGTAGTAGTTTCTCTGCGACTGCTACGTGGAAAACTATTACAACGCACAGAGAAGTCATAAACTGGTGGAGAGTGGTGTAGTTTTAGCAGGGAATTCCCCTGTTTAGCTTCATCACTTGGCTCGCGGTGAAGGACAGGCTCTCTACAGGGGATCAAATGAGATTATGGAGTCAGACACAAGTTTGTTTACTGTGCGGTGAACCTGATGAAACCAGGAACCATCTCTTCTTTGTTTGTCCATAGCAAGTAGCATGTATATAATTGTTCTAAGGTGATCAATAAATTTAATATTTCATCAAAAAAAAAATGAGGAAGAAAAAGGAAAAGATTTCGTAACTATTAGGGTTAGAGAATTGGGAAAAGTGGATCTGTAAATCAAAAGTGGTTTCGGATAGAGAATAAAGGTGCTGTCTCTTTTTAAATTGTTTTTTAAAAAAATGTTTTGTTATAGTTAGGAATATGTAGTTGTGCTTTAGTCGAGGGCATGAATGACATTGTTCATAAAGAAAGTGTATGACATGAGAGAAATGTATTAATTTGTGACTTTGAAAGTGAGAATGTGTCCAATATAAAGTAATTTTTTTTTCTTCAAACGGTGACAGCTAAAGTTGTAACTAGGGTGGGCATTTTATTCGTTAAATTTGATTCTATTCGTTATTCGTTTCGATCCGAAAATTTCGAATATCCGTAAACTTTCGAAGCAAAGCAAATGTTAAAAATCAATATTCGTTAAAATCGAAGCAAATCACAAATATTAAAATTCTGGGAAGCGAATATCCGATCCGATCCGTCAATATATAAATACATGTATACCTTGATTATATTTAAAGTTTTAAATGTATAAAATTATATAATTATTATTCTAACATATGATTTGACAAATTTTATTCACATTATTACATATATAAAAGTATTACATAAAAAGAAGAGAATTATTTTATAACAATTATAACTTTTTCTTAAGTTTTGTGTTATTATAATTGTTAACTAAATTTAAAAAACTGACAAAATATGTAGATTCACTACTTCTTTTAACTTTTATTTTCTATATCGTACAAAACAATATTTTACAAAATAAATTTGTATCAGATTTGTAAAATTATTTGTATTAATCAAAACATATGAGATATTCGTAAGTATTCGTAAATATCCGCAAATATCTAATTATTTTCCGAATATCCGTTTTTCCGAATATCCGTATTTTTCCGAATCAAAGCAAATTGAAAAATTAGATATTCGTAACATTCAAAGCAAATCGCAAATACCGTAAAAAATCCGAATATCCGATCCGTGCCCAGCCCTAATTGTAACGGATTGTTAGTAGATGAAAACTTCAAAAGGATCTTTATGTGGACCCTCACGAATTCGGTGACATCGCCTTTACAATCGTAGATTGGCCGGCGGCCAAATGTCAAAGGTTCTTCATATTACGCTTTAACATATGGCGGCACGTATAACGCTCATCTAAAGCAGTGGGGCAGAAGAGTAAGTGCGGCACTTTTGATCCTTACCCAATCAGTATATTGGATTGAGCTAAATTGAACTTAGTTATATTTCGAAGTTGTAAATGGTGAAAAATAGATTTGTAGATTGCTTCACTTGTATTAGTCCAATGACCTTTCTCAATAAAAGAGAATTGGCCCACAAAAAAAAAAATGATTTACATATTTATGGGGTATAGTGGATTTCATTTTGTCTAGAGGTACTTTTGACATTTTGTCTCAGTATTGATGGGTATGACCTTAATAATTGATGAAATGTCCTCATTACGATATATGACACAAATTTGATACACAAAACATACATCCAAATGTCAACCTATACACTTTTAACTTAATAGGAGAATAATCACCACAAACCAAGATCGAAAGATGGCCCATCAGTCGCCAAATCCTCAGTCCTCTGATTGCCTAGATGAGGTTTCACCGGTGCATCTTCGTTTGTTTTCGTTTCTGACCTCTGTTTCGACAATAGCAATGTCGCCTGCGCTTCAATGGCATCAAAGTCTAGTGTCGCGTAGAATGCATCATCATCGTCATCATCATCTTTGTACTGTGATGCACCTGCATTGCTCCTCAGACCTTCATGGCTTTCCTTCTCCGTGGCTTGTGCATGGGCTTCAAACTTGTTTTCTAAGTTAATCACTGGGACATTCGCCGAATTGCATAAGCTGAATTTCCTTTTCCGGCTGTCCGCTGAGATTTGTGCTACTGAAAAGTCTCCAGTGGCCATTGCATCCTTGTTTGACTCATTGTTTGTTGTTTGTGGGGTTCTAAGAGAAGACAATGGTTTATCTGAGTCGCTTCTGCTTTCATTTATTGTCTTCAAGAGACCAGAGGAATAAGGACTCGGACTTGCTGCAGCTACATCACGTAATCTTGCCGGTAATGGTGATTGGCTGAGTAGAGAGCGTCTATGGAAACCATAGCTAATAATTCTTAGTAAACCATTTTACTCACAATAGAAGAAAGACTTGTTTAATTCTATATATACCTGTAAACGGCCATCATGTCAACTTTAGCACACTCGGCTTGAGTATTTGCTGTAGGCATTGTACCGTCATCTATGAAACTATCTTCAAATGAATCGCCTGTCAAATCTTCGTTCTCATCAACCGACATTTCTGATTCGGAAGACACCCTAATCAATAAGACAGGTTTAAACAAGTAAACGTCATGGAAAACTACAATTGATTTGTGAAAGTAAGAAAGACAATCAGATGGCTGTTTTTGGATTAGATGATAACTTACTCAGCTTCGGCATCAATGAAGATTCTTGCATTATTATCCGCGTGTATCTTCTTCTTGCCTTAAACACAGAACAACCAATTAGCAATCACTCAAACAGGTCAATAAGGAATCAATTTACCTCTTATGTTCTTTTCACTGCGAGAACGAGATCTGATATTCTCCTTCACAGCACTCGAGCAATCTCCAAGTCTACGTAGTCTCTTCAACTTGCGAGGCTGTCGAAGAGTTTCTGACTTTTCTCCCGAACTCACGCGCCAATCTTTGCTAGCGCTGCTGCTTGCGTTGGTGATATTCGCCAAGGGAGTTCTCCAATCCTCAGGCATAGGAGAAACAGCGAAGCATTCAGTTCCGTTTGCTAAATCTTCTTCCTTCTGAGGAGTTCTGAATTCACTGGCCTTAGAAGTAATGTGATCATCGCTGCATTTATGATGAACATTTTTCTCAGGGGTAGATGGCTCTTCTGCCAATTCATTACTGAACCTGGTGGGTGAAGAAAGCTTCAGAAGATCAAGGTCTTCTTTGTATGCTTCGTTTGCAACTCCTGCAGCGTTAAAGATGTTATCAGAACATAATAACATATATGATTGATGCGTTCTGTCTGTGTGAATCAATTGCAGATGCACATACATTCAAGCAGATATGCCAGTCATTTATTATTATCTACTTATATTTCCCATTCTAACCGATAGTAAATGTTACAGGATATAACACTAACCTTGGTCATAGACAGGTGAATCTGGAACAACGCCAGTCTTGATGAAGTTAGTGAGCCTTGGACTAAGCTCCAAATCCTCACAGTCGTCTTCATCCGATGATATCATAATTTCTCCAGGACAACTCTCTATATCTCCTTTACCTACATCGGTGGAGTGCCTTTTCAAAAGGCTTTGGGAATCCAAATTCTCGTTGGCACAATCTTGCCGATGTTTTGAAGAACTATCTACCGGAACAACGTCAATGTGGGATTTATTGGGGGAAGAAAGTTCTTTTTCTCTTCCCGACAAAGGCACATAGTCTGACCCTGGTACATTAGAAGAGAATGAAAGAGGAACCGGCAATACAAAGACCTTCCCCAGAGTATCTACGGATGCACATTCTGAACTGAAAAGATAACAGTGTCTGGGTGAAGATGCTTCGAAATCGTTCTCTGTAGTCTCTAATGTGCTTGTGGGAGACTCAACAACTTGTTTTGCCTTTCTCTGTGATGTGTTGACATCCAAATCATCGAAAGAGGGTAAATCTGCACATTGATACAATTGAACAGATGTGTTTCAACACTACAAGGAAAGGCCTGGTTTTCAGATGTATGGGATGCAGAAGATACATGACAATAGCAATTCGTAAACGTCCCATAACTAATGCTATTTAGAAAAGCACTATCTAAACAGAGCAGAGAGTACATCTCTAAATAGACTCTTTCGACCATGTCGTCTATAGACCTACTAGCTAAGAGGAAAGTATATCCATGCGACTGTTAGAATAAGATGAATGAGATTAAACTTACCTTTCGGATCATCACCAACCCTCAGACCTGTGTCAAGTTCATTTCTTTCAGCCAAAGGAGCTCCATCCTATCAGAGCAAGTGATTCCACGTAAGTAAAATTGAACAAACAGAAAGCAAGGAAAGAGCAAATTTATATACCAAGATTACGATCCACACCTTAATGAAGAAACTTTTACTTTGCTCTGTCAAAGTTGTCTCTTGCAGATGCTGCATAGCATCAATTAATATGCTTGTTTGGCGTGAATGCATTACTTTGTGCACTTTGGATGGCAATGTTTGGAAGTGAGGGAAAGCAATCAAGGAAACTCTCCACTTTTCCTCGTCGGGTTTGAAATACTTGGCGAGCATATCCATCTCTTCCGGCGTTAGCTTTTTCTTGAAAGCTGGAGTCTCAGTGACAGGCTCATCTTGTAGCTTCTTTCCACGTGGAATGAATTGCTCGATCGAAAACTTAACATGCTGAACTTCTGGTTTATAAACATGGGGAATCTATAATAACACATGACAAGAGTATATGAAGTTGAGCACTGAAGCAAAAAAAAGTAAGGAAAACAAATTTGAATGAAGAAAATAGATTTTAACAGCGCTTACCATCCTTGGACTAGGATGAAAATTAAAACTATTCATTCCACCATTCCGCATGTGTTTCTTAATGGCCTGACCATTTGCTTGCTTTCGCATATAGCTATTCTTTTCAGATCCTTCACAAGCAAGAACTAGTAAAAAGCTAGTCAAGGAATCGCATAATCTGATAAAAGTGGCACTGCAAAGATAAAGGGTCAATCAAAATCAAGCTAAAGGATATCAACTCGGCCATTATTTTTCCTTCCAGTTCTTCCCATGCGTTGGATCATCCTCAGAGGGGATACATTAGCATCAAAACATATAACTAAGTCGACTTCCATGATATCCAAGCCTTCTTCGCCGATAGATGTTGCAACAATAACATTAAACCCACCAGATCTAAATTTCTGTAAATCACGCAAGGGACGGTTTAAAAAACAAATCAAAGTTGAAACTTTTTCATTAAATCAGATCAAGGGGAACATGAATACCTCCAGAACAGCCTGCTGAACTTTTTGCGACTGTCCCTTCAGTGTCTTACCTGCAAAAGAACATTCATTGTAAAAATTGTAAATGATACTTCTGAGTAACTGAAAATTTCAGATGTAAATAACAAACCTGAACTTTGACCAATAAACTCAGTTGCTTTGACTACATCTCCAATACTACTTAATGCGTCCATTATGTCTCTGAAATGAATGAAGTTATGTAAATGCAAAAGAAGAAACGTGATACTAGTAAACAATGAAACAAAAACAACGATTATGCAGACCTTACGCTTCCTCTGAAATTCGAGAAAATAATAACCCGTGATGTCCTCGGATCTTTTATTTCTGCAACCATAGAATAAAAGCATATCAATATTCAATTAGCTGAGAGCTAACAACAGCGCCTGATCAAGATCTAAGCAGAAAACATACTGTAATGATCAACTAGAATCTCTAACATCTTGGACAATTTCGGGCTTGGCGCTCCGTTGGACAACCTTTGCTGCATCAAAAGCTTCGTCATCCTAATATCTTCATTCTTACTCATCAACCTAGCAAATGGCCTGCGAAGAGTGATAGTCTTAGAGCAACTTCTTAGTTGACAATGCCCTTGATACTGAGTAAAAACATACCCTTCCTGCAGTTTTTCTTCAAGCATCTCATACGCTGGCCTTATTCCATGACTAGAAAGAAGCTTGCGAATGTGATAAAGAGTGATAAGAGCTGCAAAGCAAGATTCTACATCTCCATGACTTATGTGGGGAATGCCTGGTACAGGTGCTTCACGAAACTTATCCCTTGCCATAAGTAATTCGTGTGGACTCAACTGTCAAAACATGAGATGACATGAGCATTGTTGACGCTAGTGGTGAAAAGACAGATATAAGGATTTAGTCGAGGCATTTACAGTTTGATAATCCCTGTTTAGAATGACCCCAAAATTTTTAAGCCTCACTGCATATGGACGTATAACATCTAATAGGCGTTTAGATACCTCATCTGCATCTTTACCCAAGGGAACCTGCTCTGCCACAAAGACAGCTACAATTATTAGAGAGGAATTTGGAACACATTTTGAGAAACGCGGAAACGAGCTTGAACCTGGATTAGTTCTACTTTTCTGTCGTGGACGTAAGGGCAAACATCATGGTCACTCTCGTTTCGATATTCAAGTGTTGATATCTGCAAATTATCAATGATACCCTGTATGGCCTGTGTCTTTGCTGAAAATGACATCCAACAAATTAATGAGTGACGAGATGTTATAGCCAAAAAAACGAAAAAGAACCAATCACTTACATCCAGGAGTTGCAGTAAGAGCCAATATTCTCAACTGCACTGGTACTGCCATCAACTAAAAGTTAAATAGGAAAATTAATTTGGTACGATTTATACTGATCATTTTTCACATGTATGAAGAAGAAAGAAACACATATAGATGGTACAAGAGGCAAAACAAACCTCACGAACAACAACACAATAAGAATAATTCCCTAACGCTCGATGTGCCTCGTCGATCACCAAGCAAACCAAGCAGTTGGTAAGACACGTTCCTGAAAGGGAGGGTTTTTGTTATAAGCATACGACACACATTATGAGGCTTCAGGTGGCGGATGTTTTGAGAGAAGAAGAATCAGAGCATCACCTGACTGTATATCCTTCTCAAGAACTTGAGGAGTGACGAAGAAAACCCTTTTGCTTTTCCACAAGGAAGCTCTTTTGGAAGGGCATGTCTGACCCGTCAAGTCAATCGTCCATTCCTGCAATCAATTAAACCCAGATGAAGTAAAACAGATCCTCAGTATCATTGTTTGTGGAAGAGAAACAAATGACATACTTGTGGTATCCCAACGATATTATGACATGCCTCAATCTGTTGCATCACAAGAGGCCTAGAAGGTGCGGCAAAGACAATTTTACCTGGCAAAGAAACAATAAAGCACGGCTTCTAACAGAGGAGACAAAAAATGGGATTTGATTTTACCTTGGGGAAACCATCTGAAGTAATTATACATAACGACTGCAGCTATGAGCGTTTTACCAAGTCCTGTTGGCAAAGCAACTAATGTGTTTGAAAACAAAGCAGTCTTGGTTATAGCAAACTGGTAATCTCTTAGAGGAACGTTCACTGAAACCAAATACAAAGCATAAGTTATGTCAATTATTATTTTTTTTTTAAAAAAACAAAAAAGGAAAATCAAATAAAGTATTCAAACCTGGATAAATCCAAGTGTTAGCTGTCTCAGGATCAATCCCGACGCTGGGACTGCTGTCGTCGTTATTACCACACTCGAAAACAAGTGGAGGAGGAGGAGGAGGTTTGTGGTCGGGTCTTGCGATGAATCGATCGAGAGTAGATTGTCTTTTAGCAGGAGGAGGAGGTTTAGTGTCATTGTCCTTGGTGAAATGGGTCGAAGAAGAAGAAGAAGAAGAAGAAGGGTTTAACGATTTGAGGCAAGCCAAATCGATTTCTCTGACTGCTGCTTCCCAATCGAACTGCAAAACAAATAACTTTGAATTAAGGAAATCTGAATTGACCCAGAAAGAGATTCGGTGGTGACTTCTTACTTCATCTTCTTCGACGAGTTCGATCGGAACCTCTGGTCCCATTTTACTTGATGCTCTGTGTTTTAGTTTAGGGTGGATCTTCTTTTCTCCACGAGTTTTGGGATATGACAGCGTTTCTCGGATTCAGATTTTAGGTTTGAGTGGTTTTGTGGAAAGCCACATTGAGATTGGCGGGCAAAACCAATTTTTGGAGACGGAGCAAAAAGGACATTTGCTATGTAAATGTTAATCCGGTCTAAATCTCTTAGAAATCCATTTTTGATGACATAATTATATTTCAAATATTTTTCAATAATGATAAATTACTGTTTATGCTTTGAAAAATTAAATTGAGCATTAAATTAATTACTATCTGACAATTTTTTTTGAACAACTATTTTTATTTATTAATCTATAGTACATACAATAATCAGAGATACATTGAAAAACATAATTAATCCGAAAGAACAAAAACATACAGAAGTTGAAAATTGATGATACTTCTCTAGAAGAGGCCTTGTCATCTGAGGTTAAAACATATTAACCTTGTCAGTTTGCTTCTGCATATTCACCATTGATCTCATATGATTTCCATGTCCGGCTATCGTCCATAAGAAGAAACTCCGAACTTTGTATCGTAACATAATTGTATAAGGTTAAGTGGTTATAATGTTTTGATAGAAATCAATTAGAATATGTGAATTGAGAATTCATTAATAATAATATTATATGATTATATAGGGTCACTTACCTAAGTGAATTTGATCATAAATACTTTTAGATTTATATTTAGAGAAATTCTTGGGTTCACTCACGAATCTATAGGTTCACCAATCAATGACAATTGGTTATTTCATATACAGATTTTTTCAAAAAAGAAAACAAAATATTTAGAATTTATTTTTTTGTTATAAACAAAAAGATAAATAAATAAAAAATAATAATAATAGCTGTTAAATTTTTTTAAAAAATTTTATTAAAGTCGTTCATACTAAACCCTAAACACTAAACCCTAAACTCTTGGGTAAACCCTAAATCCTTAGGTAGAGATAAAAAAATAAATACGAAATAATAGTAGCTATAATTTTTTTTTAATATTGTTAAAGCTGTTCATACTAAACCTTAAACCCTAAACATTAAATTTTAAACTCTTGGGTAAACCATAAATTCTTAAGTAAAGAGATATTCCAAGAATTTAGAATTTATCCAAGGGTTTACCCAAAGATTTAGGGTTTAGTTTTTAGGGTTTAGTATGAACAGCTTTAACAATATTAAAAAAATATTCTTTTTTTACAGCTACTACTATTTTTTATTTTTTATCATTTTATTTAAAAAAAAAATCTAAATATTCTATTTACTTTTTTGAAAAAAAATCTGTATATGAAATAACCAATTTTCATGGGTTGGTGAACCTATAAGTTCACCTAGAACCTAAGAATTTCACTTATATTTATGTTATATATATGATATATAATATATTTATATATAAAATAAATGCATGTGTGATATGTATGTAACTTATATATATGCATGTAATTTGCAATAGTGATTGCACGTGGACTAGAGTAATTAATACTAATGGGATTAGTTCATAATTCTAATGTGATTAGCATTAGGTTTCATGCAAGTAGGGGGGTGTATTCAACTGAGAGTTTTAGATGATTTGTATTAAAATGACAAATCCACTGTTATTCAAACATGAATTTTAAAAACTCATTTAAAATCCAGTGTTATTGAATTTGACATTTCGTAAAGTACTCTGAAATCCACTGTTATTGAACTTTTTTCAAGTTGTGGAGTTTTAAAGTTTTCAGGTGATTTTAGGGTGTTTGGATGGAGTTTCTTAGTTAAAAAATTAAAACCCAAATCTCATGGTTTTAAGTGATATTCTATAGTGGTTTAACAAAAATCACCTAAATCTCTGCAACTTATTGGAATCATCTAAAATCCCTTTAAAAATCAAATCACCTCAAATGTTAGATTGAATACACCCCCGTAATGTATCAGGTTGTTTTGTTTGATACACAAAACTAAAGAAAAACGTATTGACGGCTAATCCCTAAAAGAGACAAAAGAATTTGTCAAGTTTTGAGATCAGATCTTGATGGTACTAGTATTCCGTTCTGATCCGATTTGTGTGTGTGGATACTAGTTCTGATACAGTTTGTGTGCATATAGATAACATAGATAACAGTAAAGACACGACGTTTGAAATGCTAAAAATCTCGAATTGGTTTATTGATCTTTCAACTATAAAATATCTTGGTATATTCAAAATCTTAAGATTTAAATTTATATCAGTATTTGCCTGATATATTAGGCGTATGAATTCATAAGTAGACTTAGAAATTGTTATAAACATATGTACGAATTTCTACATTATCCCCACCTCATCTTTTAAGTGATCGAGTCTAGGAAGATCGTTTCACTTTACCAGTGAAGACAAAGGGCTTTTCTCAGCCATTTCAAAACCATTTTCTTGGCCTTCTCTCAGATTTCAGTCTGATAAGATTCTCAACCATCTTCATCATTTTTCGGATTGGTGTGTTCAATTTCACACTCGCCGTGATATAAAAGGTGTTAATAGCTAACTGTGTGATCAAAGAAAATCGTTTCCAATCTCACATCGCAATGGGTCATCCCTTTTGGTTAAGGCATTTTTTTTTGTTAGCCTTATGCCTCTTGCTTTTGTGTTCATAGATTGGATTCGATCTTGTTCTGTTTTTCTCTCTTTGTAAGTGAACCATTGTAATCCTGTATCTTAATGAACAGTGTTTTATTTTTCTTAAAAAAAGAGAAACCCATCTCATCTTCTTGTATTATTCTGTTTTCTACCTCTGACTATCAGATCACCATCATCTTCATAAACATCATGAGTCATGACAAATAGCCAGTTTCAAATGAGGTCGGCTATATCCAGTTTCAAATTCAAACATATCCATCTTAATCCTCATCAGGTTCTGATGCAGCGGCATCATTACAAACTGGCGCCAACATGATAATTTGAATTATCATCCTTATCATTGGCTTTCCTTTTCTTAATAGAATAGGGTTTCGGTGTTTTTTCCTTTTACTAACTTGTGTTACTTTCCTTATTTTGTTAGCTTAAGCTTTTGTATTTACTATATAAGAAGAGCTAGACCTCTCTTATGAACTCACGTTTTGATTTTTAATAAGAAGAGCTTTGCTTTTATCCCTTGTTCGATTCGATTCAATTCATCTAACAAGAAGTTGGTCTTAAGGAGCTATCGAAAGAAACCCTTAATCGATCCAAGAACAGGTCTCGAAGAACCCTAAATTCTTAGATCGACCGTTCATTCATTCGTACGCTGCGCCAGGTTGGTATCAGAGCTTTGCTACGCTCCGAAACTTTCTCAACCACTACGATGGTCTGAAAAACTCGTTCTCAGCAATACCAGGCTGATGACGATGCCCCCGCTACACAGCAATCAATCAATAACCTCCAGGAACAGATCACACATCTTGTTGATGCTGTTGCCGCGTTAACAACTCAACAAACCGCCCCTGCACATCGCCACCGCCGCAATGACCAAGTCTCAATCCATAACAATTCCGATGACGACGATAATCCTTTTGCTCCACTCCGCCAGAAAAACGCACGCCGTCGCAACAACAACTATAATAACTCCGACTCTGACGAGGAATTCAGTGACTCATCATGGAAGAAGAGCTTCAAGCTTAACTTCCCCGAGTATAATGGCTCTACAATAGCTGAAGAGTTATTAGATTGGTTTGTAACCGTAGAAGAAATTCTCGAATTCAAACAAATCCCATTGGATCGATGTGTACCAATTATTGCAATCCAATTCCGCGAGAGAGCAGCTGCTTGGTGGTCGCAAGTCAAGATAACTCGAGCTCGTCTTGGAAAGTCTAAAATCTCAACTTGGGATAAACTAAAGCGTGAGATGCAGAAAAAAAATTTGCCGTACAACTACGAGCAATTAATGTTTCAAAATTTCAGAACCTAAGGCAAGGAACGAGATCCGTCGACGACTACGCAACTGAATTTTTAAGATGATTAACCGCGTGGAGACTCAAGATTCAGAGCAGCAACTGGTCATGCGATTCATAGGAGGACTACGACAACAAATTCAATTCACTTTGAACTTGTTTCGCCCTCAAACAATTTCAGAAGCTCACCAGCAAGCCCTCACCATTGAAGCACAATCTCGTACTGGCTTTCAAGCTTGGGGAACAAATAGG
The DNA here is from genome assembly GCA_016771965.1 of Brassica carinata. NCBI lineage: Eukaryota > Viridiplantae > Streptophyta > Magnoliopsida > Brassicales > Brassicaceae > Brassica > Brassica carinata. The sequence goes on along the minus strand of CM028689.1, from coordinate 11,445,532 downwards.
CAAACTCGGCCAAGCAACACAGCTTCAACTTCCAATTCAACGGACAATACGACGGCCAAAACAGAAACAACCATAGTATAGTCAACATCCTCTAGATCATCCCACATTATAATGGTATTGGTATGAAACATTTGAGTTGCTAGTATAATATTGTCTAACTATTAACATCAATTAAAACTGAACACATAACACTATCAAACATGAAACTGTGATAAAACTTATCAGTAAATCCTAGATTCTTAATCATATTCAAGCAAAGACAAGACAGCCAGAGGGGTTAAAGTTCGGGCTCGGAGCTCTTACTACACTGCAGAATGCAAGGCCGATTCAAAACTCTACATCCTTGAAAACATTAAGAAATAGTCTAATAGACATCTCTCGTGCAAAGTAGCATTTTGCACTAACATTTAACAACGTAACCATCATAAAAGCTACACTATGACAAACTGTCGATTGCAACGGCAGCAATTAGAAAGGTGTAATATTGATATAAAATCGGCAAACGAGCTTTTTCCATTTCTTTTCTTCTTACTTGCAAGGCAAGAAAGAAGCAATCAATAAAGTCTATGAATTCCGCAGAAGTTTTGAATATCTTTATCATACAAACAGCCAAACAAAACAACAACAAAAAATTATAACGGGACAAGTACTGAACAGACCAGAAACCGAGATCGGTTTTTCAAAGTTGCGGCCAAGACGCAGATCGCTTGATAACTGGTTTCATGAGTTTGTCTTCTTCGAGAGAGATCATACCGATGTGTGAAGGATCTTCTAGCAACATTTTAGCCACTAAGTAACCTGCTATCGACCATGTCTGATATTTCCTCGCCTGTTTTCCCACGTACCGTCCAAGCTTACCGTCGTAATACTCTGGCCAACAGTCTCTGTGAAGACGCGATTCTATCAGGTCAACCGCACGTCTCGCGATCTGCGGTCTTCCTGTCTTAATGCACGCTGCAGTTAGCTGCCACAACAGAACTGTACATTGCAGCAGAAACAAAACAAAAAAGCATGGTAAGAATCAAATGAATTCTTTGATACGTGCTGACACAATTCAATCTTATCTCAGTTAGGCTATATAATAAAATATCTTATGCAATCAGTCTTAGGGGAAAAAAAAAACAGACCTGGCCAAGAACCACCGTTGTGGTAGCTCCAGCGTGTGTTCTTGGGGTCACAGCCAGTGACGATGCGCCACTCGTGGCCCTCGAGGCAAGGATAACAAATCTTGAGGGGCATCTCGCCTACAAGCTCATCCCACCTGTGCTCAAGAAGGTCCATAATGGCCATGGATTGATCTGGAGTGGCCAATGAAGACATTATGGAGACGCAATTGCCGAGTGCAAACCACCGGAAGTCCATATGGGCAGGTCCTACATTACCCACAAAGTAGCCTCCCCGGAGAGGCATGAAGTCAAAAACCCAATCTGGTATTGAGTCTGGCATCACATTGAACTTGTTCACCGCCGTGTGTGAGTATTCCTCAGTCTTGTACCTTAAGATAAAAGATGTATGAGTTTTAAGTATTTTTTTATTTTCAAGTTTAGAATATAATCTCACGCAAAAAGAGTATAATACCTGTAAATGTCATTGAGTTGCTGGTAATCAAGCCAGAAGTAGTTACGCATATGGAAGCTCAAGGCGTGAAGTCGCTTAGTGATCTTCTCAATGCACTCTCTGCCATCTCCATCAGGCTTTAGCATCGACAAGGCACATCTCAGAGCCATATAGAACAACGCTTGGATCTCAATTGGATACCCATAAACACCCTTCACAATCAAGAGCAAAACAATCAATCAATCAATTCAAAGAAACATTAACTAGTTAACAAGCGAAAGATCTCCTAAATTACCATTCTCCGATCAATCATGGAACATCCATCAGCACAAAGCAGAGTGGGGAACGTGTCGAAGCCTTCAGCTAAGCACAAAGAGAGGATCAGTTTCATTCCCTTCTGACACTCTGGTGCCTCCGAGAGAGTCAAATCTCCGGTAGACTTGGTGTAAGCACGGAGAAGGATGATCCACCAGAAGCCTGAATCAACAGGGGCCACGCGTCCAATGGCAGTTTCACCAAAATCTGCAACGAGGTGGTCCGTTTCTCGGATGGGATCGTGACTCACCTTGAAGCTTGCAGGCATCACACCTTTTCCAAGCTTGAAACGGTCAACACGCTTCTCGGAATCTTGAAGCTGAAGTGTCTTGAGCAAAAAGTGTTTCACTATGTCCGATTCACCATTCATCAGAAACGCCAGTGCACTGGGTACAAAATCACGCACAAACACCTACAGAAACACACAACATAAGTAACATGATCTAGAGCTATGATAATATATGTTTTTGGTTTACCTGGTCGTAGTTTAAGACCTCGTCGGTAGTATTATCGACAGCAGCGAGAGTACCAACAGGAAGACCACGGAAGAAGACCATAGACCTCCTTAGAGCCTCCCAGGCCTCAGCCATCATAGGATGAGGCTCAAAGGAGTTTCTAGCAGAAGAGAGAGGCGTGTCGAGAACCGACCTGCCTCTTGGAGAATCGTGCCTTGATAGTTCACTCATTGACCTCTCGTCGAAAGATCTCTTCCGTTCGATCTTCAACCTCGGTCTGTCTAATGCTCGATTCAGATCAAGATCGTCCATCTCCGATAGAGAACAGTGTGAACCTACAGCTCTTAGTCCAACTGGTTCCATCTCGCTTTGATTTGATTTTTGAGTAGACCAAGATCTGAATCAAGACAACAACATAAACAAGATTATTACATAGATACTGCAGCTATAACAGCTGGTTCACGAGAGATTAGCTTATCCAATAAACAGCACATTTTGATATCCGAGGATTTAAACTCTCATTGCTCCATCAGAATCGTAAAATGAAACAAAGACAGATCAAGATCCAAGACAGATAGAGAGTTAACTTTGATGAATGATATAAACCAGATCTAAGAATCTACAGAATAAAACGGGGATACAAGCAGAGTGAGTTTGTTCCTAAGGGAGAAAGTAAATCGAACCTCCGGCAAATACGACGGAAGACGGAGAGAAAAAACGGAAAAAGTCGTCGGAGCGTAAGTAAAGTTGATGATTCTCCGACGGAAGTCACCTAAAAACGTGGGAAGAGGAGGAGGAGGCAAAGGGAGATTTATAGGGGAGACTAAGAAAGAGGGAAGAGGAGGAAAAGAAAGGATTGAGTGAAGAAGCTTCTTATTTATATTGACGGACAAACGGAACGAGACGGACTTTAAACGGAGTTTTTTCAACGAATTTAAGTTTACCGGTTATAATAGGTGAATAGTAGGAGAAATCTACTCTACGTGGACTAAACGACGGCGTGTTCTCTCGCACTTCTGACCTGCTTTGTCTGATTTGGCATTTGTATTTTTCTAATGGAATACTTGGTTTATCGGTTCCCGTCTTTTTTTTTTTTTTTTTAAATTGTCACACCACCAAATAAAAGTTAGGTGGACGGTACATTTACTAGGCATTAAACTATTATTAGGTTTTTATTACATAGAGAAATTGACAGCCTCTGAATATTTTTGTCTCTCCAACTTGTTAGGGTTATTCGAGGTGTCCCAAGTTCCAATGCCAATGCTCGATACTAGATCAGACGGCCCACGTTCTAAAACGCGGCCGTGGTGCACGGCGACGGAACGTTCGGCGTTGGCATTTTCACTTTACCCAGGATTTTTTTAGTTGCTTAACACTATACTCAGTATATAAAACGCTTTCATAAAAAAATAACTTATTTTTTCTGGATAGTTAATGATTGAAATCGAGTATTAAAGATTGAATCTACCTATTTGACGAAGAAACAATTAAAAAGGCAAAATTACAGTTACTTATGATTAATCTCGCGTTGCAGCTATAGAAAAAATTGGAGAGACCTAATCGTTATGCGGTCATTAGGTGCTTTATAGAAGATTAGCGATTAGGCGGATTATTCGAGATCTAGACATTGTCGTTAATAAATTATTGATTTATTTTATATATATTATACATTTATATGATATATTTTAGTTTTTTTAAGTTTAATTATAAAATTATTATGATATATTATAAAAATTAGATATACAAAACAAAATACATTAGACAAATTTATAAATTTGTATTAACATTATTGAATAATTTAATATACTCATACTAATATAGATCGATTTAAACCGATTTAGAACAATTTAAACAATTTGAATCGTGTAAATCGGTATAAATCGGATTTAAAAAAATCGTTATGGGATATGACCGAGTTGCCGCCAAGACAGGTGCTTAGGCGTCACCTACACTGGCTTTTAGAACCTTGCTAAAAAGCATTAAAATAATACTTCCTCTGTTTCTAAAATTTTAGTTACCAATGCATTGATTTTCTTAATTAATTATTCCTCATAAATTTTAACCAATACAATTTTAATAAATACAATTATATTTTTTGAAATGTACAAATTTTCATTAATAAGTATCAAAACGTAAAACTAATAATGTTCCTAAAATTTGAAGATATTAAAATGAAACTAATGGTATATTTAAAAAATAAAATAAAATAAATATTTTTATTTAAATTTATATTTAATAATATATATGTATTTATTTAAAATTATAATCTTTGAAATATTTTTAGTTTATTTCTTTTGGTGAAAATATGCTAAATCAAATTCTATAAAATTAGATATATAAATATCTGAATGTAAAAATATAATATTGATTCAATTTATAGATATTAAAAAGAAACTAATGGTATTGGGATTAGAAAATTACAATTTAAAAAAAAATTGTCAGCCGCCAAAATCATTATTATCTCATCTAAAATCTATCAGGCCTAGTTTAGTGTTGGGTGAGTCCAAGATAATATACTAATTTAAACGTATTTTTCACAAGCAAATTCGAAGTTTTTTTTTACTAAGCAAATTCGAAACTGTCTTCGTAAATTTTAAGTCAATGCACCAAACAGAGTTGTTGTCGAAGTTGTAATTTTAGCTGTTTTATATGAAAACGTGGAATTCATGTTTTCTTCACGTGGGAAGAACGTCCAGGTGTATAAAACTAAACGCGTTGGACCTACGTATCCAAGGCGGATTTCTATGGGGACATAAATAAAAATGCAGACCAGATAAAAAGTAAATATAATACTTGCAACTAATATGATTGTCACAAATATTTTTTTAAAAATTGTCACATGACAAGAAATTCGAGCTTGTGTTGGGTTATCAGAATCTACAAACCCCGGTGGCTGACACATAAAAACCCCTTCTTTTAGGTGACCTTGAAGAAAAGGTGTATTAACATCAACTTGTCTCACTTGTCACGAGTTATTAACAGCTAAACCCAAGATAAGCCGTATTGTGGCAGGTTTGATGACGGGACTGAAGGTATCAGTGAATTCGATTCCAGGTTGCTGGTGATATCCTTTGGCAACAATACGCACTTTGTAGTGATCAACCGAACCATCTTGATTGTATTTTATCGTGAAAACCCATCTACAGCCAATGATGTTCATGTGCTCTGTGACAGATACCAAGTCCCAATTGCGATTCAACAGTTGAATTGAACTCAGCTAGCATTGCAGCTCTCCATTTTGGGTGTTTCATTGCCTGTTGCCAGGTTGTCGGAATCCAATGAGGATCACTTAGCAAATTTATAGTAAGATTGTACTTCGCGACAGGTTTTGTGATATTGTTCTTTGACCTTGTCGTCATCGAGTGTCGTACAAGTTGTGATTCCGTCGTCGAAGCTTGCATTGTTTGTTTCTGCTCTGGAGCTGCAGGTGCTGCAGTAGCGGAAGGTTGTACTGTAGTACTCTCGTTCTGCTGAGACGTCGAAGGCTGAGTTGTCATTGATGTCGATCCCAATGGTAAAGTATCGGAGCTCGCAGGTTCAGTGTTCGCAGAAGACGACGGTGACTGTATGAGTGACGCAGGTGGATAGATAGTGATATGAGGCTGATGGTTTGGTGTGGGTTCTGGGTCAGGTTGGCTCCAGGGTTGTGGTTCAGTTAGTTGCTTGTAGGGAAAGCAATTTTCATTGAATCTGACGTGCCTGGAGGTGTAGACACGACCAGTTCTGGGATCGAGGCATTGATAAGCACTTTGGGAGAGGGAAATCCCAATGAAGACACATGGAGCAGATCGGTTTTCAAGCTTGTTGGGAGCATAGGTCTAAGCCATGGAAAACACAAGCATCCAAAGGTTCGTAATTTTTCATAATTTGGAGAAGTGTTAAAGAGCTTTTTGTAGGGCAGAGAGGTTAAAGAGAACTGGTGTGGTGAGGCGATTTATGAGGAAAACCGCAGTGGCAAATGCTTGAGGCCAGTAAGTGAGCGGCATGTTTGCAGTCGAGATGATTCGATCAGTGAAATGGCTATCTTGTAGATGAAAATTCATATAAATTATAAGGTGGTTAGGGTTTGGAAAGATAACATGTAACAAATTACTGGAAAAAATTAGAAGTCAGCAACATTTGTAAATTTTATTTACTCAGTGCATATAATTAAATGATTCGATTGGTGAAATGGTTATCTTGTGGATGAAAATTCATATAAACTAGATAAGACATGCGCTTTGTGCAGGATGAACTTCTATAATAATAACTAAAAAATATAGTAGACAAATTAAATATGTACATGTGTTTAAATTTTTTAATATGCATACAGTTATGTTTTCTTTATATAATCATCTATACATTAGGTTGCGTATTTGTAATTGTAACTGTGGACTGAAGTCTATTTTGAATTTATGATGAGCCTGATCGATTTGAGGTTAAAATTTTTATCACCCTGTTTATACCTATAAAAACCGTAATGTAGTCATCAAGTGAATTTTTATTACAAAAACATGTTCTACAATTTTTTTTAATATTTTACTTTAATATCACTGAGAACCATTTTAATGGTTTTAGAACCAGCAGCTTAGTATTGTTTCCAAAAATCGAATTACTTTGACCTTAGTCTTCCACATAGTTTTGAAGGGTTTCAACTGGACGACTAAATTGATGCAGCCCATTTTCTTGCTTTAAGTCTTTATCTGAATATATATATTTAATTTGAATATTTATTAAATAAAAATCCATATTAATACAATTTTATGATCATTTCTTGTTACAACAAAACAAATTAAGCAATTGATTACAAAATTTTCAAAGTGGAATTTTAAAATTTCTAATAATTTATAGTTGTTTTAAAAAATTCAAAATATGATATATAAGAAAAAATCTAAATTTTTATTATATAGTTAATGCGATTGTTTAATATCTTTTAACAATATAAAATTAAACAAAAAGATCTAAGATACAAAATTAAAATATTTATTATTCATAATCATTAATTGTCATATATACATTAGTCATATTAGGTAATTCCCTAGCTTTTATTTAAGGAAAGTGCGAGAATATTCTTTTGTACACTATTTATCAATTTGATAGTTAGTTTAATCAAAAAGTATAATATAAATTAAGATTGATGAACCTGAATTTCATTCTCATGGTGACACGTGGATGCAAAACAATATTATAATATTTCTTAATTAATATATAAGAGATTGTAAGGTGACTAGGGCTTGGAAAGATATTGTTGAAGAAAAGGTAGCAAAAATGCAATACACGTCGATGAATAAACTAATGGCATTTATACCCTATAAAGTTACAAACGAAAGCATATGTCGATATGTTCCTTAAGGGAATGACTCGGAACAAAGAGAAGACCGAATAAAACCGCTAAAAGGAAATTATGTCTACCTATAGAAAACATTATCCTTCTAAGAGCTTGATTGGTTTTTCCGCTATCACCTGCAAACGCAGCTTTTGCGGTTGGTAGCGGTTGTTGGCGTTTTGAAACAATCACAGAAAATGCTACAAATCGCTTCAAACCGCTCCGAACCTTTTAAAATCAAAAGCTGGTTCCAGCTAGCGTTTGCGGTTGCAGACGGTTGCGGAAGGGTAAATTTTTTTTCTTAAAAAATAAAAATAAAACTGAAAATATTCAATAAAATTTTAAATTGAAATAATAGAAATTGTAAAATGTATATATATTATATTTTAATTTATATTATAAATTTTAAAACAAAAATATTTTCTATAATTTTAAAATTTGAATATTATGATTTTATAAATATAATTTTTATATTTATTATAATATTATGATTTTAATACTTTTATAATTATATAAAATATAAATATTATTAATTTATTATTTAACAGCTGTTGCGTTTGGTAGTTTACCAGTCATAAAAGTTACGCAAACGCACTAATTTCTAAATGATGTACCAGTCGTACAAATCTCTATAAAATGCTTAAACACTACTGTGCATCCATGACTCCATGGCCGCGCTTGATTCACGCGTCAAGCCCTTAATCCATAATGAAATATTGATTTAATCGCATAAACAAGATTTCTTCGCAGTCGCGAAAATAGATTAGTGACCAGTTGGTGGTGCAAAAAAGAAAAAAAAAAAGAAAGTTTAATATACAGTGAGAGAGAGACGGATAGTGTTTTCCAGAAATACACATATTTCGGATATAACTTTTTTGCACTTTTTTTCATGTAATTCAGTATCTAAAATAGAATTTCTCCTTCCAAAAGAGCATTCAATTTCGTGATCCTCTAACTTTAGAATAGATTTTAGATAAGACGGAACAATTAGTCTTTTATTCTCTTTCTCCATATTATTCACTTAGGTATGTAGCATGCTTAATTTTATATAAATATATTTGTACACAAAACTTGATAAAGAAAACTTAGCAAGTATTTAACATGTATTTATTCAAGCTATGAGGACGTGTACATAATTGGTATATTCATGCTTAAGAAAACTTTATCCTGATTTGAACTCGAAGACATACATAAAAAAAATAGAATAAATAAAGAGATTGACGAAAATAAAAAAGAAGATAGTTCTCCTGAAATTCATCGAGCAAAAGGCTTTTCCCGCCCCCTCTCCCCAAAGAAGTAAAAGCCATCAATGTCTTGGCACGGATCGGATATCCGGATTTTTGAAGGTATTTGTGATTTTCTTCGTATGTTACATATATCTAATTTTTCAATTTTCAATTTGCTTTACTTCGGAAAAATCAATATCCGGATATTAAACAGATATTTGCAGATATTTACTAATACTTACGGATATATCATCTGTTTTGATTAATACAAATAATCTTAAAAATTCGATACAAGTTTGTTTTGTAAAATATTTTTTGCATGATTTAAAAGATAAAAATTAAAGGAAGTAGTGAATCTACATATTTTGTAAAGTTTTCAAACTTACTTAACAATTATAATAACACAAAACTCAAGAAAAAAAATTATAATTGTCCTAATTTTTTCTCTTCAATTTATGTAATACTTTTATATAAGTAATAATGTGAATAAAGTTTTTCAAATCATATTTAGAATATTAATTATACAAATTCTACATTTAAAACTTTAAATATAATCAAGAAATACTTGTATTTATATATTGCCGGATCCGATCGGATATTCGCTTCCCAAAATTTTAGTTTTTGTGATTTGCTTTGATTTTAACGAATATTGATTTTTAATATTTGCTTTGTTTCGAAAGTTTATGGATATTCGGAATTTCCGAATAGAATCAAAACGAATAACGAATCAAATCAAATTTAACGGATAAAATACCCAACCCTAACCATCATAGAGGAGTTTCAGCTCTCAAGTAGCAAGCTTCACAATTTTGATTTATTATATTTACTTTTTTGATGGGGCCAGACAATTTCGCGGAAAGATGTATGAATTGTAGTCAAATTTTCTTTTATTAATTATAAACAAACTCTTAGTCAAAACTCTTATAATTTTTGTAACTTGTGTAATGTGTTTATCCTTCCATCTCTCGAGGCGGCTTGAGTACAAGTTCTCTCTGTTTTTTTATCCACATCAAAATTTCTTGTCACCGAGTCTGGCTTGCTACGACATCGTTGGCATCACTGTCGGTTCGCCTTGAGCTCTCCCACCCCCTTTCCTTCGGCCTTCGATCTTAAGTAACTGTGATTGGCGGATGCGAAGATCTTACAGCCCCTCTCTCTTTCACGGTGAATTGGTAAGATCTCTTGGTGATGTAACCTCTAAGAAGGCTCAATGGTTTTTGTGGATCCTAAAACCCATACTAGAAATTTAGTAATGATCTTTTTGTGAAATAATATGGAAGAAAAACTTGTGGGCAAAAATATCCTTAGAACCACAAATGTAATCAGACTCAAGTTGATGAATATATATTTAAATATTGATGTTTGAAGGGTTTACAAATTATAAGAATGACGATCGAAATAAGGCAGATTAAGAACAAAGTGAATGGACAAGGTCGAAGTATGAGAGCTCGAGGTTGATGGTATGGGTGTGTGTAAGAAAGCGTCCTTATCCTCCTTTCTCTTGTCTCCCTTTTATACTTGCTCTAGCCTTTAGCGTCCTCCGAAATTCTCTCCCTGTTTGTTTATTCGATTCCCACGATCTCAAAACTGCTTCTGTCCATGTTCCCACATATATTGGGATTTCTGAGAACTTTCCAAAAGAGTTTGAGCTGATCTCACCTTCCTTATCTCCCCAAAGTCGAGCTGCAGGGACCATTATTCGGCCTCGTCCATACTGCTTATGCTGATTTGGAATGTAGGTGCACGAATGTTCATTGGGACGACCTCTAAGAGTGAGTCCATGCTTAGTTATCCTTCTATGTGCGAGTCTTCTTTGTCGAGGCCAATCTTGAGCGATACGTCATGGGACCTCGACTTCTTGCATTCTAATCATGAGGGGCTGGACGAGATTTGGGACCAACAACTGCCCACTGTCTTTAATGTGATTTCAACTTTTTAATGATGAAATCCTTTTTTTGTTTGAACCTTCATATATCTCTTTTCCCACGAGGATAACTATATCAACATTTCCTAGATCTTTACAGGATATTTTGCAGGTTTGATCCCTGCTGATAACCTTATTCATTTTCTTATAAATTTGGATGTCAAATTTTTCATCTGCTACATCTTCCTCTATAGTTCACGATACCGTACGAACTATGTTTACTAGGAGAAGACCAAGTACGAGAGGATTCGTAGCAGACGCGGTGCAAGAGAATCAGATAGAATTCATTTTGGTGACGTCTATGACGCTTTAATTGAAGTCCTCGAAAAGAAAATGTGTCTTTCTCATGCAGCTGGCGGCAGTGCAAACCTTACCAACGTGGAGATGTCGTGTCATATAGGGCTTCTGGTATAAATCCAGTCAGTCCCACTGGCTCTGATGGGAAAGATCGCCCTCCAAAGAAAGCCAGAACTGATAGTGAGGATTTGAGATTGAGTTCATCGAGCGATGCTGCGGGGACGAAGCCTTCCCACTGGAGATTTCTCATGCAAAATAATTACCTATCACTGAGGAACCAGACAGTGTTTTGCACCTAGTGAGACACTTTAAGCTTGAGGGGTGTTCTATTCTGTCTCTCCGCAACATGACCGAGCATGAAGCTTATGTGAAAATGGTTGTCGCTGATGCTAAGGTACAATACCTGATTCGGGCATCAATATTTTTGACTTCCATGTTTTTCAAGAAAAATACCAATTTTCTGGCTATAGAAGACATTAATGATTTCGCTGCGATGTTGGAGCAACCCTTGAAAGACGTCCCATGTGCTGATGAACTTAACGAGGTCAAGAAGGTAGTTCGGAAGCTGAAGCTCAGTTTGAAGCTTGCTCAGGAGTTAGAGTGTGCCAGTATTACTCAACTGGCTGCTGATGAGAAACTCGGGAATCAAGCGGCTTCCTTTGAGGTACTATCTTGATATTAGGTCAAAGTTAGCCTTTATAGACTATGTTCGATGTGCTTGTCGTGAGATGTAGGATCGACTATGTCTGAAGGCTTGGTCATGGCCTTGGGTTAATAATAAACCGTGTTGTTTGTTGTGGCACAAATTTTGCAAGATCCAGGATTATACTTAATATTGTTCTTAAGCGTTTGATACATATATGTTTCTATTGTTAGACACAGATACGTCTTTATTTATAAAAGTTATCTATCTTTTCTTAATTTTGGCTTTTTCTGTCTTTTCATCTGGTACACATCATGGCTGGGAAGAGCGTTTTCACAACCTCAAGCTTGTTGCTGAGGTAGTCATGTATTCTATCCATAAGAGGCTCGTAGATCTTGAGGTTGTCTCCTATGCGATGGTGGATGTAGTCTGAGATCGTTTTACACAAGGAGACAAATTTTTGTATGCACCATTCTCTTCTTCGTCAATGGAAAATTGAAGTCAATAGCAGAAGGAGGATGCGGAAATGTGAGAGAGGGCGAAGCTGGAGGCTTTTCCTTCTCGATCAGGAGTTCGTTTGGATACAGTGAGGAGTCGGATAAGCTCATGATGATTTTTCAGTTATAAGCGAAGGTTCGTTGCTCTTTTGAGTTTATAGGGGTTAAAGATCAGCTTTCAAGGAGAATGTTGGGGCGCATTACCTTATTGGGCTTTTTAACACTTCTTGGTTTTGAGGACTTTGCATATGGGGACTAGGATTTTGACTTTTTCTAGAGAAGGTGCGCTTCGGTTTCTGTTTTTTTTTTTTGTGGTGGTATTATTAAGTAGGGGTTGGCTGCGCTCGAGCTCGAGCTGCCTACGTACCCTCGTCGAGGGATCAAGCCTAACATAGTTCAATTATTCTATGTACAGTTAGAGCATCGTGATTTTTTTGATCATAGCGAGATGACGCGCTCTCTAGATCGGGTTATGATTCTGCTCAACCCTTGATCAGTAAGTTGATTATGTTAATTGAAGCTGACCAAATAGCATGTCCACGATATTTTTGGCTTCCTTGAACAGTTTTGATACCTTTTGGGGTTTGAAATTTTAAGCATTGAGCGTAAGTCGATGGCACGACCTTCATGCTGTAGAGCCATGGTCTACCGAGTATTGCATTGAATGGGGCAAGGTGGTCTATTTCGACGAACTAGCGCTTTTTGAATGTCTCCTGTGGTTACTCCCAACTTGATAGACCCAAGGGAGTAATTCATTTCACCTGTGAAGTCGATGAGCGTGTTAATTCATGTTTTAATAATGATTTAGTGTAGTGTTTTTGTTTGAAAGCGCCGTAAAATAGGACATCAGCCGAAATTCCTATATAGACAATCACTCGTGAGAGCTTGCATCCTCTGACATCTAGGCGTATGTTCAAGGTATCGTTGTGTGGTTTATCGAGATCAAGGGTCTCGTGCTCATGAAAGGTTATTTCATGATCAGAACCAGTGATCAGTTCTTGGATTTCAACGTTTTTGGCTCTTCTTTGGTATGATTTTATCGAGTTGACGGAGTTGCAAAATTTTGATCATCCATAGATAAAGTTAATTTGCTTCTTTAGTGAGTAACATCACTTATTGGTGGGAAGTACAACCTTTTTTGGGGGCAATATCAGGGGCCTCAAACAGATAGAAGTCGTGAGACATCATGCTGCTTTGTGATAGGTAGTCATATTTCATTATGGAGGTGTGATGGCTTTTTTAGACAGATCTCGAACTCTGAACATTCGTCGAACTCGATTATGCTTGGAAGCTTTTCAAAGCGTCGTGGGGTTGTCATTTTGTCAACGTAAGAGGCAAAACTGAGCTCGGGTTAGCTATCTTTGTCTGATTTCTCGGAATGTCAATTTGGTATGGTTATGTTGATGTGGGCGGTGATATCATTGGACGGTTCATCTTTTTGAGGATGATCCGACAAACTTCTTAATGTTTTGTTGGTGTCGACGTGCTTCCCCAGAGAATCATGTCAACTCTTTTTTGGGGGGCTAGCTGGGGCAAGTTCTATGATTCTTCTTTGGCTTCCCGGTTCTTTTGTTGAAAGTGAGTTTCACTTTTAGATTGTTTCTTTTCCTATCTATGGCATCTTCCTTTTCAGAGTCATTATCGTTCTCTTCTTCTTTGTTGTTTTTATTTCTTAGTACGACTATGCACTCCTTTGGGAGTGATTTTGTTTTATTTTTTTATTGTGGAAGGTGCAAAATTTGCTAGCGACCTATGTGTATGGTTTGATCTGACTCGGGCTGTTAACCACAAAAGAGTGCTCTCCTCTGGTGGAAGTTCCTTTGGGTTTGAGGGTTTCTTATTCAGGTTATGATTATTTTTCTTGCATTGTATTGTTCTTTTACTGCTGCGACCTCTTTTTCGTGGGATGTGAACTATGACGCTCGGTGGAGGGCATCGTCTCGCGATGTAGGCGTCCTGACTGACATTTCTTCCTTAAACCTTGATGAGAACCATACCCCGTTTTTGAGGTATGAAAGGCTACTCCTTCGTTGAGGTGTGAGATCTGGGCCTTGATTTCTCTGAAGCTCGTGATATAAGATCATAGTAGTTCGAAATGCTGCCTGCTTAAGGCTCCATATGCCTGCTTCTGAACCCTCGTTTTGATGAAGACCGAATATTGCTTTAGGAAAGCGAATAAGAGATGAGTGAAGTTATCGATGGAATTTTCTTCGAGCCCTTCAAACCATTCGACGGAGGGGTCGTTACATTTTCGGCGAAAAAGTAGCAATAACTTGCTTCCTTCTTCTCGTCTGTTAAATGAGCTTGGGAGACTGCTAGTCAAAAAGTTTGAACATGAGACTTCTGAACTGTGTTCACGAAATATTATGGGAACCAAATTTTTTCTATGTTGCTTAGTCTCACGCTTGCTATTCGATTTGTAAAAGGAGTTCAGCGCATTTCCAGGGCCAAGCTCATCGCCATGTGCATTATAACATCAGTTCTTCGTATATTAGCATTGTTTTCCTTGTCATAGCTTTGGAAAGTTTTGGCATCAGTGATATTTTGTGGGTCAACTGTTTTTGGGTTCGGGTTGGGAAAGTTATAAGGGGCATCCTCCTGGGCACGTGTTCTGCTTTTCGAAAAACAGGCTGTCTGGAGGGGAAAAAGCAACCAGGGTCCTTGGAATCCAAGAGTCTGAGAGCTCGGAAAACTCTCACGTCGTTATCGATCGGGCTAAAAGATGGTGGGGCTATTTGGAACACAAACCGATGTGCTTCCGTGTTTAGTCTGCCTTATGTCGACTTCATCAAACCCGTTAAAACTTAGGCTATGGTGGATGGTTCCAGATCGAGGTGTTGTTTTTGATGTTTCTTTGACCTAGAAGTGCAGAGATCTAGAGCTTGGGATATCAGGAGTACTTAGGGCTCCTTGGTGGGTCCATTGTGATTTACATGTGGGGATATAATCAAAAATTTTGATCAGTTTTGTGAACGATCGAGTGCTTCCGCATGATATATATGTCACAATATTCCTTTAATTTTGTTTTAGGTCTGACTACAGTTCACTGAGCGAGTTTTTGTATCTAGGATTTCTTGATGAGGGTGGTGAGCATGCATTGCAGCTCGACCATCTCTTCACAGGATTATGTTATCGGTAAGGGGGAGGCCGGCCTCAAAGTGTGAGTCTGAATGAAAATCGAGGGATGCCTTAGAAGCAGGACGTTCGGGGATTGTGGATCCTGGTAGGCTTGAGGGTGTATTTTCTCGGTGTGCAAACTTGCCTTGTGGGCTGTTACCAAGTTGGTTTGTTATGTGCATGTGGGCAGGGTTTTGAATTTGATTCTCATGTCAGATATGCGGAGATTGACATCGTTGGTTTGCGGTTTGGTGAAACCGGGAGACGTGAGCGTGGGATCCATGATCGTGCTTATGAATCTTAAATCGGATTCTTAGGAAGAATGTTTTCGTTTATCTTCCCCACAGATAGCACCAAAATATGGTTCATAAAACCCACACTTGGAATTTGGTAGTGATTGTTTGTTAAATATTAGGGAAGAAAAAATTGTGGACAACGATATCCTTAGAACAGAATGATGTAACAAGACTCAAGATGATGAAAATGGATTTATATTGATGTTTTAGTGGTTTACAAAGTATAGGAATGACAAGGTCGAAGTATGAGAGCTCGAGGTTGATGGTATGTGTGCGTATGCAAACATCCTTATCCTCCTTGCTCTTGTCTCCTTTTTATACTTGTTTTAGCTGTTAGTCTCCTCCGATATTCTCTCATTGTTTTTATTCGATTCCCATGATCCCAAAACCGCTTATATCCATGTTCCTGCAAATATCAGGTTGGTTGTAACTTTTCGAAAGAGGTTGAGCTGATCTCGCGTTCCTTATCACGCCAAAGTCAAGCTGGAGGGAGCATTATTCAGCCTCGTCATTACTGCTTTAGGCTGATTTGGAATCTAGGTGCGCGAACGTTCATTTGGCCGGCCTATGTGAGTGAGGGTGTGCTTAGCAATCATTCTATGTGCGACTCTCTCTTCTGTCGAGGCCGATCTCAAGCGATGCATCCTCAACCTCGACCTCTTGCGTTCTGATCATCAAGACCTGGCCGGAATTTGGACCCAACAGTTTTAGTGGCTTGCTATTATCCATGTTTTCCACATCTGTTTGGGGACGACGAAGAGGAACCTGTATTCTGCTAGTCAGACATCCAGATTTAATGTTTATATCTCGATTGATGTGTGGGTTGTCACCGATGAAGGTTCCATTTTCGGGGATGCTGAATCTCTAGGTTGTGTTACCTTATGGTGTGACTTCTCCTCGCCTCTGTGAAAGTTGAAGATGTATGTGTTTGGTTGAACTTGCGAGATGGAGACGATATGAGGCGACAATTGTTGTTAAGGTTTTCAGGTGTTCAATTTTTGGTCTTGGTGTCGGTGGCCGTAACACTCATCCGACGGTGGGTGAATCTGACGATGAGTATTGACGGTGATGGATTTTTGAAATCTCATGTTCAACTCTTTATTATCTGATTAGTACGATATTGTTCACTTTTGGTCCAAGAGGTTGGTCCGCATGGATTTACTTTTGGGCTCCTTTCCAAAAGGCCTCGTACTAATTAGAGTTGGACATCTCCTTATATATTAGACTCTCTTTTGTCTAATATCCGATGTGGGACTTTGTTTTGATATCTCACATTCTCCCCCTCAAACTAAGGACCACACTCATCTCATCTTATGTGTTTTTTCTTCCATTGAGAATGCGTCTCACATTCTCGTTCCTTTGAGAATGCTTCTCCTACAACATCACAGGTTCCATGATCTTCTGACGTTTCTGCCATATACCTCCTTATTCCTAACTTGAAGGATACCATTCATATCTGGAAGGGTATTTTGATATTCTTGCAAATCTTCGTCAAACTTGGAGCTCTGATACCAATTGTTGGGATTGTGAGATCCTATTTCCAACTCTTTATTATCCGATTAGTACGATAGTATCTACTTTGGGCCTAAGAGACTGGTCCGCATTGATTTACTTTTGGGCTCCTTTCCAAAAGGCCTCGTCTAATTAGAGTTGGACATCTCCTTATATATTAGACACTATTTGTCTTTTTTTTTTCAACTAGACATTATTTATCTAATTCTCTATGTAGAACTTTGTTTTGATATCTCATAGACGGTGCTACAGACCGGCTTAGCCACTTGATTTCTGCGATGTTGTGAATGTTTGTTGGGTTCTCCGCCGGTGTTCATCCAAGCAGAAGCTTTGTTTACCGATGTCTTTTTTTTTTCTTTTTGCTAAAACCGATGTCTTTTTCCAAATCGACTTCTTTTAATTATTTTGTTGTTTCTCGCTGGATAGTTGTAACATATTGACAATGTTTATGTGATAATCAAATTTTTTTAATTCATCATATTCCTATTTGGAGCTGGTAATGAATTTGATTCTTTAAAAAAATCTCTTATCTTTCTATCAGAATTATATTTTTATTTTTCTCAACCTACTGTGTGTTTATAACACCAGTTAAATCCAGTCAATAATCTCAGAATAATTGTCATTAACTGGATAATTTGACGACCACAAAGTATGATTTTTTTTTTGGACGAACAAAAGTATGATTTTTTTGACACCTAATTGTGAAGACCTATCCTTTTTCTAAGGATTTTGAAACCCTTGACGATTACAAATATCTATAAAACGCTGACAGTTCTGTTGAAAAACACGTGTTTCTTTTCTTGTGGTAAGGACCAAGTATGTTGGGTTGTTACCAAGTATGTTGGGTTGTAAGTAGATATAATATATTTTATAATGTATATAAAATATACATGTAGAAATAATGCATTATATAGTCTATATCCAATTAAATAATTAATAAACGTATAATAATATAATGCAGTAGAGCTTATTATAGTATCATTTTGCCATTGGTCCTATCTCTGCTATTTTATCAACCAGTTATTTATCTAATTCTCTATGTAGAACTTTGTTTTGATATCTCACATTCTCCCCTCAAACTAAGGACCACACTCATCTCATCTTATGTGTTTTTCTTCCATTGAGAATCGTCTCACATTCTCGTTCCTTTGAGAATGCTTCTCCTACAACATCACAGGTTCCATGATCTTCTGACGTTTCTGCCATATACCTCCTTATTCCTAACTTGAAGGATACCATTCATATCTGGAAGGGTATTTTGATATTCTTGCAAATCTTCGTCAAACTTGGAGCTCTGATACCAATTGTTGGGATTGTGAGATCCTATTTCCAACTCTTTATTATCCGATTAGTACGATAGTATCTACTTTGGGCCTAAGAGACTGGTCCGCATTGATTTACTTTTGGACTCATTTCCAAAAGACCTCGAACTAATTAGAGTTGGACTTCTTTTTATATATTAGACACTATTTGTCTTTTTTTTTTCAACTAGACATTATTTATCTAATTCTCTATGTAGAACTTTGTTTTGATATCTCATAGACGGTGCTACAGACCGGCTTAGCCACTTGATTTCTGCGATGTTGTGAATGTTTGTTGGGTTCTCCGCCGGTGTTCATCCAAGCAGAAGCTTTGTTTACCGATGTCTTTTTTTTTTTTCTTTTTTGCTAAAACCGATGTCTTTTTTCCAAATCGACTTCTTTTAATTATTTTGTTGTTTCTCGCTGGATAGTTGTAACATATTGACAATGTTTATGTGATAATCAAATTTTTTTAATTCATCATATTCCTATTTGGAGCTGGTAATGAATTTGATTCTTTAAAAAAATCTCTTATCTTTCTATCAGAATTATATTTTTATTTTTCTCAACCTACTGTGTGTTTATAACACCAGTTAAATCCAGTCAATAATCTCAGAATAATTGTCATTAACTGGATAATTTGACGACCACAAAGTATGATTTTTTTTTTGGACGAACAAAAGTATGATTTTTTTGACACCTAATTGTGAAGACCTATCCTTTTTCTAAGGATTTTGAAACCCTTGACGATTACAAATATCTATAAAACGCTGACAGTTCTGTTGAAAAACACGTGTTTCTTTTCTTGTGGTAAGGACCAAGTATGTTGGGTTGTTACCAAGTATGTTGGGTTGTAAGTAGATATAATATATTTTATAATGTATATAAAATATACATGTAGAAATAATGCATTATATAGTCTATATCCAATTAAATAATTAATAAACGTATAATAATATAATGCAGTAGAGCTTATTATAGTATCATTTTTGCCATTGGTCCTATCTCTGCTATTTTATCAACCAGTTATTTTTTCTTCCTAACAACCCAACTAACTGATTAAAAAGTCATTTAGTTGTAGCATTTCCAAAAGATACTCTATAACTTCAAATATGAAGTTTTTAGCTTTCCAAAAAGGAACTTCAAAACTTCAAATTTGAAGTTTTGAGTAGTGAAATTTCAAATATAGAGTGTCACTACTCAAAACTTTAAATTTGAAATTTCATATTTTCCATTGCATTTTGGTCTTTACATTTACATATTATATTTATGATTCTTAAATATTTTGTCCTTTAATCTTTTAATCCTTCAAAATTTTTAAATATTAACTCATAAATATTTCAAATTTACTTTTATAATTTTAATTTTTACAAATAAAATTAAATAAAAACTTTAAGATAAGGTTTTTTTTTGTTTTCAAAACTAGATTTAGATAACAACAATATTAGAAAAGAAACTTAACAAATACACTAATTGATCAAATATGGAAGTATTACGAAAATAGTTTTATAGAATAATGTAGTATTTGACTTGTAATTTAATATTTAATTATGTATTTCTATGTAAAATTTTATATTTTACTATATCATTTTGTTAATTACTATTTCTATTATATACATGATGTTTATTTATAAAGTTTTATGAATTTAAATTAAGTATCATAAACATAAGATCATAATATAAAATATAAATTATTTTGAAGTTAAGTTTGAAGTTTTGCTTTTGGAGAAGACTAAATTAAAACTTTAAATATGAAGTTTTGCAAATATCAAAATATATCATTTTTTTTGAGATGCTCTAATGAATAATTTTTATTTTTATTTTTATTTTTATTTTTAAAAACAAGCCAACTAAATGTCACGACGTTTTGCTTAATACAGTATATCTTATGTATTTAATGATATAATGCTAATCATTCGTTTACATGTCCTACATGGTTATTATAATAATAGACTATTAAAAACTAAGTTGGCACATGTGAAACGTCTATCTGTCCATTTTATAAGGACATGAATCGCTCTAAATATTATCACATTTTTCGTCTCGAAAATTAAAAGATAATAATTCAAGCTGCATCATACTGTATTTGACATTAGATGAACAATGGACGTTATGACGAACGTTCGTGCGATGCTCCTAAAAACACAAATCTCATTGATAAGATTGTCCGGAACTGAATGATTTCCCTAATGAAAATGGGAAGGAAAGATTTCGGTGCGAGAATCCATTTTAACTCAACATGATTTTTAATTAATCCGTATCTTTATTCGTTCTTTTAAAAATTTCAAAAGTATATTTTAGGTGTATAATTTTTATTGAAAAAATTCTATTTATTAAAAATATTGATTATTATATACATGATTTAAAAAATATTAATCACATACTAGAAAATAAGTTTTTTGAGTTAACTTCAAAAGATAAATAAAATAAATATATAAATTATACTCTTATGTGAATTACCTAAAACCTTTTACAAATAAAAATAAACATTGTCTAAATCTGAAATTATCTCTAATTTTACTTTGTACAAACATACATTAAATCATCCTGTCTCTTTAATATTAATCTCAATTTCGATATGTGTTTTTCACATTTTGGAATTGTTTTAAAATTTATAATAGATTGAGCGAAAATTATTTAATTTTACTTTGTATTATTTTATAATAGATTGAGCGAAAATTATTTAATTCGTGCTCCTAATTGTCTAAATTTAAAATTAAATGTTGAATTATAAATAATGGCCGAACTGGGATCATGAATTAAACGAGATAACACTTTTCACACCTTATACTCATGACACGCATTATCGACGTGGCACGCATAACCCGATTGAATTTTGTAATTGGCGTGTTATATTTCCATATCTTTGATGTATATGTATGATTTGTATACTCATTTTCATAATGGGTTGACAATAAAAAAAGGTGTATGCAGTAGCGTGAAGCGAGCGTTATAATTTTATAATAATAATCACGTGCACCTAATCCACCCGGTCCTTGACATACAATAGATAATCCAATTCTCTTATGATATAAATTGGTATTTGGTAGGTGATTCGGAGAAGCCATTTCTGCGAAAATGACCCCAAAACGAGTTTTATTAATTACACCTTTTTCTTGTCAAATATGAAATTTAATCTAATGTGTGACGATTTATCTGAAAGATACTTACATAGTGACCCGAGACCACTTCTTTCGCGTTGGTCTTTATTTATTATGAATTGGCATAACTCATATGTTTAAACGTTACAAAAGATTTGGCATCTTATAAATGATAAAATACTAAACACAAAACTGGCCATTTGCGAGCGTGGATAAGAATCTGACGCAGAATCAGAATACTAGAAGTTTTCTGATTGAATATTTTCAATTGTCTTTCACCGTAACTTTGTGATATAGGACCTCATTGCTTGAAACGCAATGGTTATAAGTACGGTTATGGTAGTTTGCGAATGTGGACAGTTACGATTTTTAGTGTTATTAAGTGATTGTACGATTAGTACATCGGCTAATGATTGATGCGTTTGCGGGATATTTGTTACTGGTTAATTATGAAATATTATAGCAGTTTAATAATAAATTACCAATTTAATATATTATAACATTATAAAATATCAAAATACACTACTGTGATAAAATATAATAATTATTAATATAATATAATTAATGATAATATTATGTTTATTTATTTAATTTTTAATTTAGATGAAAGTTGTAATTTCTAAAAAATTTATTTTGAAGATTTATATTTAAAAAATTAAAAAAATATATTTTGTTTCTTTCATATATGTATATATATTAATGTTTAAAAATTATAGTGAATATTCTTGGTCTAAAATTTTTATAAAATAAATTATAATATTGTTTTTAAATTTAAATTCAAATATAAAATGTATATATTTTTATTTATAATATTATATTTTAAAATTTTAACTTAATATTTCAAAATATTTTTAGAAAATATTTTTATATTAGTTTATATACCCATAACCGCAAACGCTAGCGGGAATTAGCTTTTGATTTTAAGAGGCTCGAAGCAGTCTGAAGTAATTTATAGTGTTTTTCGTGATTGTTGAAAAACACTAACAACCGGTATCAACCGTAAAAGCTACTTTTACGGGTGATAGTGGAAAAACTAGTTAAACCATAAACATACACTATATTTTTCAGGTTGATGTCCATCTATCTCTCAGTGAAATAATAATACCCATAAACATACTCCAAATGTTCTAATAAGACTTTATATATGGTTTTACCTTTATTTGACCATGCATCGCCCGGTGTAACTGCAGCGGTTGTGCGTGTGGTTGCGGGTGTTTGCAGATGCGGATGGTTGTGGTTTTAAGTATTATTAAGATATTTGTACGACTAATACAATGGTTAGAAATCGGTTCATTTGCGGGATATTTATGACTGGTTAACTATCAAATGCAGAATGGTTAAATAATAAATTAACAATATTTATATTTTATATAACTACAAAATATTTAACTCATATTATTATAATAAATAAAAAATTATATTTATAAAATTACACTAAAAATATATATTAAAATTATAGAAATATTTTTGTTTTAATTTTTTATAACATAAATTAAATATAATATATACATATATATATTTTATTATTTCCGTTATTTAAATTTAAAAATTTAATTGAATATTTTTATTTTTATTAACTTTTTTTTAACATTACTCTTCCGCAACCTTCCGTAACCGCAAACGTTAGTTGGAACCAGTTTTTGTATTTAATAAGTTTAGAGCAGTTTGAAACGATCTATAGCATTTTCTATGATTGTTTCAAAATGCTAACAACTATTACCAACTGCAAAAATTACGTTTGCAGGCATTTATAAGGAAACCATGCTCTTGATCTTTGACGGAAATGAAATCTAAATCATTACTAATTATTAAAAAAGAAAACCAACTATCGTTGCCTAATTTAGTGTACACTTCTTTTGTATTTATTCTTAATTTGCAATAAATTTGTTTTACCCGGTTCAAACCCGGGTTCAGACACTTTGTCAACATTTATAGGCTATGCAAAACAAGATCAGTTATCTCCAGTACAAGGCGAATCACAAGTTTACTGGTTTGCTTTGACCTTGGTTTGAAGTTTTTGGTCATTCATAGGTGTTTATTAAACTATTGCATCTATTTTGCATAGTTTAGTTTTTTGGCTCTTTATTCATTTATAAATGCCTATTCTTTTTTACTCTTATCAATAAATTTCACATTTCATCGGAAAAAAATTAGTGTACACTTGATTGGTAACATTGCGGAATGGCGGAATCACATCAAACGCAATTCTGCAAGTATTTTACCAATCAAGAAAAGTTGCGGAATGAAAAAAAAACGTGAAAACGCAGGTTCGCGTTTTTGCTGACAAAAATATAAAGAGGATTTCCATTAGGTGAAAAAGTGAGTTTTAGTAGATTGTTGTGGAAATTTTTACAAAAATAACACTTTCATATTATTAAATTATATGCCAATAACATTTTAAAATTTTAAATAAATAACAATAAATTTTGTAATGATAAATAGTCATGTTGTAAATAAAGTTATACTATAAATTGTTTTGTAGTATTATAAAATATTAATCTATTATTAAAATATATTGAAAGATAAGCTAAATATTTATAATAAGAACTAAAGTATTTTTAATAAATTTTAGTTATTTTCACATTTTATTTTTTCTTATAATAAAGTGAATACCATATAAATATTTTGATCAATTTAACATGTATTCCATCATTCCACGAATTTTAAATTTTTCCGCAGCTTAGTTAATTTTTTCCGCAGCTTAACTATTTTTTCCGCAATTCCGCGATTATGCAGTGGTTACCAATCGGAGCCTTAGCTCCTCTTCTATATAGTCAACATTGAACCTATCATTAACTTAACTCTTTTATTTGTAGCACCTTCCAAATTCTTACCTATTTCAAATGTTATTTTCAGCAATACTACCATAGATGACTCAAAATATTTTTTGAAAATGCTAAATAATATATTGCAGTATAATTGTTGGGTTGCTTGAACCCGGCCCAAAATTCCCATCGAAAGAGACAATATTCCCAGCTATCAAACACAATTCCATGAACAAGTCGTTGAAGGCAGCATATACGACAATCATGGGTTAACGTTTCAAGATCATGTAATCAAAACGTATCGAGCTTGTGGAAAAATAGAAAATGGTTGTACATGCGAGTGTTAGAAATGGAGCAAAGATAAATCAATTTGGTCCATACAATAGCCCAAGGAGACGGACTGAAGACTATTGATACTTTCATATTAGTTACTTACACAAGCTATTTAATGTCTCAACTCATTGATTCATTCAATTTTGCTCTTTGTCAATTTCTATTCGCTTTGGTTAAGGGTTTTTACGAGAAAGATTTAACTATCTTAAAAAGCAAACTGAAAATTCTCGTCGCATATATTGTATCTAGAGCATAAATAAGCCAAGTTTGAAACCATAACACAAGATGGCCTCTTTGCCAGAAATTCTTTCACATTTTTCTAAAAACTTTCATATTGAATTTTTTAATCACAAAATTGGTAATTAAAAAAAAATTAAAAAGCAAAGAAAAAAAGAAATAGCCAAGAACAAAACCGAACTGGTACAACATCTAAACTAACATAAGAAAGATATAAAAGGCAAAACCGGAGCTGAGAGACACTTTGGAGCCAACCGCCACAGTAGCCGTTACATCGGCTAAAGCCATCAGCCTAGATTTTCGTAGATCTTAAACTGAAATGAATGTATCGCTTCAACCAGAGAATTAACTCGAGATAAACTAGATGAAGGAAAAAAACATGAGGAAGCCTACAATGCAAACACCACCAAATGTCACAAGGCATTGTCTATAAAAAGAATGAGACAAAAAGAGGGAAGCACATGAGAAGGAGAGGCAGGCATGACAGATCGGCTTCTATGATTTGGAGCTGGTGTATTGTAGACCAAGCCACACCCTACAATCATCTCACATCCACAACCAGAGGACACCATCTCGTATAATTCCCCCGGCGTCCTCAAAACAGGCTGCAAGCTGAGATGAAACATGGTGGTTCCAAACTGAAACAATGCAGGCCAGCCTCTTAGGTCCAAAGTGGAAAATATCTTACTAATAGGATAACAAAGAGTTGGACATGGGCTCTCACAAACCCAACAGCATCATGTATGTGTTTACCACTGTCTTTCTCCATCTCTTGAATCGCATCAGTTTCCATTGAAGAATCCAGTACCACTTCCATCTCCTTCGTCGCTGGATTCAAATCAATGTTCTTGACAGTCTCCAAGTGTTGTTCCTTTCTAAGGTTGACGACCATCTCATGTATAAATCTTCTGTTCTCAGCATCTCTCCACATCAGTTTTGGATCGTCTCTGTTTCCAAAACGCAGCAATAAACCATCTTTCAGATCCTCCCAACTGTACATCGGCCACCATGATTGTCGCTGCTGGAACCATGAGATTTTCCTTCGAAGAAAACTATTGCAAATTTTAATTTCTGCGACTCTAAGCAACCATCCAGAACGAATCGATTTTCCAAATTTTGGATCCAAAACCTTGGATCACCACTGATGAAACCAGGAACAATGTTATGTGTGTCTTCTTTGTCACCCCGACCATCAAACGCAAAGCTTTGGTCACTTCTCTAGTGCTTCCAACGATCTTCTCATGTGTCTCGTACTGCAACGCCAAAGCTCTCTCGATTGCATCAAATCTCGATGCCGCAGCTCCTTCAGAATCAAGCGCCGCCATACCTTCCAACAACTCTTGCGAACTAGACTCCGCCATGGATTCCAATCAAAAGCTCCGCCATGGATTTCGAGGACGCAAGGCTCTGATACCACTGATATAGGGAAACTGATTGATGATCGATAAATCCAAATAGACGTTCAAACAAACACTTAAACGGTAGCTCACTTACAAAAGATCCTGATCTAGAATGATCTTTTCTAAATGTGAACCAAAAGTAGAATTACAGAAAAGATTCTTAAGAAGAACACTAAAACGAAGAAGAAGAAGTTACAACAATCTATTTACAATTTTCTTGATTTCTCTTCTCGAGTTTCTATTCTGTTTTTATAAGCTAACAACTTCTTCTCTCGACCACTCTATTTCTTCCACCTGTTTCTTATTCTCTGTTCATCTCCATGTAACAAAATAGCTTATAAGAAAGCTTTATTGAAACACTAATAGCTCATAGAGCTTTATTGATAAACAGAAGAACTTAAAAAAAGAACTTTAGATTATCACCAAGATAAACAAGTTTCTGATTAATTCATAAAATGAGAAAGAGGAAACATAATTTTTTTTTTTGTCACTGTTGGAAACATAAACTCAATTCATATGAAAACCGTATTAGAGGAAACATTACACACTTGGGCTTGACATTCACTTCATTTCTTGGGCTTAGGTGGGCTTCTCTTTACAAAGTTATCTTAAAACCAACTGAAATTTAACTCATTTCGATAAAATTTATTGAATACACTTTTCTAAATTTGGTAGATCGTCTTTGTCGATCGAGATGCGTTCGTTAGGGTTGATGGTTTGGTGGATCTCGTTTCTGGCGCTATCAATCTCACTCTCAGCTTCATCGGGTGATCAGTTCACAATCGACGGAACAGTACTCGAACTCACCGACTCCAACTTCGAATCCGCGATTTCCACTTTTGATTGCGTCTTTGTCGATTTCTATGCTCCTTGGTGTGGTCACTGCAAGCGTCTTAACCCTGAGGTCTTTTCTTCTTCTCGATCTGGCCTTTTATTACTAGAGCTTACGTCTTAGATTGCTTATCGGAATTGGATATTCGGTTGCTTAATATAACTTCTGGGTCTCTCTGATTTTGGTTAAATCTGGATCGGTTTCACTTGGAAGATTTTGCTTCGTTATTGATCTTCTTCTTCTTCTTCTCGATCTGGTGCAGTTAGATGCAGCTGCTCCTATTCTTGCTAAATTGAAGCAGCCTATCATCATTGCAAAGCTTAATGCTGACAAGTACTCTCGTCTCGCACGCAAGCTTGAGATCGAGTATGTCTTCTTTAGTTCTGTAGTCTGGAAAGTTTTGAAGCTTTAGCTTCTGTTTCGGTGTTTGTATAATTTACCTTAAAGCTTGGCTAAGCATTTATCAAAGTAATAGTTTTTTAGCTGATCTGCTATTCTTAACGCAGTGCATTCCCCACCCTCATGCTCTATAACCATGGAGTGCCAATGGAGTATTATGGACCAAGGAAAGCGGATTTGCTCGTCCGTTACTTAAAGAAGTTTGTTGCTCCAGATGTTGCCGTTCTTGAATCAGACTCACATGTCAAGGATTTCGTTGAAGATGCTGGGACTTCCTTCCCTGTGTTCATCGGCTTTGGGTTGAACGAGTCTTTGATATCGGGACTAGGTAGAAAGTATAAGAAAAAGGCATGGTTTGCTGTTGCAAAGGATGCCTCAGAGGATGTAATGGTTTCCTATGATTTCGATAAGGCTCCTGCATTAGTTGCCCAACACCCTGCGTACAATGAGCATAGCGTCTTCTACGGTCCATTTGAAGGTCAGCGATTATTTCTTTTGATATCTTTGTCTCTTCAAATAGTGCTGAGAACGTTCTAAGGTAAGTAGATTGAGAGAGTGTAATTTTCGTTTGCAGATGGTTTCTTGGAAGAATTTGTGAAACAAAATTTCCTTCCTTTGATTCTGCCAATAAATCGTGACACCCTGAAGCTGCTGAAAGAAGATGAGAGAAAGATGGTATTGACAATTGTGGAAGATGAAACTCATGAAAGCATGGGGAAACTGATCAAAGCACTGAGAGCAGCTGCTCATGCTAACCGCGACCTTGTTTTCGGTTACGTGGGTGTGGAGCAGTTTGAAGAGTTTGCAGACTCGTTTCATGCAGACAAGAAGGCAAAGCTGCCTAAGATTGTTGTGTGGGACGGAGATGAGGAGTATTACCAGGTAAAGGAACTGGTTAAAGCGTTAGTATGATAAGTGCATTAGAATAATAAATCGCATCAACATCTCTATATTGACATATAATATGCCAGGTGAGCGGCATAGAGACGATTAGCCACGAGGAGGATCATTTGACTCAAGTCTCCCGGTTTCTGGAGGGATACAGAGAA
The DNA here is from genome assembly GCA_016771965.1 of Brassica carinata. Classification (NCBI taxonomy): domain Eukaryota; kingdom Viridiplantae; phylum Streptophyta; class Magnoliopsida; order Brassicales; family Brassicaceae; genus Brassica; species Brassica carinata. Next base: position 11,416,971 of record CM028689.1, on the reverse strand, counting down.
GGAAGAACAGAGAAGAAGAGAATCAAAGGACCATCTTTGATGGGATTTATTAACTCAATGATCGGGATTAGGTCCGTGTACATCATTGTTTTCTTGGTTGCTGTAATTATGATGCTGCGGAGCCTCGGTCAAGTAGAGGAGCCTGCGCGGGTCAGGACTGCTGCATCCGATGGTCAGGCCACTAGTGTCCTTGAAGGTGAAACCAGTGAGGGTAAGCCCAGAGATAAAGAGGACTAGTTTTTGGTTGACTTCAGTGTTGTATGTTTTTTCTTTTATTTAGGCTCTTCAGCCAGAAGCCAGCTTAACTAGTTCACAGTTATTTATCTTTGTCTTTATTTTGTATGGAGCATTTTGATATTTCACATTACCTAAACCCATTTTTTCCACATGCATTAATTCTAAGTGCCAACGAATTGCGTTTAAAAATCAAGAAGCATATATAAAATTAACGATGCTTAATTGAATCACAAAATGCACCAGCAATGCTCACTTCCCGAACTCACTCTTCTCACATTGCATTCTCCATAAAATCACAACGAAATGGTACCGCCATTTTACCAAAAAAAAAAAAATGGTACGGCCAAATTTATACAAAATCTCTTTTCTTGCCTAGGATATCAAGTCTGTTCTCACCGGTCCGAAGTGAAGTGCAGGGATGAGACTGAAATCTTTAAAGACTCCCTAATCAGAATACTCAAAGTCTTCAGGACCTATTTGCATCACAAAGCTTTTTAGGGTTCTTTGGTTTTAAACTTGGGTCTAGGTTTGGTTCGGGTTCAGAAGATATTAATATATATATTTATATATATGTATATGAAAATTTTAATATTTTTTTTTTAATTTGAAATTTGAAAGCCATTTCCAAAACCCACCTAGTTAACTTTAAACTTTAAGTCTAGATTAGTTAACCCTGAGAATATATAAGTGCATATTTACCATTTAATAAAATCTTTTATTTTGGGTGCATAAAACATTAAAATCTTTGTTCCATTAGTGTAAAGCATGGTTTATGCATCTTCTCTCTCATCATTTTTATTTTAAGTTACAAACTCAAAGTTTCTTCACAACCATGCTCAATTGTGTTGTCGCAAACAATACAAAGAATAGTAAGAGGAGGAAACATAGTTAAATAAAAGTAAAATGATAAATTTACATTGAAAGACATATTTTGTCTTTTCAATTACAACACAAAACTTATTGTGCTTGTGATTTATTTTTATGAGTGTTTTATCCAATTTACCCTTAAATGTAAAAATTCTGAAGAGTATAGTAGGTTTTGAAAATTTAGTGTAATTAGATTCATTACTTAACAAAAGAAGAATGTAGCTGACTTATAATTATTTTGAAATCTATTGTTATTGGTTTATTGATTTTACATGTTTTTCTTCATAAAATCTACTTATCAAAGTATTGCACATTGATCACATATTTCTCAAAGTCTTTCAGAAATAAAAACCCCCTTAAATGAATTTTTTAATTATTAATGGCACAACCAAAGCTCTCTCTCTCTCTCTCTCTCTCTCATTTTCCACCATTCAAACCCACCTCATCCTCTACTTCTCCTTCCTCACATTTCTAGCTGTACATGTATATATGTTTCTTTATAATCTCTACATAATATGATTTTGATAGTAGTACTTATTAGTGTGAAATTTTAAACTTAAACACAACTTAGCGTGTACACAAACTCAATGCAGATATATCTACAAAAGTGATAACACAAATAAAAATACTAATTCATGCACAAAAAGTAAGCATAAACACGAATGATAAATTAAACACCAACACAAAGACGAGAATTTCTTGATAATTAAACATAGATTTGGGGAAAAGTCAAAAACATAGCACCAAATATTTCAGGTTTGATCACAAGGATTCAGAGACATAATTTTATAAAGTAGTTTAATACTTACAATTCTCAAATTGACTTGAGCATACGAAAATAGAGTTCCATTACCAAGAAAAGTTTCACAACCTTCATTATTGACTTCCTGTTTGTGTACCTTCTGCCCACATTTTAGCAGCTATTGTGTCTCACCAATTGTTAGCATATTCTCTTTGCTAAGATTGGAGAATTCCTACATCACCATTTTCTCCATAGAAAATTCCTGAATTTCCATTTACCAAGCTACTTTCTGCTTTATCCACATTGCCTTTTTCAGGAGAAACTCATTAGACCGGCAGTGTCTACGAACAAAATTATGTAATCCAGCACAAAGTAATACAAGTTCCATTTCTACTTTATAAGGAAATGGTGGTGCAGATTTCAAAATCAAAAAACGATATTTGAAAATACCAAAAATTCGCTCAACCACATTTCTCAAAGATGCATGACATAAGTTGAATAACTCATTCTGACTACTAGGAAGCGACCTTGGCCTTTGAACTCTTACAAATGATACTTTGTATCTCTAAATGGAGCTAAAATTGCAACGATTTGCAAAACCACAATCAACTAGGTAGATCGTTCCTGAAAATTATAGATGATATGAAAATACCAATGGTTCTACTTACAAAAAAAGAGTAAAATGATTTGTAAACTCTTTTAGTGACGATATGAAAATCATCAGAACTCTTTTAAACTCACAAACCAATAACAGCCTCTTATTCTTTATCAATTGCTGTTACTTTGTTTTTTTTTCTTCTTAATATGATTTGTAAAAAAGGTCTTGATTTTTAATGGCAGTGATGTGTGTTGTGTTATCTCTTCTGTTTTATTATCATTTCTTACTGTTTTTGTTGTTGATGCTGTCAAAATCAAGGTCTTTTTTTCTCTTATTCGTGTTATTTATAAGGTTTCTGTTTCATTGTTCTGCTTTGTAGTGAAATCTGGCATTTTCTCATGATTTTGAGTATACAAATATACATTAGTGAATAGATTGTTTCTGAAAAGGTGATTTTTAAAAATCTTGATTTTGATTTAAAAATGGCTTAATCTGAATTCAAGGTGGAGAACACTGTTGAGTTAAATCTCAAACAATATAGAAAATAAAAAAACGCTTATAAGATCTTCAATAAAATCATAATATTAGAATCTAGTTCATCATTCAAGTTTCAGCTGTAAGAATAACAGTAAACAAAGAAAGAAATGACAAATCCCTAATCTAACAATCCTAGGTCAACAAATCATGAAATCCCCTATGAAAAACCAAACAAGCAGCTTACTCAGACATATTCTAATAATAAAAACATGATGATTCAGTAGAAAACATGATGCAGCTGTATTGAATAACAAAGAGAAATAAGAAATCTCTCTAGAACAAGTCTCTCTGTGAAAACTGGAAGGTAAAAGATAAAAAAATGAGTCTCTGATCGATTTATTAGGTAAAGTGGTCTTCAAAACATGTCTCATGGCTGCAAATAAGGAAAGTTGGCTTGACATGGCAAGGATCGGTCCATCCCTATGACATGGACAGGATCCTTGGCATGGATCAGTCGATCATAGGACACATAGACTCTTACCTATTCAGGTTTCGGGTCACACAGACAATCTTACTCTTGTTTGATTCCTCTCCCTTTTCTCACTTCTCTAAGCTGATTTCTCTCTACTTTGTAAGGTGTCATTGAATTTTTCTATCGACTGAGTTTATTGGACATGCTTCCATGAGATACAAGCACTAATGGTGGTAATCACAAAGCAGGCCTTATTCACTTCTTTTTGATTTTTATCCTTTTTTTACTGAAGGGAAGAGAAAGGGAAACCATACTCACACGGACTTGTCATTTCATACCTAAACAAGGAATCATAAGACAAGAGAATCAATTAGATTAGGTGAGAGGTCAGTTTTGAATCCCTCAGATATCCAAACGAGCATGGGTGGCACTGGGCAGATACATTCACTAGGGTGTTTTCATGTTGTGCAATCTGCATTGAGCGGCTGAAAGAATGGTCATTACGGTGTGTTAGCTAGGAAGTTAGTTCCAAAGAAAAATCGTAGCCCCGACACACTTTGAATCAATAAAAAATGACTCAGAAACACCAACAAAAAAAAACACACCAAACTCATCAATAGCAGCCTCCCCTAGACTTAATTCACACTGTCTTTGTGTGAAATAAATCCAAAGGAGGGATGCATAAACAAAAGAAACAAAAAAAAAAAATAGAAAAGAAAAGAAGAATGGTGGTGTTACTTTGTCAAATTAAGTGGAATGGAGATCACTATGTGTATTTGTGTGTCTCTCGGAGGTGTAATCATCTCAGCATTTCACTGCCTCAGGTCCAACAGTGGTAGGGAAGAGTTCGTATGCACTTCAGTCTAGCAGCAATTCTAGGCACATGATTGGTCGATCTCTAGTAAGGAGATCGATCGATCATCTATAAGGATCGGTTGATCTGTGGTATGTGGATCAGCCGATCAGTTATTTCAGAAAGGAATCGATCGATCTATGAAGTGGGATCGACTGATCGCTGGTTATTTCTCCCAAAAGAAGCTTTATCTGAAATCATTGAGAACCAAAACCAAATAGGATTAGATGATCCTCCTTAAGTCTAAATTCTGGTGGGATTTAGCTCAAAATTAGAAGAGTTCAAGTATGAAAGAATGGTAATTCAAGATAGGTGTTTTATGTCTGCGAATTAATACAATTTGTTTTATTTTTATTTTAGTGAATTAGATATTTGGACGAGATCTCATGGATATAGGATAGGAATGTTGTGAATAAAGTTATGTGTCCAGTTAATATGTGACTTGGGCTTGATTTGTAAGAATCAAATGTCCTTAGCCCACTAACACCTGACTTTGACTTTAAACGGTGGAAAATAGATATGGGTCAGCACATATAAACCTCTCAGACTGTAGTATGGAATTGGAACATACAATCGGAAGCGACCTTCCTGGCAGTAACCTCATCCTTTTGAAAAGGTCAAGATTTTATTCCTTTCTTATAGTTCACAAATTGTGTTCGGGCAATAATGCTAATCTCTCGGTTTCAATTCAAAGCGTGTTCCTAATTTTCTGTAATGATATTCATTTCTTATTAAATTTCAAAGAACGTATCGGACGGTTTATTCTTTTCTCTGTAATAATTTATTGGGCCACTATATTTAAATTAGACAGAAATTATACAACTGGATTCAGAATCACAACTCTGCATAATGAATGCATATAAGAATGAGACGTGCAAGATAAACTGGGTCCAAGTCATGTAAACGTGTTCTCCATTATCCGCCAATCTACTCTTTCTGCGACCCAACCCCACTAGCCAATCAAATAAAATTGTTTGTCAGACGAGCTAAGGGCAGCGGTTAGTTGAGTTTTTCAGTTATATTTTCTTTTCGTAAACTATAGTTTATTTTATTATATCCAAGATTATTTTCTTGATTCTAATTATTTAGTGTTGTTACGTACGAACATGTTGCTAATATATTATTTTATTTGGTTACATATACTTTTATTTCGATGATGGGGATGATTAGTTGAGATTTATCTCCATACTTTAGTTTTATTTATTTTTAAATCACTAAATTTTATCAATCATGTTATACCTTTATTTTTAAAAGTTAAAACCTACATCATATTTCTACTATTTTTTACCAATCATGATTTAGCTTTATTTTTAAAATTACAGCAAAAAAAAACTAAAGCAAAATTTTTTCTTATGTATTTTAGGTAAAAAGTCTACATCCTTCTTTTCTAAGCTGTAGAATCTTTAAAATGAAAAAAACTATCTCTAATATCAAATAAATTTTATAATCATAATAAAAACATATATAAATGTTTTAATTTATTTTTGGGTTTATTAAAATTATTGAAATATTTTAAAAACATAAATATTATTTACATATCACATTTTGAAAAGCAGTAAATTTTGATAATTTATTAAAAATATTAATATAAATTATTTTAATTGATAAAAATATTTTTTTATATATACATCATATATTTTATTTTAAAATATCTACAGCCTATAACTTACAGCTACAACAAATTTAACTACAGTAAAATTTTCTGCAAAAAAATCTACAGTAACAACTTTACAGCTACAACCAACTTAACTACAGCTAAACTTTTACAGCTAAATTCTTACAGCCGCATTCGAACCAATCACCCCCGATATTACTTATGCGTTGGGCCGCCTCAAGCTGAATTTGATAGGACAAGCCTAAGCCATGAAAAACTAAAAACATACTATTTGTTTAATATTAAAACAATTATCTTTAGTTTTTTTTTGAAACTTAACAGCAAAAGATAATATATGCTACAAATGCATCTTAAAACCCCTCTCCCAAAACAATATAAGAGATTTTTATTAAATCAACCCGAAATCCGAAAATTTAGTTTCGGTTACGAACTCGAATTCACTTTAGTTTTACTTTCTTCAACTAATTTGTTGACATGCTAAAACATTTGAACGTTATCATTAGTCTCTAGCTAATATTCTTTGGAGGATAACATTTATACAGCTTTGAAAATAAGAGCCTAGGCCTTGATATAAAGCCGTTGAGTCAACAAAATATGTTTACATTCTTATAGCCAAGGCATTTCTTTATCTGAAGAAAAGCTTTTCTCAAATCCAGGACCGATCTTTGTGCGGCCGTTTAGAGCCTCCACAAACTATCAAACTATTTTCCAGTTTCCAGCTTATCTCTCTCTCTCTCTCTCTCTCTTATCTCTCCAAACTCTCCAGCATCCAAAGTCGTGTCCGCGCGCGTTCCGGCGTCGGAGGAGCCTCTCTCCCTTCTCTCATTTTTCCTTTGATGTTCCTCTTTCTGTCTCTTCCCTCTGATATTCTCGCTGTCCTGGGTTGGTTTGTAGCTCCGGTGAGTGCTCCGTGCGCAAGCAGCGTCTCTCTCGGGCTCCACATACTTTATCTGGTGCTCCTGTGAGGAGGACTCAAGGTTCAGCCGAGGTGTGGTCGGTTTTTAGGGTTTATGGTGGGATCAATTTTTCAGATCTGTTTTTAGATCCTGTCGGATTCCTTCGTCGATTAGAGACTTTGAAGGTCTGCTCCTCTTTTTCGACTTCGACGGTGTCGGTTGTTGAATGGTGGATTTTTTTGGTTCGGCGGTGGGTTCCTTGGTGTCAGTGAGACCCATTCCTCCGGCTTATTACCAAGTGAGTTTTGATGGTTTAGTTCACCGGAAGCGCACCAAGAGGTGCGATACGCAGGAGTAGATGGTATCATGGCTTCGTTTCCGGTGTGTATGGTTGTTGTTGGTGACTATGAAAGGCAGTCGTCTATGGCTCCTGGATGGTTCCTCACGGCTCCATTTCTCTTTTGATCTCTCTCTCACAGCGTCTTGTCCGGTTCTCCACTTTGGAGTGGCCATTTTCTTTCCGGAGCAGCCTTTTGGTGTTTCATTGTCAAATCGCTTCGTTTGACTCCAAAGTTCGGTTTTCACGGTCAAGTTAACGGTTTCTTGGTTCTCGATAACTGGGTTTGTAGAGGCGATTTTTGGGAGTCATTGATCGCTCGGGTCAACAGACTGTTAAAGCTCGTATCCGAGTGTCGCTTTGTTCCTATTGTTCTTTGTGTCAGTTGGCTTGACTTTAGTTGCAGGTGGTGGAGGCTTCTTGAAAGGATGCGGCGATGGCATCAACCCGACTTCTTGCACGGTTCGTGGCAGCATTGGAGGTGGGTGTCTCTTGATAAGAGCTTTTTCATCTTTACGCTCGTCTAGCACTTAATCGATCGGTGACAGTTATAAGCTCAAGGAGTTTATTGGGAGCCAGCTATTCCGGAGACGACACGGGAATTCCCGGCATCCGAGGCAAGGAGGATAACCTCACGATCTCGTGGTCATCGTCGATGGTAGAGAATATTAACCTATTCCTTAAGATTTTTAAAATGACTTAGTGGAATATGTCGGGTCTAGTGTGGGGGGGAGGAGGGAAAGCTAGGTTATAATACATTGATTCGGAAACTTTTGTTCAAATCGACCTTGTAATCGGATCTGAACCGTGGTTATCGGGAAGAATAAAATTTGTTTCCTAAAAAAAAATATCTTCCAGCATCACACAACTGCTGGAACCCACATCTTCAAATTAAATATCAATTCCACTGTCATTGTCCATGCATGGTTGATGTATTATTGATACTAATGAAGTTTAATGAAGAAGATGCTCACTTCTTAAATATTTAGCTTAAGACATTTATATTTGTTGGACTTGCGCTGCTCAAAGCTATGTTTTGTTTTCTTCGTTTCTAAAGCTTTGAAACAATAAACTAAATCACCAGTTACAACAGAAAATAAAAATAAACTAAATCACTTAATTTATGATTATAAAGTAGATTTTTTTTTATAAAATAGCAATTTTATTTGTTTAACGATAATTCCAATAATATTAAGTTGTGATTTGAAAATAATGTAAGTATACATATACAAATTTACTTTTAAAAATATTTTCAAAAAGATTTTTTAGATTTCAAAATAAAATATATTTTTTTGAAAAATTGAATAAAGTCTTTTTCAAAAATAAACAAAACCTTTTTATGACAAAAATATTTATTAATATAGATTAAAGATATAATTGTTATTACCTCTTTAATATTTTTTTTTTGTCATTTTTCTTCGTGTTTTTGGCTAAAAACATTTTTTAAACGCTGGATAATTATGTTATTATAATTATAATTATGGAAAATATTATAGACAATTCCACACCAACAATTCTAGCTACTGTATGAGTATTCACGTCTGACTGCATCAACTGAGTCGTCTTATGAAATCCACGATTGATGGTACTTCTTGAGCCATGCTACAAATCTCTTGTAAACTTTTTTCTCTTATAATATTTTCTCCTTTAATGAACTCTTGGTCAAACCATTAGACCAAAAGAACTTTCACGAAAAAACATTTATTAGATTACTATTGGTTAAAAATTGTTGAAAATTAATGCATTTTCTTGTGTGAAAACACTAAAAAGTCTTTCTTTCATAAACAGAGTGAGTATATGCCAACATTTTTAAAAAAATATAAGCGACATGGTTGATGTATCTAACATAATGCTACCTAATATTTCAAAAAAAAAAATTAAATAAATAATAATAGAAAATGCAAAATAAACAAATGTGATGAAAACGACATAAAGAGTGAGTCAAAAATATGGGAGAAGAGGGAAGAAAGCAAAGAAAAACTCCGTTATCATCGTCTCTCTACAGAAAACGAGATCGCAGAGAACAATGGAGAAAGCAAACCCAAGACGCCCTTCAAACACTGTTCTTCCTTACCAAACCCCTCGATTAAGAGATCACTACCTCCTGGGGAAGAAGCTAGGCCAAGGCCAATTCGGCACCACCTATCTCTGCACCGAGAAATCAACCTCCGCTAATTACGCCTGCAAATCCATCCCCAAGCGAAAGCTCGTATGCCGGGAAGATTACGAGGATGTCTGGCGCGAGATTCAGATCATGCATCATCTCTCCGAGCACCCCAACGTTGTCCGGATCAAGGGTACTTACGAGGATTCCGTCTTCGTGCACATCGTGATGGAGGTCTGCGAAGGAGGTGAGCTTTTCGATCGGATTGTTTCCAAGGGTCATTTCAGCGAGCGTGAGGCCGTGAAGCTTATCAAGACGATTCTTGGCGTCGTGGAGGCTTGTCATTCCCTTGGTGTCATGCATAGAGATCTCAAGCCTGAGAATTTCTTGTTTGATAGCCCTAAGGAAGATGCCAAGCTTAAGGCTACCGATTTTGGCTTATCTGTCTTCTACAAACCAGGTTTGCTTTCAGATTATCCAATCATCTCTTTGATCAAATCTTTCCTACATTGTCACCTTCTTGTTTTTTTTTTTGTTTTGTTTTGTTGAATTCAAAAGTTTGCTGCTTGATCATTATTAGATGTTCTACAAGCTTTAAGTTGGTTAATCTTTAAATCGTTGTTTCGTGGTTGATCAGATCTTTTGTTTTGTGTTTCTATGCTTAGATGACTTCTTTTCTTAATTGTTCTGGCTTTGGATCATAGTATAATTGTTTTTTTTTTTTTTTTTTGGTTTGCGTCTTCAGGACAATATCTATACGACGTAGTTGGAAGTCCGTACTATGTTGCACCAGAGGTTCTAAAGAAATGTTATGGACCTGAAATAGATGTGTGGAGCGCCGGTGTTATCCTCTACATTTTACTAAGCGGTGTCCCTCCTTTCTGGGCTGGTTAGTGTCTACAAAAGATAAAGCCTTTTCTTGTTTACATGTTTCATGTCTTGTTTGAATGATGGATGCATTTCTCTCTCTCTCTCTTGGCGCTTGCAGAAACCGAGTCTGGAATCTTTAGACAGATATTGCAAGGGAAGTTAGATTTCAAATCTGACCCGTGGCCTACTATCTCAGAAGCTGCTAAAAATCTGATCTACAAGATGCTTGAAAGGAGCCCCAAGAAACGAATTTCTGCACATGAGGCCTTGTGTAAGGCTTGTTCATTTAGAATCAACTCTTGTTTATTGTGTCTTTGTGATTAATGAGTCTTGAGTTTGCTCTGAATGTCTTAGGTCACCCGTGGATTGTCGATGAAGAGGCAGCACCAGACAAGCCTCTTGATCCAGCAGTCTTATCACGACTAAAGCAATTCTCACAAATGAACAAGATTAAGAAAATGGCCTTGCGGGTATTAATGAACGACAGTCTCTTTTTTTCTCTCTCTCTCTCTCTCTTTATGTTCAATCCATTAGCTGATTTCTCTCAACACTCACAGGTTATCGCTGAGAGACTTTCAGAGGAAGAAATTGGAGGTCTAAAGGAATTGTTCAAAATGATAGACACAGACAACAGCGGAACGATTACATTTGAAGAGCTCAAAGCGGGTTTGAAGAGAGTCGGATCCGAGCTGATGGAATCAGAGATCAAGTCTCTTATGGATGCGGTATCACTAACAACAATACCAAGACCAAATAGACTCTCTTTCTCTTTTTTTTTTTTCTTTTAACAGTGGACTTGTTAAGAGAGAACAATTTTGTTTTGGGCACAGGCGGATATTGATAACAGTGGTACAATAGACTACGGAGAGTTTCTAGCAGCGACATTACACATGAACAAGATGGAGAGAGAAGAGAATCTGGTGGCAGCATTTTCGTATTTTGACAAGGACGGGAGCGGATATATCACCATTGATGAGCTGCAGTCAGCATGCACAGAGTTTGGTCTATGTGATACACCTCTTGATGACATGATCAAGGAGATTGATCTTGACAACGTATGTAACCAACCACACACTTGTTCTCCTCTTACGGTGATGTATTATATATATAAGTGCTGAGGTATTGGAAATGTATGTAGGACGGGAAGATAGATTTCTCGGAGTTTACGGCAATGATGAAGAAAGGAGATGGAGTTGGGAGAAGCAGAACCATGATGAAAAACTTGAACTTCAACATTGCTGACGCTTTTGGAGTTGATGAACAAACCGCTCAAAAATCTGATGATTGACGCCCACACCCCATCAATCCATCAACAATTTCAATTTAGCAAAGCTTAAAAATAATATCAATTTTAGTTTCTTACATATCTCTTGGAACTGAGAATAATGAAATGTTTTATTGTTTTGCTTTTTTTTTTAATTTTTTAATTTTTAATTTTATTTTATTGTAGATGAGCAACTTTCAGAATTTTTGTCATTTTGGTTCACAATAAATGTTTAAATTCCAAAGAAATGAATGTAGAAGCGCATTTAAACATTTATTGTGCCAGCCTCGGAGAAATAAACTAAACGCTAATAAAAATAATGAATGCCCATTAGTATATAAAAGTTTTGTAAAAAATTATCTTGTGTGAGTATTAAAATTTTTGACTTGTATTTTTACTTTATCCACTCAAGTATTTAGTAATCAAGTATTTGCTTATATTTTTAATAATTGCAAATTATTTGGTAATACTTGATACTTGTTTATTTAGGTTTAAAACTTTAAAACTAAATGTACCAAAACTGATAAGTACAATTAAACATGGAATAAATACTTTTATTTTTTTGTATACTTGTTACTTTATTTAATCCATTCAAGTAATTTGATTTTGTGTGTGTATATGACTCATTCAAAATAAGTACTTATAGTATAAAATACCTAAAAATAATATTTTTTATTTATTTTTATCACAATGTCAGAAGTAAAACAAGTATTTTAATATTTCATATATATTTTTAGAACCAATAACAATTAATATAAAACAAGTAATGGGTCGAGTATTAAAAAAAAATCGTACTACTTGATACTTGACTTGAACTTGGAAGTAGTAAGATTTGCGGACATGCTACTTGACTAAAAACGTCAAGTACTTGCTTTTATAAGCCAAATACTAGTTAAATAGTAAGTATTGACCGAGTAACAAGTATCAGTAACAAGTAGAAGTAGTAGTGATGTAGGCTTCAAGAACCAAGTGTTGGACTTCTTACTTTGTTTAACTTTTGTTTTTCATCTAGAAAATATTATTATAACATAATTAAATTACATTATACCACCGTGATCCCTGGAGATCGAAATTCAGCGGAAGACAGAGATGTCTCCAAAACATTAGTCCACACATGAGAAACAAAAGGATACAAATAACTAACTTTAAACATACCATAACTAAACTCAGAATCATTATAATTGGTGAGATCTCCACCAAATATTGTCTTCTTAAACAAATTACCAACTTGAAAACTAAACTTAGAATCATTATAATTGGTGAGATCTCCACCAAACATTTTCTTCTTAAACACGTGATCTTCCTGGATTAGCCGGACAAGGTTGTCCACAGCCTCGTCTTCGACCTCATCTTTCCACGCCAATTTGTTTGGAGAGTGTGTAGAATCCTCAAGAATGGATATCATCTTAGCCTGTAAAAATACTGGCAACTAATCATTATGGTAACAAACTATATGTGTTAGATTAACGTACGCTAATAACGTCTGCTAACATATAATATTAACAGCTAGTGATTACCTTAGAATCTAAGTTTTAGATATGCCTTTATTTGCAAATGTACTCTCCAACTTATTAGTATAAATAGAGGTGTCAGTGGGGTTGGCCTGGTCCAAAACTCGCAAAATCCATTGCTAAAATTGTGGGCCTATATTTCAAAGTCCGCACAACTCTAAAATGGCTATATGGTTTTTGGGTTTTTTGCGCTTTAAAAAAACATAAATAAAAATTGAATACATTAAGTTTAAAACCAAAATTAATTTAGTTCTAAATTTAAATAATCATCCATATCGTACTATTAATTGAGAACACGCTTAAGTGAAAACGTTGTAATTTGATTGGCTCACCATTTCACAATGCTGATTAGACTATTTCACAATGCTGATGTGGATTTTTAACTAAACCATCACTAATCCATTTTTAATTAGGCCTCCTTACCTTTCTTAAACCAAACTGTTTTTAATCACACCCTTTTAATCGATCACGGTTTCTATTTAATCTCGGTTTTTAAATCCTCTAATAAAACCTCCCTCGATTTGTATATCCTCTAATCTCGGTTTGCTTTCTAACTATTGATTGATCTCTAATCTTATGTTCTTTCATACCTTACTGTTAATACAAATAATGCATGTTCTATTGTTTAAGCACATATGATATGTTTTGTTACACAAAAATAATCTTATGGAATTCTAATTTCCAAGTTAAATGTTCTTTGATTTATGGATTATGTTTTGAGTTTGTATACTTTTAGGGTTTATCGTTTATGTTTATAGCCAAACATACTAAGTACGATTTAATGTCGTTTGGATATTTTGATTATTCCTATAATATATTTGAAAGTTTGGTTAAATTTTGTTGTAAACTATTAATTGATTCTTCTCAAGGAAGTTTCATCTTCAACATATTTACTATATAATGAATCGTGTTAGCTTCCAACAGAGTACATATTTTGCATTGTCCTCTACATCTGCATTTGTATAGTTATCCTTCAGCATATTTACTATATAATGAATTGATATCCCTTCCTAACTACTCTTTGATGTTGTATGATCTTCATTCGTGTACTAATCTGTCATTTCTAATGCAGGTGATTCCTCACTCCTTTCAATACCAACCGAGTGAGAAGAAAATATATAATAAAGTGAGTTATTTGGTATTGTTAAATAAGCATTGTTGCTCATATTGTTTAAATGATGTACATTTGTCTTTAAAATTGATCTAGTCGCTTAATACGAAGCGATTGAAAGCCAATGAATAATGAAAATACTATATTATGGCCTTTGGATGTATTTCCATTATTATTGATCTATCATCATTTTATCGATTGTCGTATTTTACATATTTATTTACCTAATTTTTATATTCAATTTTTCTATTACAGCATTATTATATTAATTTTAAATTTATCTAATGTAAGAGAATGTTAAATACTACGAGGATCAAAGAAAAATTAAGCTAACTGATCATGAAGCAGATATTTGCCAAAGGAGTAAGAAGGTAATTATTCAGTATGTGAGCATAATGAATGCTATACACGACTATTCTTATAACATATTTGACCTTTTACATATTTTGCATTTTCCTCTGCTTATGCATTTGTATAGTGAGTCCTAACTACTCTTTGATGTTATATTCATTTCTAATGCAGGTGAATCTTCAGTGCTCTCAATACCAAACGAGTGAGAAGGCAATGTATAATAAAGTGAGTTATTTCGTAATGTCTAATAATCATTATTATATCTATTGTTTAAAAATGATCTTGATTTCCCTTTAATATGATCTAATCTGTTAATACGAAACGATTGAGAAGCTGATGGATAATGAAATTATTATTATGGCCTTTGGATGTATTCCAAAAATATTGATCTATCATCATTCTAGCGGTTGTCGTATTTGACATATTATGTTACCTAATTTGTTATTTTAATAACTAAGTTTTACAAAATTCTTATATTAATGTAAAATTGATCTAATGCAGGAGAATGTTAAATACTACGAGGATGAAGAAAATATTAAGCTGACTGATCATCCAGCAGATATTTGCCAAAGGAATAAGAAGGAAATTATTCAGGATGTGAGCAAGAGAGTTCTTCGTCCATATGTTTTCAAAATTAGTGGAGAAACATATCACACTATTTCAGAAAACTTACCCGAATCTTCAGAAAGCATAAGATTTTTGCATCTTTACAAATAATTTATTTTTCCAGTAATAATTTTATTTATTTTCCAGGAATAAAATTTTTGCATCTTATTATTATTTCTCTTAAATGTTTCTCAACTCAAACTATGACAATTTAAACATTTAATAAGTGTGAGGAATAGTTCAATGTAAGTTACCCTATGGAGTTTTGGTTTTGATTGAGTTATTCAGGAAAACGTTGATACCACTCTCACATATACGAAATTTTTAATCAACCAGTAAAAGTATTTCATATTAAAATTGCTATATTTCTGTACCCGACTATAAATTTTGATTTTCTAAACGACCTATAATCTGTCACAGATAAAAGGAATGAAGATCTTTCAATAATATTGAATCCACTAATTTTTCGGATAGACACAAATTTTGTTATATACAGTTGCTAAAATAATGATGAACCTTTTAAGTGTGTATTTTAATTTAAGTTTTGAACTCTCTTAATTTCTCTACATATTATATCTGCTTATTTTCATTAATAAAATCAGTCCATAAACGTCTGTTTGTATAGTATTCTTTCCCGCCACATCTTCTTACTCCGTTGGTGCCTTATCCTTCTTCCTAAATTATGTCCTTCTTGGCATAATAGTTGGGTGTGGAGCATTGTCCGTGAGTTCATCAACTGCAACTCTTGTCCGTCTCTTGAGCCCCTAAATATGAACCGCAAAAGATTGTTGCATATGATCAGACCAGCCAAAAAAATCTGAAGCTTCACTTCCTTAAACTATCGGTTGGTATCATGAACATATCATTACATATGCTTCATATGTATCTTGAGAAAGGCTGGTGATACAAGGGAGATATGGAGATTAGTTGAGAGAATGATGGTTAGATTGCTTTTTGATTAAATCTAGTTGGCATCGCTTAAAGAAAAATAAATCAATCAATTTTTGATTAAATCTGTCAACATAAAGTAAATCTATGTCCAGTCCAATATATATATATACACATATATGTGTGCATATATATATATATATTGAATCGTAATTAAATATATGAAATTTAATTAAATCTGTCAAAATGAATTAAATCTCTGACCAAAGAAAATAAATTTAGCAATAATGTATAGATCTGTCAAATATAAATTTGTGACAACATAAAACATAGAAAAATAACTTTGTCCAATGACAAAATCATAAATATTTTTTTGTAACAAAGGAGTAAGGAAAACAAACTAGTAATTAAATAAAATTAAAGTTAATCTAATAATAAATTAATAAATAATGGTTAGACTAAATTACTTAGATTAACTCTTATTTCTTTTGTAATTACTAGACTAATGTATTAATAGTGATGATATTGACATGCTTTACGTTGGCATGAAATTTCTAATTATGAAGACATTTATTAGGTCGATTTGCTGAAGGTTAAATTTATAAATTCCGAGGTTCCTTCATTTGATTCCAACACAATTCATACTAACATCTTCCAAGTAAGCAATTGGTATCAATCCATCTTTTTCAATGTATCCTTAGAACATTGTCCTTCACATATATTACAACACAACTGTACTAGTACTAACAACAATTGTCTTTGTTGTCTCATTTGATGAAAAAAAGGAAATACATTTGTGATTAATAGTAACAATGTCGATTGAGAAAAAGGCAATGCAGCGGATCGAGAAAGAGTTCAAAGATATGACTTCGAAAGACTCCTTGTACAGCATAGGTTAGTATTTTTTTAATAACAATTTACAAAGGTCACATGCCAGCGAAAATAAAAATTTTAACTGCATACATGTGAAATAGTTTGCGATCACATTATACAATATCATGATATTTGCATAATATATGCGTGAAGTTAACATTAGGTTCACCACAATTGTAATTTTTCTTACAAATAAATATGCATAATTTGTCTTGTTACTGCATATACCATCATTAATATGTCTTCTTTATATTAAGAACCACAATAATTACAATTTTAGGTTTTCCACTGAAATAGTGCTATTTGTTGATACATATTTAGGTAGAGACTCAAACAATTTATTCAAATGGAATGCGATGATTCAGGGTCCAGATGGTACTCCATACGCCCGTGGCATGTTTAGCATCAACATTAAATTTCCTAAAAATTATCCTTTTACTGCACCCAAGGTTATATCAACTAAGATAAAAATAAATTGAAATTTAAGAGGTTGTATCTGTAATGTTTAAGTACTAAAGCAAATATGTTTTATGTGTTTCATTTTTGATCTTTTCCAGTTTACGTTCAAAACACCGATTTATCATCCAAATATCAATTCTCAAGGATCGATATGTCTTGACATTCTTAATGACAAGTGGTCTCCCCCTCTCACGGTTGAAAATGTTTAAAATTTGATTTAATATATTTCGTGTATTTAATACTACTTTCGTTATTTAGAATTAATAAATGAATAAACAGGTGCTTTTGTCCATAACTTCATTATTGGCGGACCCAAACCCAGATGATCCTCTTGTGGCAGAAATTGGAAATCTCTTCAAAAGTAACAAGTTTCAATTTAACCAGACAGCTCGAGAATGGACTGAAAGACATGCTTAAACATTAATTGAGGTTTTAAGAAAAATAGTAGTAGTTCTTTATGAACAAAAAATATGAAGATTAATAGTTGTTTCTATTCTCAAATTAATCATGCATATAATTACCAACTGCTCTGAATGATATTGTGGATTTATTATATATTATAAGATAAAGTTACAAGAATTTTTTTCAAAAATTGATTATGATCAAAGTGCATATTATAAAATTTAATAAATATTAGATTTTGATCCGCATTTTGTAGTGAAAATTGATGATTGCTTTTAGTTGTGTAGAAAAATTTAAATTTTGTCCTAGCATATTTTTTCACAGACACGATTTCCGAGACATCTGCCTGATTTATCGTCTTCGGCATTTCCGCTCGCCGGTGTTTCCCCGATCTGGTGCCCTCATGGTTTGCCTCTTTCGCTATGGTTCTCTGTCTCGTTTTCTTGCTATCTTCTTTTTCTGTCAATCTCGCCGTCACCAATTGCACTGTTAGTCTTGACGCATCCATCTCTTCTGCTCCTCCTCCCGTCGCCATCGTCTCTCCCATTGCTACCCTCGTTGTCACCGCCCTTCCGATTCATCTCCTCTTCATCTTTCCTCCACTCAGAGCGAGCGCCCCATATCTACTCAACTTGAGGGTGAAATTTTCAGATCCGCTCATCTCCTCGCCTCCGCTGCGTCCCCACCAATCCTCGTCGTCTCAGACCATAACGGCTCTAGGCATAGCCAACTCTGCTTTCACCCCATCATTTATCTCCTCCGCCTCTTGTCCGATCTCCTCTCCTCCACTCTGTCACAGCCTCTCATGTTTCCACTCCCTTTGGCCGCTGTTTGGAAAGCTCAGTCACTCCTCCTCTGGAGGCCCCGTTCACTAGTGTCGCCGCCATTACCATTCCAGCGCCAAAATCTCGTCTCAGGCTCTCTGCTTGGGTCTCCATCCCCTCTGAACTGCCGTTCCCCATCCACAGATGATATGTCCCTTCGGTAGAGAGTCACAGCCTGTGATCTCAACACATCTCTAATATTTTCTCTCATGCAGATGTGATTTGGTGTTTCTTTTGATTGTGTCTATAAAAGCCCACCATCAAAGCTTGCCCACACATCAGGACCCGTTGAGATCAGTATTATTTTGAAAGAGCCAGATATGTGTCCACCCTCTTCCGATCCTTTCCGGGCTCCACCAACTCCAAACCCTACAGTTTCACCGTCTTCTTCGTAGCGGCACATCAAAACCTATGAATCTAGCACTTTCATGACGAGGCCCTTTTATTTTCCTGGACTTGACATCTTTTGTCTTTCCCAACAACCTCTGTAGAACCAGATTTCTTGATGCTACTTTTAAATGCCACAGTTTGCAACCATCTCCTCCTTCACCAATTTACATTTTCGAGCCTAGAATTGTCATGATAAGACTTTCAAAGTTGGATATTTCATCAACCGCATTTCGCGCTGAGTTTTCAAGAACCGGAGTTTAAGGTCTGTCTCTTCTATTCCAAGGAAATGTTGAATTGAAAATTTATCAGATTATTACTCTAGCTGGATCATTGGAGAGCAAATAAGTTCGGGTCTACTGAGTATTGGTGCCAGCAGTACATACATGGAGAAAATTGATGTCAATTATTAAATTTATATGCTTGTTTTATTTGTTTTTATTAGGTAGGTTATCTAAGTGATATGTCTTGCTTTTTGTTTTAATTTTACTTTTAATGTTATTAAATTTTAAAATGAGTTAATATATTTTAACCCATTTTTATTAATCAACATTTTTTATTTTTAAAATAAAAAATAAATTTATATATTCTTTTAACATGTTTCTTATTTGATATATACTTTGGATGTTCGATGAAATAACCTGAAAATAAATTAAGTGATTATCTGTGTAAAGTTACTTAATTTTAATTTTATCATTTATAAAATAATTATTGTTATATTATTTAGCTGTATTTATTTTTTAGTTTAATAATTTATTTGTTATTTAAATATACTAATTTAAATATTTATATATATCATAACGGAAATTTAAAATATAAATATTTAGAACTCAAAAATTTAAGTTGTAACTATAAGATTAAGATAGATCAAATATTTTCTATTTTATATAAAATAGTATAGTATATAAGAGTATGATGACACTATGTTACTGAATTTGTAAATGTAAGTATTTGTCATCTTATATTATAAACACGTATGTAGAGATTGCAACACCCAATATTGAGGTGCAACCACCACAACAAACATTTCAACAAACCGTATGCTTACATAACATTTGTATGATGGATGCCTCTTGGACTGATATATCACAATATAGTGTGTGTGGATGGGCTTAGAAACACACGTCAATCGAAATTCAGCTTGTGGGTATAAAAAATCTAAAGTATAAGAAAGTTAACTTTGCATTCTGATCTGGAAGCTATTATTTGAGCAACGGAAATTATAATTGATTGATAGCTAGAAATAGGGGTGGGTGTTCGGGTACTCATTTGGGTTTCGGTTCGGATCTATTCGGGTTTCGGATTTTTAGGGTCAAAAATTTCAGCCCCATTTGGGTATCTCAAAATTTTGGTTCGGGTTCAGTTCGGATTTTTGCGGGTTCGGTCTGGATTCGGATAACCCATTTAAATTATTTTTAAAATTTGAAAATTTATTGTATACTTTAAATTTCTCAAAATTTATAAAAAATTAATATATTACATATAAATTCGAATAACATATGTCAAAATACCTAAACTTAACATATAAATTGGTTTGAAATTTGAATATTTGGATAGATAATCAATAGATATTTCAAGTCTTTTGGTGTTTTGAATATACTTTAGCTATTTTAAACATTACTATTTGACTATTTGTATATATATATATTCTTAAGTATTTTGAACAACTTAAAAGTACCTTATATATTTTGAATGTTTTTAATATACATTAAATCTAAAAATAAGTAATATATTTAGATATATACATCTTATTCGGGTACATTCGGATACCCGAAATACTTCGGTTCGGATCGGGTTCGGTTTCGGTTTTATGGATACCAAAATTTTGAACCCGTTCGGATATTTAATTAATTTCGGTTCAGATTCGGTGCTACATTTTTGGATCGGTTTCGGTTTTTTGGATTCGGATTTTTTTCCCAGCTAGAAA
Source organism: Brassica carinata (assembly GCA_016771965.1). NCBI lineage: Eukaryota > Viridiplantae > Streptophyta > Magnoliopsida > Brassicales > Brassicaceae > Brassica > Brassica carinata. The sequence continues at coordinate 11,396,300 of CM028689.1, read as the reverse complement.
TGCTAGATTATTTCCTCGTAATCTGTTTTATGTTGGTTGTTTTATTTGGGGATCTTTTCCTAGACAACCTTTATATATATTATTTCTATGTAACCCACAATCCTTTGATCAAAAACTGATAACATAATTACCCTTAATAAATTGCTATGGATATTATGAAATTTCAGTGGCACTTTTTGTAACGTAGAAGTATCACGGTCGGAAGATATATTGCACTGCACATAAGAAGAAAACTATGAACAGGTTTCACTCGAGCAAAATTTTGGAATCTGAGTAGAAAGACACTTAGTGAAATTGAGAAGAAAACAAAGCTCATTTAGTGAATTATAATCAAATCCAAGTTGTCACAGGCTCATTATTTTCCACAAACAATGAACTGCATTTACTCAATAGAATATTCAACGAAAAAAACCCATTAAATATCTTCTGGCTGATTTTTCTCAAATCTATACTAATAAAATAGAAGGAGTCTTGAAAAAATCTACTTATGCAAGGTTGTTGCAACTATTCATTAGAGTTAATTTTTATTGGTCTTATCTTATATATTTGTAACAATATATTAGTGAACACCATATATTTACCCCCATTTTTATTCTTTCCTCTAACAATATGCGCAATATTATTAATTAATATCACTAGTTTGTTACAAAAATTAGAGAAAATCAAATTATGGAGACTTTCCTAAAACGTTAGAGTCAAAAAAATCAAATTACGGGAATCAAATTAATATCGTTGGTTTGTTGCACTTACTGTGCATTCCCATATGCAGCCTGTCCATTTTTTTTGTCATCGCAGTCTGTCCATATATGCTATTTTATTGTTTATACTTCTTGATTAAAATAAACTACATATTTAATTTAGTACAATATATATATATATATATATATATATTATAATCTTTCCATGATGGACGTCTACAATCATCCAACTGAAAACATGGTTCAAAATATTATTTGTATATGTTAAGATGCCCACAGAGATACCGGTCAGTCGCAAACAGTCTCGCTGGGAGATGGTGGTCTGGTGTGTTTTTGTTTTTTTGCCTGCAGTGAAATGAAAACAGTTTCGTCAAAAAGTGGAACCTTATAAAACTCGAAATATAATGCAGAGTAGAGATCTAAGTAACTGCAGACAAGAAGCGATAAAATCCTCAAAAAATAAAAATTAGGGTTTCAAGATCGTAAACACACAAATGAAAATCAGAGACAGTAAGATCTAAGGACGCAAGAAATAACAAGACATTAATCGAACAAGTAATTTTTATCTCAGATCGAAGAACAAGCTAGAATTAATAGTTCATACCTGAGCAACCACAAACTGCAAAATCTTATAACTCAAGAACTAACAAGAAAAATGAATCTCAAAAACCGCCAACAATAAACATAATGAAGGCAAACTCTTACTTTCCAATTAACTAATCTCGCATGTCTTAAAATGTGAGAAGACCAAAGAACTTTAGGTAAGAGAAGATATTTGAGTAGATTGATGAATGGGTTAGTAGGAACAAGTAACACAGTGGTTTATGAGCAACAAGTAAGGAGGTGGCTTTCAGAAATAGAAAGCTTATAAGTTTACGCGTCGCCGCTGAGAAAAGCAACTAGAAAATAGGATTTTGCATCTTAGGATTTTCGAATAGAAAATAAATGGATTACGTGTTGGATTGGGTAATTCAATTAGACGATGGGAGTTACTTATGTCTTTAGTTAGAGCACACTGACGTCTTCAGTACATTATAATGTACTCTTTCTGTTCCTAAATGTAGGATGTTTTAAAAAAATTTGATGTTCCAATATATAAGATATTTTTATTTTTCTAGGTAAATTTTTTTTATTAAAAACTGTGTAGCCAATCATTAATTTATAATTTCAATACTATTTTCTAGACAAAAATTAATATTCTTAATATATGTATTTTTAACTAAATATATTATGGTAATGAATGGTGAATTCTTATTCGCGGAATTTGAAGCGGATTTCACAAAAACGCTAATAGTACACCAATCACAAGTTTTGTAATTAAAAAAGCGGAATTGACACAAATAACGCATCTGTCAAATCAAAGAAAAAGTTTTTTTGTTTGTTCAATATTTTTGAAGAAAACGCACATCACTCTTCCCTCTTCAACTTTGGTGCGGTCCGTGTGTTTACTTGCGTTTTTCAACCAAACTATTTATTTTATTTATTTAAATCATCCACTTTTATTTTCTAAACAGATAAAGATTAATGTATTTATTCTTTTTTTTTTAACAACAGATTAATGTATTTGATTTCAAGCATAAACTTCATTGTTTTTACTAATCTTATCATTTCAAAACTAAAACTAATCAGAAATAAATATTTTTACCAGTCAAATATTATTCTTCGTATCAAAACTCGTTTTTTTTAATTTTGATCTAAAAATAATAAATGATAAATTTATAAATATTAGTATGTAAAATATAAAACTAAAGAATACGATGACACTAGTAAACGACCAAATTTAATTTCTACTTGTATTATAAACTTTATTTTACTTAATGTCATATTAATTTTTAAAATAATATATATTAGTTTTATTTAAAATATTCTTACATTTGATTTTGATTAGTATTTGAAAATTGAACCAGCTAGTCGAAACCGCTGAACTATAGAGTTTTTTTTTTCATCACAAATTTAGAGCATTTCTGAAAATGATCATTCTTTAAAATTAAATTTGAAAAGTTGTATTAAATTTATGGTAAAATTAGAACTTTCTTATAAAATATATATTAATTTTTACTTTAAATATATTTTAATATTTTAACTATAATTCATTTTTAGTAAAATGTTAACATTAATTATAATCATTTTGTTCAAATGTTAATATTAATAAAATATATTTATTATGTTAATATAACATTTCTATTATTTAACTATATTCCTTATTCAATGTTATTATTATTTATTGATTAAATAATTATTCAATACCGCAAATATATATTGTCACCAATCAAACAAAATTTCACATCTTATTTTACTTAAAACCGCAGCTTGTACTGCATCAAGACTCTAATTCAAGATGAACCGCAGCTTGCACCACCAAGACTTTAATTCCAAGACCGCTTTTAATACCAAATCCGCCGTCACCATTCGGAGCCTATATTTAGGAACCAAGGGAATATGTCTCAAGTGGAATGTGGTATGTGCCGTTAAAAAAGGTCAAAAATACCGAGGGAGTAATTTTTTCATATTAGGTCTTTGTATCTTGCAGAGTGCTTGCCAACTACTTTATAACGTCTTGAAATTATAAAAATGCAAAACGCGTTTAATAATAAACAACAAATCAAATCATCAAAGTCAGATCACGATATAGGTTTGGGTGAAATGATTAATAAGAATAGGAAGACATCAAATAATTCAGAAGAAGTAAGAAACACGTGGCAGAAATAATCTTTTCTCTTTTTTTTTTTTTTCCTTTGGAGGAAAGGGGGGGATATTTCATTAGGATATACGGACAGGCCACGTCGTGTCATAAAGCCTTTTCCCTCTATAAAATCAATCATCTATCTGCTCCAATTCTAAACACACATACACTTCACCAGACAGACAGTGAAAGATACAAGAACCTGCAAAGCAAAACATGGCGACCCTTAAGGTTTCATCTCATGTTCCTTCTCCATCTGAAGATGCTGAGCAACTCAAAAGCGCCTTTGACGGTACTATGTTTTGCTGGTTTTTATGTTTTGTTGATCTATGTTTATTTTGTGTACCCGATCATTGATCCTTCAGTTAAAAATGTTTGTGATTTGATCATTTATTTGGTGGTTTTGAAGTGGATCAAGTTTGTTTTTCTCAGACGACCAGATCGTTGTCGGTAGTGTATTATGATCATGTTCATGATGGTGTTGTTGTAGATCGAGCTTGTTCTTTCACTGATCTGATTGTTTCTGTGTTGGATCTAGAAGATATGTCTGTGGTTATAGTGATGTGATCCTGTTTTCTTTTTTCCTGGCTGATCCAGTATTGGGCTTTTTGATTATCATCTGATCATGTTGATACTGACAATGATTCATTAAGAGGATCTTCTTCCATTATTTTACTTTTTCACAACCAGATCCGTGATAAATCTGTAATGTAGTTATGATTGTGGATGATCTGTTTGTAACCCAACACTCAGATCTCGAGACGATACTTTGAGATGAATCACTTTGATTGCTTTTGTTTGAACTTGGATCTGAAGTTGACTTTATTAGATCTGACGTTTAACTTTTGTTAATTCCATTTGTGAAGGATGGGGTACCAACGAGGACTTGATCATATCAATTTTGGCTCACAGAAGCGCTGAACAGAGGAAGTTGATCAGGCAAGCATACCATGAAGCCTCTGGAGAAGACCTTCTCAAGACTCTTGACAAGGAACTCACAAGCGACTTCGAGGTACGAAATTCCCAAACTCTCAGGGGCAAAAGCTGTGTTATTATGTTATCTTAATATGTTTTCCTTTCATTGACAGAGAGCCATCTTGCTCTGGACTCTTGAACCTGGTGAGCGTGATGCCTTGTTGGCCAATGAAGCTACCAAAAGATGGACTTCAAGCAACCAAGTGCTCATGGAAGTAGCCTGCACAAGGACTTCAACGCAGCTGCTTCACGCTAGGCAAGCTTACCATGCTCGTTACAAGAAGTCTATTGAAGAGGATGTCGCTCACCACACCACCGGAGACTTCAGAAAGGTAATAAATAATGGTGATAATATATTGAATGTTGAATACAGGTATTGAAATCGTATGTTTCTTTTGCAGCTTCTGGTCTCTCTTGTTAGCTCATACAGGTACGAAGGAGACGAGGTGAACATGACATTGGCAAAGCAAGAAGCAAAGCTGATCCATGAGAAAATCAAGGACAAGAACTACAGCGATGAGGATGTCATTAGGATTTTGTCCACAAGGAGCAAAGCTCAAATCAATGCTACTTTCAATCGCTACCAAGATGAGCACGGCGAGGAAATCCTCAAGGTGATGTCTGAACTGTTCAGTATTCAAGTTAATTTAAGCTACTTGGATTATTATTTTTTTTAATAATGCTAAACTCTTGTTGTTTTTCATGTTACAGACTCTTGAGGAAGGAGATGAGGACGACAAATTCCTCGGACTGTTGAGGTCAACCATTCAATGCTTGACAAGACCAGAGCTCTACTTTGTGGATGTTCTTCGTTCTGCTATCAACAAAACCGGAACTGACGAAGGAGCTCTCACTAGAATTGTGACTACAAGAGCTGAGATTGACTTGAAGGTCATCGGAGAAGAGTATCAGAGGAGGAACAGCATTCCATTGGAGAAAGCCATCACCAAAGACACTCGCGGTGATTACGAAAAGATGCTCGTCGCACTTCTCGGTGAAGATGATGCTTAAATCAAAACAATCCTCCTCAGAGAAACAAAAGCTTCTCTAGCTTCTGTTTTCTCTCATATCCCTCTCTCTCTTTCTTTTCTTGAAATCGTTTGCTTCTGTTCTTTGAAAACTTGTTTGTTGTTTCTGTTGTGTGTTTTGAGTATCCAAATAAGCATGAGAGAGAAAGAGAGAGACTCTCCAGTTATATAATAAAATTGAGATTATTACTGAATTACTGTAGAAAGTAGTGATATAACTAGAATAGTATACATCTTCTGAAAATTACTCAAATGTTAGTAAGTTCCTAGAAAATTAAAATAAACGCTCTTGGTTATTTTTTTTATTGTGATTATTTATAATTAAAAAAAATTAACAATTCCACGTCACTGATAACTGTAATTCACGTCATTAATAACTTTGATCAAAATCCACGGGTTATTTAAATAATGTTCAAGTTAAAACTTTCTTCATTAATTAAACCCTTACTGCGGCTTGAGTTGAAATTGTTGTTTCGTCCAAAATCGTTTTTTCTTTTTCAGCTAGCGTCTTCTCAGCCACAGTCTTCCCAGCAAGCGTCTAAGCGGAAATCGTCTTCTCCAAAATCGTCTTCTCCGTGATTGTCCGAAGTCGTTTTCTCCGGTATGTTTCGAAGCTTTACTTTAAGTTTTTTTTTTTTAGTTTGTGGCTGAATTCGATTTATGTTGTGGCTGAGATAGATTTATGTTGTGTCCGAGTTTGATTTATGTTATGGCTGAGTTTGATTTCTATTGCGGCTGATTTATATATGCAGTTGTGACTGAATTGGTTTTCTATCGCGACTGATTTATATATGTAATTGTAGCTGAGCTTTTTTGGTGGCTGGTTTATTGTATGCTTTACATATGATTTATCATTGCTATGTTATAATGTCTTTTATGATCAGATGGATGATCTGAAGATCAAGCAGGGGATTACCCTCCAAAACTTTACGATGAAAGGGCTTCTAATCTTGAAAATAAAAATATTAATTACAATGGCCATATGGGAGACATCCCTCAAATTAGCGACACAATAGGACAAGATGTGGGATAACCTGAAGAAGTTTCCCCCTGGAATAATTGGTAAGCTAGCTGATAGCAAATTCGTGTGGTCTGATAAGATTGTACACTATCTACTATGTAGACAGCTGCGAGTATATAAGAAGGAGATTTGTTGTCTCTTTGTTGATCAACCTCTTAGGTTTAGCTTATACGAATTTGGTGAGATCACGGGGTTAAACACAGATCCACTGCCATAATAAACCCTAAGTCTAACATGGTTACTACTCAGACATGATCAAACAAGACATAAAGATAAACTTAATGAATTGCATGATAGATTATAGATAGATAAACCGGAGTTCCAATACAATACTCTGAAGGAGTTGTTGATCTTCTCTCCAAAACCTTAAGCGTAAAACCCTAAAATAATTATGTGTGTCTCTTTTGCTTAAACAGCGGCACAAAAATATATAACATCTAGGTAAAACTCGTCAGAAGCATTCTTGTAATTTGTGTAGTCTTCTGGGCTCAAGTCATGTTTCAGTCCATAAGGCCTTCATGCGTCGGGTGTCGATCAACACCAAGGATAAGTGTCGACCGACACTTCCTCTGTGTATCGACTCTGTCTCCACTGCTACGGACTTGTACTCCAAATAAACTCCATTTAGCTCCACAACATACAAAATGTACCTAAACCTGTAAATACACTAGAGTAGACTCCAAACATAATATTTTTTTTTTTTTGTACGAACCAAACTTGATTAATTCAAAAACAAACACAACAGAGTATTTTACTCATCCAACAGAGGAGAGCTAGATAGGCAGAGAAGTGCTGCTTTAGCAATAGAGTCAGCCAAATTATTTCCCACACGCGGGATGAAATGGAACGAAATACTACTAAAAGAGTTGGATAGATAGTAGATATCAAAGAGAATTCCTTGAATCTGAACATGGTTCCTCTTGGTGGTTAGGAGTGTAATGAGACCTTTGGAGTCAGAGAAGACTTTGAGGGTGTCAATACCGCGATGTACTGCCGAGGAGATAGCAGCCTTTAACGCCAATGCCTCTGCTACAAGGGCTGAGGAGACTGAGCGGCGTTTTGACGAGAAGTTGCCTGCTGGAGTAGATAAAGCATCTCTGAAATGCCATCCCATTCCACAGTTACCTGAGGTTGAGCTCCATGCAGCATCTGAGTAGACACTCCAAGAGTTAGTACCTGCAGGATAGCAATTCAAACCCAGTTGCACATTAGATAAATGCTGGTGAGATTCCACAATAAGTGGCACTTGTTGATTTTTAATGGAGTCGTTTGCTCCCTTCCATGCTCTTGAGTCCTGTAAGATTTTTAAAACAGTTTCTTCCACAGTGTACCCTTTATCCTCAAACAATAACTTGTTTCTATTAGTCCATAAAATCCACAAGACCCAAGGGAAGATGGGTACAACTCCTAAGCCAATAGGAGGGAGGTTGATCATTCGAGAGCAGCTAATGAGTAACTCTGTTACTGAAGTTGGCGCCTGTGATAATGCAGAAGGTAGATGGAGACAAGGTAGTTTGTTCCAGACACTCAGTGCATAGGGACATTGGAAGAGAACATGAATCTCAGATTCAAGGTCTCCACAGCGTTTGCACCTCGTGTCAACTTCTATTCCTCTGTTTTGTAGCGCTGAGCCCACTGGTATAGCTCCTATAGCTGCTTTCCAAAGAAAAAGGCGAAGCTTTGGGGAAGTGTGAACCTGCCATATCCTTTTTTTCCAATCGAATTGGTCATTTGGATCAGCATCAGAGTTTATCTTTGCTAAGGCATACCCAGACTTTGTAGTGTAGATACCACTTTTATCATTTAGCCACACCAACTCATCGTCCATGTTGCATTCACTAGGAATGATGGCTTTAATGGAATCCTCAAAGTGAGGCAAGTGTTCCCTAATAGCGTGAAGGTTCCAGCTTGTAGTAGATGGGATGAATAAGTCCGCTACACACAGGTGGGAATTGCTTAAAGTTGGGGGGCCTATGGGCGTTGTTGGTTTGTCGAGCTGAAGCCACGGTTCAGACCAGATGTTGATACTGCGCCCATTGCCTACAATCCAGCCCAGTCCCTGACGGAGGACCTCTCTCCCAGCTAAGATTTCCCTCCAGCCATGGGAAGCTGAGGAAGGAGCCGGAACTTGCATAAAGCTGGCATTTGTGCAATATTTTCCTATCAACGTCTGAGCTAGGAGGGATTGGGGCTCTTTCAAAATTCTCCAAGCAACCTTTGCAAGGAGAGCATCATTGAATTGTTCTATTTCTCTAAAACCCAACCCTCCTTTACTCTTTGGCCGAGTCAACTTCTTCCATGAGACCCAACAGAGCTTACGGACCTCCGGTTTGGAATCCCACCAAAAGCGGGTTAAGATACTCTGAATTTGTTTGCAAAGGGATAGGGAAAGTTTGAAACAAGACATGGTATAGGACGGTAAGGCCGCAAGCACTGCCTGGAGAAGCACTTGTTTACCCGCTCCTGATAAGAATCTCGTGGTCCAACTCAGTGACTTTTGTCGGATCTTATCAATGAGACTGGCAAAAATGTCTCGTTTTTTCCTTCCAAAATGTTCGGTAGTCCTAAATATCTCCCCATGCCGCCTTCGTTCTGGATGTTGAAGAAGTTTCTTACTCTAGTTTTCACTTCTCCAGGGGTTTTCGCTGAGAAGGTAATTGCCGACTTCTCCAGATTTATGCACTGGCCCGAGATACTCTCATACATGAGCAAAACACGCTTCAAGGTTTCACAGCTAGTCACATTGGTCTTTGTGAAAAACATTGTGTCGTCAGCAAAGAGCAAGTGATTGATGGGTGGACATCCTCTCGCTACTTTAATCCCGGCCATGCTTCCATTATTCATCGACTTAGTGCAAAGACTTGAAAGGACCTCAGTGCAGAGTATAAAAAGATATGGAGACAGCGGATCTCCTTGTCTAATACCTCTCGACGGAATTACCTTGCCTTGGGCTGCACCATTCACCAAGTAAGAGTAAGATACTGATCGGATACATTCCATGATCCATCCTGTCCATATGTCATGAAAACCCAATTTCTTCAAGACTGTCTCCAAGAAGTTCCATTCTATCCGATCATATGCCTTGCTCATATCCGTTTTTACCGCCATAGAGCATCTAACCCTTGCTCCCGAGGTCTGAAGGTAGTGAAGCATTTCATGGGTGATGAGAACATTATCTGAAATTGCTCTTCCTTTAACAAAGGCAGATTGGTTCTTAGAGATAATGTCTTTGAGGATGGGTTGGAGGCGGCTGGTGAGTACTTTGGCAATGATTTTGTAATGAGTACTACAAAGGGCGATGGGTCTGTAGTCGGCTACCGTTTTTGCTCCCCGGATCTTTGGTATGAGCCTGACATGAGTCTCATTAAACCGAGCATTGAGGTTGCTAGAGGTGAAGAAGATTTCGATCTCTTTTGTAATATCATCTCCTATAATATCCCAAAAGCTTTGGTAAAAACTTGCCGAGAACCCGTCTGGTCCCGGGGCTTTATCCGGGTGTATGGCAAATACTGCCCGGTATATCTCCTGCTTATCCGGAATCCTAATCAAGGCATCATTCATTTCAGAAGAGATGAGAGGGGAGAGAACTTCATCCAAGACTTGGAGCGAAGATGTTTGTTGTGCTGAGAACAAGTTATTGTAGTAGTCTGTGATGGTGCTTACTATCTGTTCTTCTTCAAAAACCGCTTGACCCGCTGAGTTTTCCAGCACTGAGAATTTATTAATTGTTCTTCTCTCCCTGGTTACTGCGTGGAAAAATTTGGAGTTACGATCCCCGCTATGTAGCCATTGGATTCGGCTCCTTTGTTTCCAAAACACTTCTTCCTCAGTATAGGCTTTCTCGAGATTTGCTGTGAGTGTTCCAATCTCTAGCGGGTCCGGGGGAGATTTTGAGAGCGCCTCCTCCAGTTTTTCTTGGGTCTCCATGATCAGCTCCTTGCTGTTTAGACTCTGAGCCTTGGTCCATTCCATAAGTTTCCTCCTGATCCGACAGATTTTAGATAGGACCGACTCATATGACAAGGATGTCCAATGTTTATCCACGAGCTCCTTTATCTCCGGGTTATCTTTTAGTCGTCTATCAAAACGAAAGAGACCCCTTTTTTTTCTCTTAGTTTGGTTGAGATGGATCAAGATCGGTCTGTGATCTGATCCTTCAAATCTCAAGTACTCACAGCATCCGGAGGGAAATTCTTCAGCCCATTTACAGTTAATCATGGCTCTGTCTAAGCGCGACTGTATAAAATGGCTATAACGAGTCCCTCTCCAAGATAAGGTTACCAGAATGTTGTAGATCTCACAGTCCCATTTGGGACACAAAGCTCCTAAACGCTAGAAAGGATCCTTCCCATCTAAGTGGGCCACCAACTTTTTCAGAGTTGTCGAGGAGATCATTGAAATCTCCTACAATCAGCCAAGCTTCCTCATCTCTTCCTAAACCAATTTCCATCAATTTGTTCCAGAAATCTGCCCTATCTTCAGCTCGTGGGGGACCGTAGATGAACGATACAAACATAGATTTCTGCTGCAAAATAATAGAAGTGTCGATAATATTAGGAGAGGAGGAAAGTATATCCACCTGAACATCATGTTTCCAGGAGAGAGAGAGTCCTCCGCCATTCCCATTTGGCGGTACTGTGAAGTGGAAAGTGTATTCCGTTTGTTGGAATAGTCGGAGCACCACTTCATCTTGATTCATTGTTTCCATGAGAAAGATAACTTCTGGGGAAATTCTTTTTTTGAATTCCCGAATCCGCTGGCCCGTCAAGGTGCTCCCAATGCCTTGACAGTTCCAGCTGAGTACAGCTAAGGAAGAGAACTTGGAGCTACCCGAAAATCCTTCCCTTTCTTCTTGATGCCTGGGATGATAGTTGATTTCGGGGCTCCTGTCTGCTTTGGTTGTGCTGCAGAGGTACTAGCTTGCGTTCTTCTCTTAGGTGAGTTCTGAGTTTTTGCGACTCTTCTCTTTTTGAGGCTAACTCCCTGAATAGGGCTGTTGTTCACTCTTTTCTTTTGAGTAGATGATGATGCCTTTTTCCTGCCCGCACTTCGGGTAATGATTCCAGGATTCTCAGTAAGTCGAGCTTGAATAGGTAGGTCGGAATTACTGGATGCCTGCAGAGGTCCCAAACAAAGGGATACATGGCGCCTATCTTCACTCAGAGTCCTTATGGGGGAGGCAGCATCTAATGGCGAACTTGGAACCCCTGGGGGTCGCGAGCCGGAGGGTCTTGAGTTACTGCCCAAGAGTATAGGGTTTATTGTCTCTTCCAGATATTGAATCTCTATATCTTGAAGACGGCTTGAACCCGTAGAGATTCCTTGAGTGGCAAGTAAAGATTTCCCATTGGAGGGTAATGATAAACGCTCTTTTGCAGGTCTCTTATCAGCTGACAGTGGAGTAGACAATAGAGCCCCACTTCTGTTTCCTTCTTCTCGTTGAGGAAGTGATCTTTTCAGGTCTGTACTTGTGAGATCTCCAGGTAGAGTTCCAGGTGATTGGATTGATTTGGATCCTGAGTCATGGCTAGACGTTCTCAAGTTTCCGTGTCCCGTTCTTTCAATAACTCTGTCATTGTGGCGAGTTTCCAATTCACGAGACGGATGCTCTGAGGGTGGAAGTTCTCTTCGACTTCCTGTTCTTCCTGACATAGATGGGGCTTGTATGAGAGGTCTTCTAGAGCTGTTATTATCCTCTCTACCTCTACGGTACTCGCTTGTCACCGGCGCGTAGCTTTGGTGATGTCGTGAATGGTGTCTAGAGTCCTCTCTATGCTCTGGAAAGTCACTCTTCCTCGCATAAGCCGTAGAGTTTTCTCTGTAATGGTAGTCTTGTGGTCTTTCTCTTTTCTTTTCTTCATACTTCCTTCGCCGATCATCTAAACGGGTCATTGTGTTGTTTTGAGAGATTCCCATTCTCCTTCGACTTTCATCACGATTGTTCCCAAGTAAAGGGCAGTCGTTCTTCTCATGAGTTAGAGAGAAGCAATTGAAACAGTGTTTCTCGAGTTTTTCGTAAGCAAATTCCACTTCCTTCGTTTGCCCTGAAGGCAGGAGGATGTCTCTCACCATTTCCAGAGGTTTGAGTCCATTGAGAAGGACTCTAACCCGAGCTCGAGTTGGCACACAGTCTTCAACTTTCCCAAGTTCTTTTCCAACAGCTCTGATGGCTGCATCTGACCAGTAGTGGAGGGGAACGCCATGAATCTCAATCCAAAACGGTATGAGGGCTGGGAAACTTTCTGAAACCACCGGTTCCCATCGTTGGATGAGTAGCATCCATTTTTTGAAGTGGTAAGGGGCCTTGTTGAGGATAGAGAGGAGATCCTTTTCATTTTCAAAGCGAAACTGAAATAGTTGGGGTCCTAGAACTCTTCCTGTAATTTTCCCAGAGACACTCCAATGTTGGAGAAAAAACTCAACCAGAGCTTTGGTGTTTTGAACTGCCGGATTTGTAACTCTCCCAATAAGGGTAAATTTGTTTTCTTCTATCAGAGATGCAGTATCTGACTCTGGGATTTGGATTGGAGGTTTTTTCTTTGGAAGGCTTGGAGCCACCATCCATTTCTTCTTTTCTTCTCTAGAGTAGCGGTTGCTCATTGTGACTGTAGTAGACGTGTAGGAGATGAAGCCTCAGGGAGGAGTAGGTGTTGCTTGTAAGAGGGAGTAGCTAAAATTCTCACTAGGAGCAGTAGAAACCAAACGTCGTGGGACTTTTGAAGTACCTCAGCGAGAGATGATAGAGCCAAGCACGAGGCTGTAGTATCTCAGAGGCATAAGAAACAGACCAGTCAGGGGCTCCATGTATATGCTCCGGTGATGCAGCGCCGTGAGATGGCCGGTGAGGCGACGTCGGAGATGGTCCCTCCGACCCGGGTCGGGGGAAGAGCCCGGTGGATAAAGAAACAGAGGTGTGAAAAGTCCAGAGGTTTATTCCCAAGAAGGTCAACTCGATTCAAAATTAGAAAAAGAGCATGCAGGTTTTGCCAAAAGAGGAAGAGAATCGGTTTACGAAGCTTTGAGGAAGTTTAGTAACCTTTGGATAAAGACCAATCTCGAACTCTGTGACTGGGAGGAAAATCGCTCAGAGGTCTAATCTATTCTCTATCTTCCCAAAACATAATATAAAACTCTAAATAAGATATAAACTGTGGCATAAAAAGTGATCAAATCCATAGTATATCAACTGCCACAGACTTACTCTTTTGCTTGTCCTCAAGGAAAACATAGACATAGAGTAGTCTCTGAAAAAGGTTTGAAAACGGCGAGAAGAATTCAAATAAGTATCACCAATTTCTGCTAAGTATAAATGGTAGTGAATCATTACTAACCATAGAATGTTTCAATGTACTACACACTAACTTAGCAACATACCATACACATCACAACACTACTAATAGCTCCTGACATACCCCTCTGCCGACCTCATTTATGCATAAATATAAATGTGTATGCTTTATCCTGGGAGTATCGATCACAAGACATATGGACTCTTACTCAAACAAGTATCTGGACTAACAGGCAGTCTATTCTAATCCCTTTCATCTCCCTATTCTCTCTTCTCTGAATTTTATATTATCTCAATACTAGTGAACATTGATGCTGATACAGGCCATTCCCGTTCATCTTATTGGATTTTTAGTTTGGCAAAGTGTAATAGGGTCATAAGAGACACTTCTACCCCTCACTCTTCCAACAATGTGTGATCATTCCACTCCAAATTAGAATAGTGGGGTCATAGGAGACACTCCTACCCCTCTGCATCTTCCAGGAAATCATCTCAATCTTTTTACTTTAAAGATGCCAAAGAGAGTGAGAGAAGGGAATCAGAAGTTTAAACTTTTACCTTCAGGCTTGTAGGAGGAATCCGATCCAGTGTATACCAAGTTTCAAAATAAGCTGATTGTAGTTGATTAAGGTTGGAACTTAGCTTTAGTTTCTCCAGGCATTCTTAGTATGTGTGAGTGATAGTGGCAGATGATCTACTGCGGTGGTTCCATCTAATACATCTTGCAATCAATAAATCTAAGATGGTGCAAGAGAAGGTTAAATACGAATTGAAAGCATAACATTATCATTGTCCTCTTCTTGACTCAATAAAATTTTTGAAAACTTAAGACACAAAGAAAACAAAAACAAAGTATTAGTAACCACCTCCCCCAGACATAAACAACAATGTCCTTGGTGTTATTCAGTCTAAGTTTGGAGTAGAAAATAAATCATAAGTAAAAGTAATTAACAAGGATTCGAGTGACCTGTTTCTGCAATGAGTATCGATCAACAATGGAAAGGTGTCGAGCGACACTCATGATCGAGTGGTGTCGACCGAGACATGGAATGGTGTCGGGCGATGCTCGTTACAGAGTTTTCTTCCTTGGATCTGAAAATAAAATAAATCCAAAAATAAGTAGAAATCTAATAAAAAAAACTTTTAAGTAAAATACTTATTAATGGGTTGCCTCCCATTCAGCACTTGTTTATAGTCTATAGCTTGAGATTTGTGATTGTTGAGACTAGTAGTCAAAAAGGAGCAGAAGACTTTGTTGGGAAACAAGTCTCCACATCTTCCTCAGACATCTCGAACCAGGTGCCTACAAAGCTTCTTATGGCCTTATCTCCTTTGGTTCTTTGTCTCAGCAGCTTCTCTACAGCATTGTCTACTCGGCACAATCTCTCCTTGAGATCATCAATGACCTTGTTGATCCATCCAATGCTGCTGTCTAGAGGATAATAATCCCATCCAATCTTTCATTGGTGTCATCCGTCATTCTGTCCTGGGATGTGTAAACACTAGCTATCACCTCATCTAGCATTCTCTTGGTGACAAGCTGTTGTGTATCTGGTTGCCTCGTCTTGAACTGTCCATTGTACTGTGGTAGACTGAGATAAGAGCTCCCCATTGAATCAGCACATTAAAGAATGTCTGCAATATCCTCTTGGATACCTTGAGAGTCTTTCCATCCTTTTCTTTTGCATTTCCCCACTGGTCTCTATAGACTCCATACTCGTCTGGTATGATCTAGAAGTTTGGTACATCTGCAGAGGACCTCAGAATGTGTACATTAGACGTGTCCATGAGTGATGGTATCGGTGTATGAGGGTCGGCAGCTTTGAGTGTTAGCAAACTGCGCTGGTTTGAGATCGCGGTGGTGTCGATTGGTGCTAATGGCTGGGTATTGATCGACGCTTAATTCTCCTCGTCATACCATTCATCATAGTTGCAGTGGCAGATTGTGACCCGGGCTCAGACTGAACCTTGGCCTTCCTCGGGTGGTTCATACGGTTGGGAAGTGTTGGTATGCCTTTTTCCCATTTCTTCGTTTGTTTTCCGAGATTTGTTTGTCGAAGAGATTGGATCTTCTAATTCGAGAACTTGTTGGTATAACTTCTTTTAAAATTATATGAGACTTTTTTCCGAGAAATATTTTTCAAGGACTTTCAAGCATTGATTCTGATGTGATCCTGACCAGCTCAACCATCTACCAGGATGATACAGGCAATCCAGCCATCTATCTAGACGGTTCAACAATCTTTTCAGCCAGTTCGATCAGCGGACAAGGCGACATGGGCAATGCGATGTTGCAAACTTTGCTTGGAATGGTTCCTAAGGTTTGTGAGCTTACTTGGACCACCTATGGGCACTTAACTCGTCCAAGGAGTCATAAGAAAGTGATCAGTCGAGCTAGATCAAGCCTGGAACAAGATAACTTGAGAGATGGTCGATATTTCATGATTTTCAATCCATTTATCTACAAAGGACCAACCGATGGAACACTCAGCTTATCTTTGGTTTCTACTGATCCAAGCCCATCTATTATCAGTTATAAGTCATGTTCTTGGGCCATACCACTCAGGAAAGCCAAAAAGGCCTGCTGGATGAATGGACCTATTTTTGGCTACTTTTGGGCCGAAATGGAGTTTCTAAGTTCTACAACTTTGGGGAAGAAGTAAACAAAATATTTCTTGGATTATTTTCGACCAAGCTGTTCAAGGAGAGTCCCAAGACAAGTCAAGAGTGTGGGAGATCAAGAGATATTCCAAGTTTCAGTCAAAGACTTTATTCAGTCAAGTCTTTGTTTAGATTTTCGATATTATTGTTTTCAGCAACCTTGTCTTTGATTTCTACAAAATGTAATCCTATAAATAAGGACTGTGAGCAACGAAATAAATCAGATTTGTTTGAATAAAAACCTTTGTATTTGTTTGAGAGTGATTTCTCAATAGTTCCTTGTGAGCATTTGATCTTTGGTGGATTCGATATCAAACCGGTTTATCAAGATATTCTTCATCATATCTTGTGATGCCATTCGACCAGCTGCAGATCAGAGAGGCGCCTTAAGTTAGGCTCTGGGTGTTGGGTTTCATATACTCAAGGTTCAAGCCACACGAACTCTCCAAACCAAAGCTCCATCGCCTCTCTCCTTGAAGATCGTCCTAAGTGCAGACTGTGTGTTTGGTTTAATATACGCAGGGTGATTTCTCCACGACCTTCTCGAAGACAAGGATTATCCAATACCTTCCTCAAGTGATTTCAGGGACTGAACCATGCTCTAGGGTTCAACGAGAAATCGTGAAATTGAATGTTTTAAATGTCAGGGTTTAGGTCACATGGCAAAGGAGTGTCCGACCAGAAGGACAATGGTGTTCATGGCGAATGGAGAGATTGGAACCGAGGAGGAGAAAGATTCCAGCTCAGATTCTTCTGAAGAGATTGTGGTCAAAGCTGCTGAAGGTGATCTACTTGTTGCTAGAAAGGTTCTGAATTTTCAAGTTAAACCAGAAGAAAATGAACAAAGAGACAACTTGTTCCATACCAGATGTGAAGTGCAAGGAAAGGTTTGTAGTCTTACCATAGATGGTGGCAGTTGTGCCAATGTTGCTAGTGAGGTGATGGTAAGAAAGCTGGGTTTGAAAACAACTAGGCGCAATGAACTTTTTCTATTGCAGTGGATTAATGAAAGTGGTTGAATGAAAGTTACTAAGCAAGCAAGTTCTAGTTCCTTTCTCTATTGGCAGGTACAAAACTGAGTTTCTTTGTGAAGTGTTACCAATGGGAAATTGTCATTTACTCTTGGGTAGACCGTGGCAGTCAGATCAGAAAGTGATTCATGATGGCTTCACAAATCAGTACTCTTTTAAGCCGGATGGAAAGACCATTACCCTCTTTCCAATGACCCAACAAGAAGTCTATCTTGATCAGAAACGTCTCAGCAAGAAGGAGAAGAAGCCATGCAGTGATGGCAATGGTACTTCGATCAAACATGCCAACTTTCTCATGAAAGTCTTCAAAGAAAAAGGTACAACGATTCTTGCTCATTGGAAGATCAAACCTGATAAGCCTTGTCTAAACTAATCATTTTGGAACCGGTGCAACCGAGTAGACATGACTCTCTTATTCAGGAACAAACAGGTCGCTTGCAAGAAGTAAAGAAGGATGAAAACTGCCTTGTACCAAAACTGGCTCTTGGATCAGTCACTACAAAATTTCGACCAGAGCAATGTAAGGCCTTTGTTTTGAATGATTCTCTGCTTGGTTTAGGTGTCTTGATGTCTTCTAAAGATGTGAAACTGTTAGGAATGGAAAATATTAAAGAAATTTGCTTGCCACGCACTGATTATGATGGAATGATTCAATCATTGGTGCAGAAGCAATGTCTTGTTCAAAAATGTTTTCTAAATTCTTATGATATTTTCCTGACCTTGATATGAACCTTGACCAGTGTCTATCACTTTATAAAATTTTTGATGATTTTGATCTCAGATTGAGAAGTGTTTTACCTCAGCAGAGATTGATTGATTATCTAGGCGAGTATACACTTGATTTTGGGTTGTTTAGTGTGTTTCTAAGGCAGGAAAAGCAAGGTTGGACGAACCAGGAAGGAGGAAGTCTCCATGATCATAAACCAGACAAGTTGGCGAGCCTTGGTCGATTCTTTCTTACTCGACCACTGAACCAAAAGATGATAGGTAAGCTAACTTATTCTTTAATTTTTTTGGAACTAATTCACTTTGTTTGAATGTAGGTCAAATAGATTTGAGATCAAATCCTTTTGAAGAAAGGGACGGGGGATGATGTGATCCTTACAAGCTCAACCATCTACCAGGACGAGACAAGCGATCCAGCCATTAGACGGTTCAACCATCTTTCCAGCCAGTTCGACCAGCAGACAAGGCGACATGGGCGATCTGATGTTGCAAACTTTGCTTGGAATAGTTCCTAAGGTTCGTGAGCGTAGTTGGACCACCAATGGGCAATTCAATCGTCCAAGGAGTCATAAGGAAGTGATCAGTCGAGCTAGATCAAGCCTGGAATGAGCTAACTTGAGAGATGGTCGATATTTCATGATTTTCGATCCATTTATCTACAAAGGCCCAACCGATGGAACACTCAGCTTCTCTTTGGTTTCTACTGATCCAAGCCCATATATTATCAGTTATAAGTCATGTTCTTGGGCCAGACCACTCAGAAAGCCAAAGAAGGCCTGCTGGACGACTGGACCTATTTTTGGCTATTTTTGGGCCGAAATGGAGTTTCTAAGTTCTACAACTTTGGTCAAGAAGTAAACAAGATATTTCTTGGATTATTTTCGACCAAGCTGTTCAATGAGAGTCCCAAGACAAGTCAAGACGAGTGGGTGATCAAGAGCTAGTCCAAGTTTCAGTCAAAGACTTTATTCAGTCAAGTCTTTGTTTAGATTTTCGATATTATTGTTTTCAGAAACCTTGTCTTTGATTTCTACAATATGTAATCCTATAAATAAGGCCTATGAGCCAAGAAATAAATCAGATTTTTTTGAATAAAAACCTCTGTGTTTGTTTGAGAGTGATTTCTCAATTGTTCCTTGTGAGCATTTGATCTTTGTTGGATTCCGAGATCAAACCGGTTTATCAAGATATTCTTCATCATATCTTGTGATGCCATTCGGCCAGCTGTAGGTCAGAGAGGCGTCTTAATTTAGGCTCTGGGTGTTGGGTTTCATATACTGAAGGTTCAAGCCACACGATCTCTCCAATCCAAAGCTCCATCGCCTATCTCCTTGAAGATCGTCCTAAGTGCAGACTGTGTGTTGGGTTTAATATACCCAGGGTGCTTTCTCCACGACCTTCTCGAAGACAAGGATTATCCAATACCTTCCTCAAGTGATTTCAGGGACTGAACCATGCTCTAGGGTTCATCAGATTCCGTCATGACTGATCTTGACCCCAAAAATTTGATGGAAGGATGGGTTGCTAGACTTAAGGTTTCATTCATATTATCAGAACTATGATGTATAGGATCTAAGGGTTAATCCTAGAACTCAAACTTAAGTTATAATCTATCAAATTTAGTTTTTTAGATTATCTTTTGTCTAGATCTACGATCTCAACTATCGCTTGTTGATCTTGAGAAAGTGTCGATCAATACTATATATTGAGAATCGATAGATACACCTTTCAAACATCGATCGATGCACTGATAATCGATGTTTCTTCTAGCAATGCTTTAGCAAATGGGTTTGATGTGTTCACTAGATTAACTAAATCAATTGTCGCGTGTTTCTAGCAATCCTAGCTCAGCACAATTATTATCAGATTATGAGCCTACTATAATAGCTTCACCCAGCTGGTCGAGCTACATTACTGCATCGTCCAGCTTCCTTTTACTTGTTTCCTTCTCGATATGGCTAAGTATCAGCCTTCTGATGCACTTAACCATATAGTTAGGCCATGGGACGCTTTCCTCTAAGTCATACGACATTGCTGGTACGTCTCTTCGCCATGGCCTATCCTGACGATCCTATCTAGGATCGAGGATGTGACAAAACTCGTTAATTTTTATGAATAATAATTTGTAAAGTTAGACAAGACACTATTTAACAATACAACATTCATAGAGTAAATTTGACAACATTTTCGAAATGATTCTCGTGAATAAAATTCCAAAAACAATTCGACAACCTTCGGAAAGTCAATCAAGATCATACAAAACTATCAACAGAAAATAAAGACTAGGAAAGGACCAGTTCGCTCAAAGCTTGGCGAACTGAGAACCTCACTTGAATGACATTGTTTTCATTGCCTCTTGATATGTGATCAAATTACCCTAGGAGCAACTTTACTCTCATCAAAAGAGGTCAAGTTGTAGTACTTAGGGATCAAATCCACAGAGAGCTATGGCAAACACTATATTCTAATCAGCAGTGATTAAGCTAGGTTGGTTATTTATAAAGTAAACAACAAGGTGAACAAGATAGTTTTTCAGGTGATTGGATTTGAAGTTGTAAACAATAATGAGAAAGAGTTAGACTTAAGGTTTCTATTCAGATAATCAGGATTATAATAATATAGAGACTAATTGTTGCTTGCAAGATATTATAGAGCTCAACTGGGAGTACAATCTATCAACTTTCGTTTGTTTAGATTGTCTAATATCTAGATCTTGGATCTCAACTTTCGTTTATTGATCACAAGAAAATGTCGATCGATTATTTTATTGGAATATCATTCGATACACCTTTCGAAACATTGATCGATCAATCTATTCGATTGTTGATCGATGTTATGCTAGTAAGCTTTACAATCGGGTTGAAATAATGTTCACTAGGCTTCCTAGATCAACTGTCGTTTGTTTCTAACAATCTTAGATCAATAAGATTTGTTTTAGATAAAAGACCAAGCTGTCGCTTGTACCTAATGATATTAAGATCAGGGTTCTAGTTAGCTACTCTAGAACACAAGCAATAAGAACAATTTATTGATGAATATCACAACTTAGCAATTCTATATTTGAGGTTAATCCTTCATATACTATTTAAACTCTAAACCTAACAGGTGAGTTACTCAGACATAGCTAAGCAAAACATAACAAGAGAATATAAAAACTGCATAGAATAGATTAATGATAGAAAACTGGAGTTCCAATACAATACTATGAAGAAGTCTGGATATTCTCTCCAAATACCCTAAAACCCTTTGCTGTGTGAAAAGAATGAAAATAAGAAGCGTGTGTTCCCTAGAATAATGGCAGAGCACATAAATATTAGGTTAAAAATCGTCAGGGGAAATCTTGTAATTAAATAAAATCTTGGGCTTTAAGTCGGCTCGAACCAAGTTGGGCCTTGCGCGCTTCGTTGATCGATGGCACAGAGTGTGCATCGATGGATTATTGACTCTGAATGTCGATCTCTGGTCTGGTTCGATGGTCAGCTCGGATGAATTCTCCTTTATGCTCCAAAATGCTTTAAAAACACCACTTTCTTCCAAAACACTCTTGAACCTGTAAATATGCTAAATATATCCTAAAACACTTATATACCATGGTATATCACCTCTTTTTCCTCATCGCCCACTTTGGTCATCTTCAAGTCGTCATCTGTTTCTCCTAACTTTGTTTCAGTGATTTCTTAAATTTTTCTGATACAAAAACCACAATCCAGTTTTACGAAATTCTGCCACGTTGAGTCGAAAACATCTATTTATAAATATTTCATAGACTTTTTAATAACTCACGAAAACTTTCGATGGGATACATACCCATTCTCGTATAAACTAACACTATGAAGATTGAAACTCAGATTAGAAGACACGAGGGGACGAAGAGAAAAATGAAGAAGAGGCAAACCAGAATCTCCGATGAGACTAAGGTATGTACGACTTAGAAAATTTTATCTGACTTGGAATTTGTCATAGGAAAGTACTGGGAAATAAAAAATTAGAGAACTTATAATCTAGGTGGATAGTCTAGCGAATTTAGGTGGATAGTCTAGCAAACTAAGAATCAGAGCTAAGGTATGTTCTCATTGGAGGTTGCCGTAAACGTGGAACTTATAATCTAGGTGGATAGTCTAGCGAACTAAGAAAATTATCATTTTTCCTTTTATAAAATTGTTATGCATTTTCTGACGTTTGATTATGTGTTCACAGTGACGATTATTATGTCAAATCGATGGTCTGAGCTGGAAAAATGGAAAAGATATTTGATTTGATTTTTTTTTGTTATAAGTATATTATATCACCTTTTTCTGTTAAATATATTATTTAGAAAAAATAGAGAATTTGCATCCACTAACGAAAAAACTATAATTTGTTCATACACATAACAAATTATAGTTTTTTCGTTAGTGGATGCAAATTCTCTATTTTTCTAAATAATATATTTAACAGAAAAAGGTGATTATTATATTTTTTTAGTTATGCACCAAATCTGAATAGAAAAATAGGACAGAATCGACGAAAGCTCCGATGTGGGAGGAGGAGGGGACCATCTTTACACGTGTATATTCTTTCTAAGTATCTCTACAAACACAACTTTGGTAGCTCTGATTAGCTTGTGTAGCTCTGATTAGCTCCACTAATCACGATAATTACTTGGGATTATTTTATAAAATAGATTAAGAATCCCAACCACAATTGAGTTCATTGGAATCAACCCCAAACCATTTTAAAAGAAGATTATTATACACATGTATTATATTGTATCATCTCAATTTTATTTGCTGGTATTCAAATATCACTGGTTAATTAAGCACCTAATTATATTTATGTCTATAGGTTCGAGGTCTTGACAATTATTGGTATGTCAAATTTATACTTTCTAGAAAGAAACTAAACTACTTAGCTTGTTATATAAAACATTATCATCAGTATATGAACTTATTCAATTAATCAAATATATACAAATTGTACACCATTTTTATGAGTATACAAGTTTTAAGCATATTAGAGATGATATATGATAAGTCAATATTTGGTAATGAAGTACTTTTTATCTGACAAAATAAGCCAACCAGATGACGGGAAAAAAGTTATATATTGTGTTTTTTGTAGATTAATGAAACGTTATCAATAAAACTAAACACCATAGAATATATGTTAAAGCATTTAAATAAACCGTAATTTGGAATGAGAATCTGATAAAGCTTAAGAAAATAAACTCGTACAAGTTATAACTTAATTAATTAGCTCCTTGCTTTTTGCATATTATCAGTGCACTACTGACGGATAAAACAAAAGACAAAATATGCTGTCATAACTCATATGTACAAGTATTCTTGAGAACTCAACTAATCTTTAATGTATGAGCAAAGCAACCTCTTAGTGTTTAGTATGTGAGGCCAACAAGTGACTCGAAAGAAATTATGAAAGTACGAAAGATTTGGGAAAGATCGTGAAAATGTGAATAAATCTACTTTTACTTTTCCAAAACAAATATTGTTAGATTATAATCATTTGATTAGTGTAGGTACTTTAATAAGATGCCGGTAACTTAGATACATGTTCCTCGAATGAAAATATTGTGATGAAATTAGTGCATAGCCATAGGAATTATAATCAACTTTTCGTAAATGTGATTAATTGATGGACCACTCATATATTAATTTTAAAAAACTTACTACGAAGCAAATTAGAACATACTGTACAATCAATAAATATCTACTAAATGGTACATACATGCAGCAAAATTATACGACTGTATTTATGAATAGACTGCATATAACATGTGCATTCCTAGAGAACATATATATGTTATATTGTGAAGACAGATTTTGGTAGGGTTTAGTGAATAAAGCCAACAAGTGAACACATGAAACAACTTGGAAAGTTAAAGATGGTGAAGAAAATAGTAAAGTGAGAGGGACGTGGTTATACGAATTCTAAACATATGTGGTGTGCTGAAATTCAATACATGCAATCAATAATTAGATTTTTGCGAAAATTAAGTTTATTTAAGTAAATAAAATAAGAAATCAGTGATAAGGGATTTCAAAGTGGTGAATATCTTGTGATCTCTTTTGATTTTATCTTTACACATTCGCTATGTCTTTTTTTTTCCTCCCGCCACGCATAATGAAACCTCTAATTTATATACTTCAAAATTACCCTTCTTTTAGTTTATTTTGGACTGACTTCTTCATAGATCATGCTTATAACTTTACTTTAGGAGGTGGATTCTGCCTCCTCTTAGTCCTTTTTATTGTTGAAAGTAGATTATGCATCCCTAATAATGTCTGACCCCCCATTTTTTAAAAATAAGTCTACTTAGACTAAAAGCCTAATGCATGCTAAAGATTGGAGCTGTTAAAAAATAAAACATAATAACGAAAGCGACGTTTCCAATCTAATTCCATGCTCGAAGGACCACTCGACCAGGAAGCATGTTTAGTCCACAAGTATGGACGATACAATCTGATCAGCATTTAATACTCCATCCTTTTCTAAATAAGTGTGATTCTAACCTTTTTTTCTTGTTACACACAAACTGTCACTTTAGAATTCCAATGCAAATTATACTTTATTTCAGCTAAAAATTAATTGCAAACTTCATTGGTTTTATAAATAATTTTATTTATCTGAAATACTATTGCTCAAAAAGGTGTAATTAATAACAATTTATATATATTTCAGCCACTTTATTAATCTGTGTGAAAAATATCAAAGTGACACTTATTTAAAAGCAGAGGGAGTATCTCGGAACAGGGTGAGCTGTATTTGCGTTGTATGAAATATATAACCTCATTTGACAAGATCGAATATATGATCTCAGCAGAAAGGAAGACAAGCTGTCTTTTATCGTATCTGAAGCTTCTTCACCTATAAAAGGACTTAGTCGACAAAAGAAATATCAGGTTTTTCTCGTCAGGGCTCCTAAAGAGATTTTAGGGAGATAAATAAGTGACTTCGATACTCATTGTATAGCGAGCGTGATTCAATATTGAACTCGCCTCACATTTGTATCCTCTTTTTCGAACCCGATTTATTTCTAAATAAACAAAATTTCTGACCTGGTTTATCCCTAACAGATTCATTAAACACTTGATTGCATTCCACTTTCAACATTTGGCGCCGTATGTTGAGACAAATCAAGAGTCACTCTACGCAAGAAGTATCTCAAAGAACCACCACAAACCTATAAAACCAACCAGACTATAGAAGGAGACGAATGCAACAAATGAGATGAACCAAAACCTACAAAAAAACCCCCATCAAGGGAAAGAACAGCCGTAGCCGCCATAAAGAACCTTCCCATAATCAGAACAAGAAAAATGACTGAAATCGACGAGGCGGCCCACGAGGAATCAAGATCAGACATCACTCCCCCAACATATTCCGATCCAGTAGTGGCCCCGAACAATCACAACTTGAAAATAATAAAAGTAAGAGTCACCTCTTCCATTCGCCAACATGCAAACATCCCAATGATCTTCCAACTCCAATACGCATGACAGGACCTCTTGAACGAGTATTCCCAAACCAAAACGATGAGGGACCCATGCCAACGTGAAAAACAAACTAACCAAGCCGAGAATTGCCTAGATATCGACCTGAAACAACCAACGTCGAGCCATGCCACTCTCCAATCGAAGTTTCAGGAGTTCTGAAAAGAACAAGGAACATTTTTCGAATGAAATAATACGGCATCCCATCCATGAGCCCAGAGTTGAAATCCCGACATACTATGGATACACCAACCCAAGACGCTATCTTTATCCTTTCATACATGATGTAACCATCATTGAGCCAGATGACTATTGGACAAAGGATAGACCTGTATGGATGAATGGAAAGCCTGAAGATGAACATTGGAATGGAGCATGCTGAGATTATTTCTCACTCAAGTGACTATGAAGAACATGTCGAACAAGCTGGAAAAGATGTGGATCAGACTCATGGACGAGTTAGGCCTTTCTCAGTCCAAAAGAAGATCAATAACGAAGTCGAGGATCCATTCTCTTTCTCTAATTAGCCAGCCACAAAATTCAAGGAGTCATCAAGCATAATTAATTATTCAGTCTTCTAGACAATTTTAGTTTCAATTAAGTTTTTCTTTTTTTCTACAAGTTTTAGGAATTTTCGATTTCCTTCTCTTTTCTACTTAAACTCTAACTTGTTTCTGAACAAATCAATCATCTTTTATTATCAAAAACTTCTTTAGAAACTTTGATTCCTTTGTTCATCATTGAACTTCTAACTTCCTAGGAGAGTGATTTATAAGAAGAAATTTCATCTCTGATCAAGTGATCATTCAACGTCGAGCTGCCTCTCACAATCAGAGAAAAGAAGATTGGGTTTTTCTCCCAGATCTCCTTGAAAGAGACTTAAGAGAGATAAACTAATATCATCGATATTCATTGTATAGCAAGATCGATTCGATAATTGAACTCGCGATGCATTCGTAACCTCTTTTCTAATCCTGATTTACTTCTAAATAAACGAGATTTTCGATCTGCATTATTCCGAATTAATTCATTAAACACTCTCAATATCTATCTTATTTGCTAAGTTAAATTTTGAATACTCGCCACACAATAACATTAATTAATATTGTATGATTTTAGATCATAACAAACTTTGATTGGAACTTACAAATCCGTTAAAAATACGAATAGATGAATGATGAACTATAAATTTAACTACGAAATGCATGTCATTTTCCCTAAAACAGAAAAAGTAACTTAAGTTGGTTTTGGCACGTGAATTGGAGAGAGAGAGAGGTAGATAAGAGGGGGATAATTAATCAAATACTTGAAATGGCAAGTGGTCAATCATGTTTAACTAAGGAAAGTATAGAAAACACAGTTGATCTCACATGCTTGTTCATATACATTATATTTACATTCAAAGAGAAGCATTCCCAGATAAAACTGTCTGTAAGCTAAGCTTCATCACTTTCCCTCCTTATGTGGTCATCATCAGCATTCCAAATTCATATATATCTTTCGAATATTATGTGTTTGGATCTTCCCTTGTATTTATATGGCTTTACCTGAGGATTTTCGTCACCTAAGTGGCTCCTAGTTAGTTGAATACTCCCTCTATTTCAAAATGTTTCATGTTTTTGCATTCTCACACTTATTAAGAAAACATATCAAGTTTTAGCTATCAATACATAACTATTTCCCATAGTTTTTAACCAATAGAATTTTAATAAACATAATTATGTTTTTTGAAGTTTACAATTTATCATTAAAAATGAATTATGTATATTTTTGAAACAAAATTTTATCTAAACCATGGATCTTTTTGAAAAGGAGAGATTATATAATTTTAAATTCCTAGATAGCTATGTAGCTTACAGCTAAATTTATTTGCTATTTTCTCAACAAAAATCTACTATTGATTCATGCCACTTAATATATCTCAAAATCCACTCAAAAATAGGATACATAACTTCGATTACGTGTATAAGAAGTAACTCTAGAAAAATGTATAGACTAGAGATTAAGAATGAAAAGTATATGTTATTGATTATGTGAAAAGATACAGCCATAGAGAGAGGTTATCGAATACCAAGAGTATAAAAGAGTATTTAGACTATAGGTTTGCTATCCTAGAATTTGGATCTCAATCTTCTTGTTTGGTTCTTCTTTTTTAGGTCTTGAGAGTTGGATCGTAGCAGGCATGCGATCTTCGGTGTGTATCCAGTGCTTTATGGTCATCTTTTGATGTCTTGACCATTGTTACCCTTCGATTAGACCTCGTCAGCTCGGCAGGGACTGTTTCATCAGCTCGAAATGGGCCTTTGACCTATATGGGCCTATATTGTTTTCTCAGGACCTAATGACGTTAGTCTGGACTCCTGAAACGAGTCAGAAGTACAGTGAAACCAACCTCCAATAATAGCTCCCCCCCCACCCACAGAGTCTGGTGTGTCTTAAGTTGTCAGACGAGTCGTGTATTGAGTCCGACTTGAATGGTGTATTTAAGACCAGTGGTTTATAAATTTCAAATCTTGGTCCGAGATTCCGGTTTAATGAATTGAGTAAGGTTAGATTGATGTACATCAAGAGATACAGTTGCTTGGAATGTGAATTGCTTCATTGTTGGTATTCATTTCATTGCTTGGTTTTTGGGGCTTTAAGACATGAACTCTTTGTGTACCTTCTTTTCTATTTTTCTTATTTTGATGGCTTATGATCTTCTTCTGCTTCTCCATTGCTTTCATGTGTTATTATTTTCTGAATTTCTTTCTGATTTCTCTGATTGAGTTTTGATATCCTCTCCTCGTGATGAAGTGTTTGACGACTCTTCACAGTTCTTCATTTGTCGGTGATGATTACTGTTGGTTTGTCAGAAGATGATAATTTTCCCATCGCTCATTGTTTCTCTGCTGGTGCTGGCAGGCGACTTAGGAATGTCACAGTAATCAGTTCGTCGTTTGATTCAGGCTCATGCTAGTATCTATAGGGAGACCACCATTGCGAACCTATCTGGGAACCCTAGTGGGTAACAACCTTAGGTTGTTCTCTCTCATCCAGTGTTTTATGTTTGGAAGTTTTCAAGTATGGAGAAGTTTGTTTTTGGTTTGAGGGAGGGTATAGGGATTCCTCCTGAAATTGAATTTCTTCTCCCTTCCGTTTTCGAAAAGGTTATTTACTATTTATTAATCATTTTTGAACGAGTGTTATTTATGGTTTTCTGTTCTTCATTTTTTGTTGGGTAATGTCAGAGACCTCGGATAATGATCTCTCAACTCTCTGTCAGAGATATACAATCTGTAGTCAGACTTGTTGTGCTGGCTGGTAAACTCGGCTGGACCATAAGTCACATCTCCTTGAGCTCTTCACGGCTTTCAGTTGTATTTTTGGGAAGACCGGGATGTATTACCTTTCTGGTAGTCCCCATATCATAACTGCACCAAATAGCAAAGTCGCGAACAGGGAGGGAAAATATATATTTTTTTTTTGTGAATATTGACGTGAATTCAATGCTCTTTATATTGTGCACATTGTACGGCGAGATTGGAACAAGAATCCTGGTTAGTTGTGTTGCTTAAGAATCTTTTTACATATGTTTTCAGTTCCACTGATTGTTTTGTTTTGCAGTGCGTCTCGTGAACCCGAAGCAATATATCTACGATCTCAGCTTGATAATTGAGGAGATTAAATCTGTCCCGGCAAAATCTTGCTGTGAAGACTATTACTCCGACCCGCATTGAGGTGGTCTTTGGTATCATTTTGGTAAGTGCTCCTTTTCCTAGTTTGGATTTTTGTTTGTTTGTTTTTAAGCTTAGTCCATGTGCGTGCGATGCAGCTATCCTTGCAGATCTTCCCCCTCCTCCCTTGCTTTCTTCTCAATGTGCTGCAAAACATCCTCGAGTTTTGACTTCTGCCTGAGCGGATGATGTTTTGGGGTTTGAAAGAGAGAGCTTATGAGCAAAAAGGCAAATGATGCGGTGAATAAGGTTGACATCCTTCCATTTTCAGTGGAGAGGTCTGGGTGGTCTAGTGCCATCATTGCTTCCATCTGACGACTCTCTACTTCTCTTATTTCTGAATGTCTCATTTTGGGCGTTGAAACGACATCTTTGAGATGTCAGCCTACGGTTAGCTCTGCGTCGGAGAGTACTTCTTTGTCATCTGGCACACAGCATCTAAGGGCTTTTGAGTTTGAGCCCAAGGAATGTTCTTCTTCCGGCCTCAGAAATGATTGTGGCTACTTCGTTATTCCTGGGAGGAAGTATGAGGAAATATGCCATAGTCTTTCAGGCTCCTGGTTATTTTTTTTCTTAGTGACATGCCGTCTTGAGTTCGTCTCTACAATAATTTCCAATTAGTTGGCGATCTTGTTCTTCCCGAGGAACTTATAGTCTTTGGACACAAGACTTATGAAGGCGTCATTCAATTGATTGTCTTGGTACCGTTTATCGTTTTGTACCTTCTCTATTTTTGGAATTTTTGGGTCTAATTTTGTGGTATGTTATGGTATAGCTTATGTGATGGTGAATTGTCTTTTGACAACTGAGTGAAGAGGATTCACGCCGTATTCGAGAGAGTTTTTGAGGTTCAGGCAGGTTCTTCCCAAGGCCAAGCTGCATTGAAGACTGAGCCGGTTAAGAGTCATGCGGATGTGGTTTATGTTGCTGTTTTGGATGATCGGCTCAAGGGTTTGGATGCAGAGATCGCGGTACTGACAGAAAATGTTGGAGATCTTGAGGCCTCGGACTCCGTTTTTTTGTGCGTGTGTAGCCGAAATACAACTTTCCATAAATCGAGTCAATGACATAGCTGAGAGGCGAGAAGTCAAACTGAAGAAGAGTGTCAAGGATGCTGTAGGAGGAAATCCCAAATTTGAATTACAGCTTGGCTTTATCATGAAGGATAATGAGGAGATTCAGAGGTTGACTGCTCTAAGGGTGGAGGATACCCACAGAGGCGTGCTATCTGCCCGTCGTGCTATTGAAGAAAATGTACAAATCATTTTGAGAAAGTCAAACAGGGTATCATTGATTTCCAGCTGGATTGAGCTCATCAATGAGCTCACAAAGCAAGGATATGCTGGTTTTGGGCGAAGATCGGATATTTTGGGAACAATCCTTAGCGGAATTTTGGTCTGACCTTGCTGCAATGGAGGTCATAACGCTCGATCCCGAAAGAGACATCGTGTCCTCCTATTTCTGAAGATGCTGTGAAGGCTTATAGTTTGGTTGTTTCTCCTTCCGTTGCTGATGTAAGTTCCTGAGAATGGATTGTGTGGGGCCTTTTAGTAGCTTCCATTTGTAGACTTCTTTAGGGAACTTTGAGCACATGTGAGGGTTTTAATCATGTGACCATGCCTGGAAGGCTTTAATCCAACAACTATTTTACGTTATTGTTCGTTTTTGGCTCTATCAATTGTGAAATAAATTTGTGTTTATGTTTGTAGTAGTATCTTCCAAGAGTTTTTGTTTAGTATGTATAACCACCATCGGACGCATGAAGGCATGGGTTAGTTCTGGGTCAAATTAGGTGCAAATGTGGTTCGGCTTATCTTGTATCAGATCGGTTTTGGGTGCGAGCGATTCATCTTATCATGTACCCACTTGAGCGTTTCTTAGGATGCTTGGTAGTTTCTGTGTTTATCATGTGTTTACGGGAAGAACCAGATTTTCTGTTCAAATATGTGTTCTTAAGCTCATGCAGAGCGTGATGAGTGAACTCAAAATATGTTTCTCATGGAGAGGGTGTCATTTCACCAAGGCACCTATTGGATATGCGCTAAAAGATCGGTTACTGCCTGACCAGGACACCGATGTAAAGAGCTCACGAGCTTTAAACCATGGGGCTTGCATAATATATAGAGATAAAGAGCTCGTTAATGTAAGGAGCTAAGAGCACCCGCAATGGGAATCCTTAAGGGGAAGTCCTTAGGAAAAAAATAATTAAATAATCAATCGACTCCACTAAAAGTTAAGGATTCATTCCCGAAAATTCCTAAATAAGAATTCATTCTTATTGAATCCTTACACTATTTGCGGGTCCCCACGAGACGTGGCGACCCGCGATTGGTTGATATATTTTTTTTTAAAAATCTAAAAAAGAAAAAAATAAGAATTAAAAAATCAAATTCTAAGAGCAGCCACATTAGAGTATCAATTGGGGTTCATGGGTGTGGTTTCCTAGGCCCGATAAGCAAAAATAAATAAGAAAATGGGCTAATATTGGTGATCCGGTATCACGGAAGTGAACCCGTTTGATACCGGTTCAAGCCACGCGTCAAGCAGCCATTTGTATCGCCTTCTCGGGTTGACGACGACGAAACACGGGTTGCTCGTGTGTGAAATCATTTTCCCCTCTTTCCGAATAAACTAGGGTTTCAGAGTGTCTGAGGCGATTCGCGTGGGACGACGACTGCCTCCACGATTCTCCATCAAATCGACGACGACCTGTCTCCTCGACGAACCCAGGTGAGTTTCAAGACGATTGAACGGTTTAAATAAGGCGATTTTTGGTGTTTCGAAATCGATTTGGGGGTTTCGAGAAATCGATTTGGGGGTTTCGAAATCGCTTCGGGGGCTTTGCTGTAGGGTTCTTAAATCGATTAGGGGGTTCCGTTTAATTGTTCTTAATCTCATGAGGGATCGATTTAGGGTTTCGATCTCCACTTGGGGGTTTTGTAAATATGTTTCGAAATCGTTATGTTCTAATCAATAGTCGGTTCTGGTACAGATGGATCCCTCGGAAGAGAGAAGAGATATGAAGAGGCATAAGGAGTCCATAGAGATGCTAAGATACGTATGCGATTCAGAATACGGGATTCCTAAAGGGTGTCCGTGTGGGGGGAGAATCATTCACGAGGTTCGGGAGAAGGATGATTACGACACTCAGCCTGGGAAGCGCTATTTCACATGCAAAAACTACGAGGTAAGTGTCAATCAAACTCATATCTAGGTACTAATGTCGCAGTTTGTTGATTCTGAGTTTTGCTTTGTTTTACCCAAGGCTGATGGGTTCCATTATCGTCAGCCTTGGGTGGTTGGTGTCCAGGAGGAAATCGAACTGCTGACTAACCGGGTGGTGGAGGCTGAGCAGGGGATGAAGGCTTTATCAAATCTCAATAATAAGATGCAGACACTGGAGGTAAGTGTTTTTTACTTTTCATTGTCTCATACGATCTTTTTATGTCACTAACACATTTCATTTCTATGTGCAGGGACAGGTTAAATTACTGACTGAGCAGGTTCATAACCTCATTCTGCAGGTCGGTCACCTGGAGAACGTCTGCTTTGATTGAAAACAAAAGGTATTACTTGAACCTGTATTTCTAAATGTTGTAGCTAGTAACTTATGAATTGTCTGTGTGAATGTATCCGTGTGAATGGGGTTAACTACATTGATCTAGAACTGGTAGAGAACAAGTAGCCGTAGACAACACTTGACTAGAACTAGTACAACTAGTTATGACTTAGTTATAGATATTAGACTAAAGTTAACTAAATTTCATTAATTATGTTGGTTGGTTGCTGTGATTCTTGTCCGTCTTAAATCTACGGATTTGATGGGTAATGAATGCTATTAAACTTTAAGTTGTTGTGAAATTAACTATTGCTAGTGAATGCTTCTATGAAAACTAGTTTAAAAACAAATCAAGATCCAGTTAAAATAAACACAAACACTTCTGAAAACACAAACGAAAACCACAATGAATCCTCTCTCTCAAAACCATCCTGGTTACGTTAACATGTTAACTTCCCTGACCCGGCAAGCTGAAGACTTAGGGTCTTCAGAGGTTACACTCTCCCAAAACCCTGCCGGGTACGTTAACATGTTAACTTCCCTGACCCGGCAAGCTGAAGACTTAGGGTCTTCAGAGGTTACACTCTCCCAAAACCCTGCCGGGTACGTTAACATGTTAGGGTCTGCAGAGGTTCCTCTGTCCCAAAACTTTAACGCTTATGTTCCTCTGTCCCAAAACCAACCCGGGTCTCCCGAGGTTCCTCTCTCCCAAAACCAACCCGGGTCTTCTCAGAAACCTAAACCCCTAGAAAGGAGAAAGTGGTCTCCAAAAGAAGACATTGTCCTGATCAGTGCTTGGTTAAACACCAGCAAGGATCCCATAGTGAGTAACGAGCAGAAGGCAGGGGCCTTTTGGAAGAGGATCGAGGAATATTACAATTCAAGCCCTCAGTTAACTGGCTTTGCTACTAGAGATTTCAGTCAGTGTAAGCAGAGGTGGGGGAGAATAAATGCCGAGGTCGGGAAGTTTGTGGGAAGCTATGAGGCTGCTTTGAAGGAGCAATCTAGTGGACAAAATGAGAATGATGTCATGAAGGCTGCCCATGACATCTACTTAAATGACCAAGGGTGCAAGTTCACTGCAGAACATGCCTGGAGAGAACTCAGGTTTGATCAGAAATGGAAATCACACTCCGTCTCTGGTGCAAAGGAGAAAGGGAAGGAAGCTGCGGACAAGGTGCCTGACTCGGAAGAGGTAAGGCCTCCAGGTGTGAAGGCTTGCAAAGCAGCCAAACGCAAGAAGCATGGTAAAGAAGCAGCGTATGATCAATTGGAGAGCATGCTAGAGGTGAAAGAGAAGATCTCGAAACAGAGACTTCTTGAGCGTCTCCTTGCCCACAAAGAACCATTGTCTGATTTAGAAGTCTCTCTAAAGAACAAACTAGTGTCTGAAATGCTCTAATCTGGTCCGTGGGTTAAGTTGATTTGATCTGATCTTGGCTGCTTTACTTGATATATTTATGATTTCTAGTTTCTTGATATATTAACTTACTTGTTCTCAATTTTTTGTGCAGGTCACGGGTTGTACTTGTCTACTAGCTTCTCGGTTGTACTTGTCTACTAGCTTCTCGGTTGTACTTGTCTACTAGCTGTTTGTGTCACGGATTGTATGTTTTATCCACGGCCAAGTGCATTATTTTGTTTGTTTGTGCACTTGTTTTATCAGTCACGGGAAAGTGTAGTGTCATGGTTGTCATGGTACTATCTACACTTGTTTTTTCAGTCACGGGTAGTCATGGTTGTAATCTCTTGAATTTTATAAATATTGTATCCCTTGAATGCTTTCTGATATGTTTGATATATTTGTCTCTCTATTTCTCTGGTTTAAATTGTATATCAAAGACAAACTCTATCTCTCAACTTCTATGTTATGAAGATAAAATGAAACTGTCTTCTTCTTCACTTCTTCTTCTTCTTCACTGCTTCATGTGAAGCATCTAAAGTTTGATCGACAGCCTGCTTCTTCTTCACAGAAACTTCTTCTTCACTTCATTTCACTTCTGCTTCCCAATAGAATTGTCTTCCAAATACTTCACTTCCTCATCACAGGTCTATTCTTCCTCCTCAAATGACTTAAGAAACACAATCAAATTTTTACAAAACAAACTTATCAAATTGTCTTCAATTTTTTTTTTAAAAACAAACTTATCAAATTTGTTTGGATTTATTTACTTTAAAAAGACTTATCAAATAGTCTTGAAATTATTTTGAAAAACAAACTTATCAGATTTGTTTGGATTTATTTATTTTAAAAAGACTTATCAAATTGTCTTGAATTTATTTATTTTAAAAAGACTTATCAAATTGTCTTGAATTTTTTTTTAAAAACAAACTTATCAAATTTGTCTTGAATTTATTTATTTTAAAAAGACTTATCAAATAGTCTTGAATTTATTTTGAAAAACAAACTTATCAGATTTGTTTGGATTTATTTATTTTAAAAAGACTTATCAAATTGTCTTGAATTTATTTATTTTAAACAAAATTATCAAATTGTATGTTTTTATTTATTTTAAACAAACTTAACAATGTTGCAGATAACTAGATTCAATGTCTTCCTCATCCTCTAGTGGTATAGATGAAGCTCTTGAAGAAATGGTCGAGGAACAATTTGAGGAAACCTTCGAGTCAATAGTTAATGGTCAAGAAAACAACTCGAACAGACGAGCTTATATCGAAAGATTTCGGGAAGATGGCCACACTCAACTTTGGAACGACTATTTCAGGGAACATGCTACATACTTACCGGCCATGTTTAGGCGACGTTTTCGAATGAACAAGCCATTGTTCCTTTCCATTGTCGATCGCCTAAGAAATGAAATTACGTACTTTCAGCAAAGAAGAAATGCTCACGGAAGGTACGGGCTATCTACACTTCAGAAGTGTACAGCAGCTATACGTATGCTGGCGTATGGTCAATCCGGAGATACGTATGACGAATATCTCCGACTTGGTGAAAGTACTGCACTTTTATGTTTGGATAATTTCACTACTGCGATAATACAATTGTTTGGAGATGAGTATCTAAGAAGACCTACGGCTGATGATCTTCAACGATTACTCGATATGGGTGAGGTACGCGGGTTTCCAGGGATGGTAGGCAGCATCGACTGTATGCATTGGGAGTGGAAAAACTGCCCAACAGCTTGGAGAGGACAGTACACACGTGGTTCAGGAAAGCCCACAATTATCTTAGAGGCAGTGGCATCACAGGATCTATGGATATGGCATGCATTTTTCGGACTTCCAGGTACCCTCAACGATATTAATGTTCTTGAACGGTCACCAGTTTTTGATGACATTGTACAAGGTCGAGCTCCGAAAGTTAATTTCAAGGTCAACAACCACAATTATCGTATGGCGTACTACCTTAGCGATGGAATTTATCCGAAATGGTCAACATTTATCCAATCAATCTCACTTCCTCAAGGTCCTAAAGCAGAGCTATTTGCTCAACATCAAGAAGCCGCTAGAAAAGATGTCGAACGTGCTTTTGGAGTTTTGCAATCGAGGTTTGCAATAGTTAAAAATCCAGCACTACTATGGGACAAGGAAAAGTTAGGAAGGATTATGAGAACTTGTGTCATACTGCACAACATGATAGTCGAGGACGAACGACATGGATACACTCTATGTGGTACACATGAATTCGATTCGGGAGAGTCAAGCAGAAGTTCTCAGGTTGATGATATCAGCTCCGCTACGGAAAGCCTTTCTAATATCGGTCAAATGCGTGGCATTCGGAATCAAATTCGGGATCAACAATTACATAATCGTTTGAAAGCCGATTTAGTTGAAAATATATGGCAAAATTTGGTAATGTACAAGAATAATCTTTGTATGTTTATGATTTCTTAATGTATTAAATAGTTAAAAAAAAAATTTAAAAATTTTAAGAACCTCATGTTCGGGTTCACTAATGGAAGAGCAAACTAAATAGAGGTTTATAACTATTCACGGTCCCACCTAAAATATATTAATAAAATTCTATGAACCCGATGTGGGGGTTCTCTAATGTGGGTGCTCTAAGGATTCCAATGGGTAACACCATTGCGGGTGCTCTAAGGAGCTCATATTAACAAATGAATTTTTTATTTTGTTTATAGTTGAATCCGAACTGAGTTTCCTACATACCCAAAGATGGGATCAAGCCTTGTCGTACTTAACTTTATTACAATGTGTGAGGTTCATCAAACTTTTTTTTTAAGTGTTACCACAGTTTGCTTCTAATATTCTACCGCTCTGTCCCTCGTGCTTACTTTGTTTTTTCTCTTCAAGCCCTGGTTGTTGTTGGTTAGGTCGCCTTTATCAATGCTCATGGATGTAGCATAGTCTTGCTGCCTTTTGACTTCTGTGTATCGGTTTTATGCCTCCAGTTGTTGGGAATTTGATGCACTGATGGTAGGTTGATGGGACAGCTCGCATTGCATGGATTCAAGGTGTTCCAAGGATGATATTGTACATATAGAGGGAGTTGATGATTTGTGAACTTTGTGTCCAACATGACTTCGCCAACATAGTTTGGAAGTCTTATGGTCCCTAAGGGCCTTTGTGACAAGCCGTTGAGGCCTCTCAGAGGTTGCTTGGACGGTTTAGTATGAAGTCGGTTAGTTCCATTTTTGTCCAGTATCTTTTTAAATCATGTTTACCGAGCGGCCAGTATCAACTAGTGACATGTTTTTCTCGTAATCTGTCAGCATTATCTCTATGACCAGTGCATCATTGTGCGGAAAGTCTAAATTCTCTGTATGTTTCTCTTTAAACTGTACGATTGTGTCGTCTTCTATCATCTCCCTAGCTCTTGTGGACACATAGTTCACTCGCCTGCCATACCTTTTTATTGCTCGTACTGAACATCACCAAAGGGATTTACTCCCATTATCATATTGACTATGTTCTTGAGGTTGGTGGGCCCGGTGCTACTGAGCTCTTGGCCTTCTGATCACTCTTGGGATTGTTCGAGTTGTCATTATTCTTCAGGATGCCCTAATCATTCTTCCTGAAATTTGGAGTAAATGAAGTTTTGGGAGCCATTACATTCTTGCTTGGTATGCCGTTCTCTGTTTTGATAATCGCATAATTTGTTAGAGTTGTCTTTTTTTTTTTAACATCCTCTCTATTCCATGTATTGGACCTTGTTTTATTCAATCAAGTTTTTAAAGCTTCCTTCTCTGAATCACACATTGGGTTTGCTTCCTTCGCTTACTTTACAGGATTGATCTCTGGAGTTTCCGTCTTTTTATGATCATTGATTTCCTTTCTCAATGAACATAGAGTAGTCTGTTTGAAATGGATGATATTATTGACCTCTAATCAAGGAAATCAATTGAAAGCTGTTCCTGCTAAATTATCAACAAAGAGTTGGTAGTAACCGGCATTATGTTCTCCATCTTTAAAGCGAGTTCGCCCCATTATGATGCAAAAGGCGTTCATGTGAGCAAGGAGGTCTATTATTCGTCGTACGAGGGAAACTTGAGTTTGATGTTTGGGATGGGAATCATGGTGATGCGATCTGTAAATGGTGTCCTCTGTGATTCTTCCATGACTCTGTCCACTTCAGAGGCCGAGCTGGTGGCCCAATGGAACTGAGATTGCATCATTCAATGTTCAGCTTGGGTTTTTGCTAAATCTGGTTTGAGACCCCCGATCTTACCTTCTCTTTGTCGTCAGATCGGGATCAAAAGTAAATCATTACACTTCGATTTGACCTGATGAATAGAGTGAAACCCGCCTTCAAACACCATCAAAAGTAAATCATACCGATTTTTTCCGGATCTATCCTAAAAAATAGTTGTTGTAGTATAATGACAACTAGATTTTGATCCGTGCGTCCCACCCGAGTTCGAATTTTATTTTTAAGTTTAGATAGTAAAATTTTCTATGTTAGTCTTGGTTATTTGTTTGAAAACCTACTTTTGTAAATACAATTATTATGTGAACTTAAATATAATCCTAAAGGTTGATAGTTTATGCGATTCAATTAAAGGTTTGGTTTTTTCATTTGTTTGATATTATTTCCGGAATCACATAAACTATGAACATTATAAATATAAAATAACTCTTTTTATTGTTTTTATGCCGTTAATTAACTAATTATTTCAAATCATTACCTATATCATATATATATGTTGATTATTATTATGTATTTAATTTTTCCTATTGAATTTGATTTTGATAATTAAACCAATATTTTATGCATGAAATAACATACTTGAGAATTATTTTGTATTTAATTTCTTATGATCCGGATCCGTTATTCAAAGTGCTAGATTTCTTTGAAATAATTGATTTGTTTTTTCAGTTTATATAACAACTTATTGTATATATAAAAGTTTAGGATAACTTAATTTTATATATATCGAAATTTCAAAGTGCGGATTAACATTTGGGTTTATGTTTTGATATATTCTTTAATATTATACCTTTAAATTAATTTTACTATGATAGTTTTAAGGTTTTTTTCAAAAATATATTGTATTAAAATACCGAAAATATTAAAATAAATTACTGGAAATAACATGTTTCACCATATAATAAAATAGTATTATTATTGATTAATATTTAATATTTTATAAATGTATATATATATACAATATATAATATTTAATATTCTAACTTAAACAGTTTTCATTTTTATACATTACCTCTCAATCCCAACCTGTTTCACTATCTATATAATGGAATAATCTAAATATTAAATGCATTACCTCTTAAACAGTTTTCATTTCTCCTCTCCTCTTTTCCAAGTAGCATGCATTTTAACACCCTACACACAACAAAATAGCATTTTTAATTAGTGTGTGATCATAAATAAAACAATAATCAGAAATGTGGATCCGAGACCACGAGTCTACCAAGATCATTTTCAACTACACAAGACAATATAATTTCACGCAAGTTAGAGTATTTAAACATAAGTGGTTCTATATACATACAATAATTTTTACCATCATTGCGAAAACCTAAAAAGGACTAACATAAACAAATAGTTAAATACCACGAAAACATAAATACGCTTCCCAACCTAAGGAAATTTTTCCTCGAAATATCATTCTTATACTTTTCCTCTTCTTCTTCTTTTGGCCAGACATATATCATTCACGTTAGTTTAGTCCCTGCACAAACAAAAAAACAAACAAACACTAATTATTAGCTTATTTGATGATGAACAAATAATTAGAATACAAAGAAACAAAAAGAAAATTATGAACTAAACAAAAAGAAAACAGACAGAGAACAAAGATGGTCGACTCAAAAAGGTTCAATGACTATTTATAGAGTAATTAGTCTGCTAGTTAGGTTGGTTAGGTTAGATAAGAAGAAAATTCTAAAGTATCTTGATGATCAAGTTTAATCGAAATCTTTTAGATTTGGTATATACTGATTCAATTATAGGATATTCTGATTTATTTTCCTAAACTAAATATATCGTTAAACTTTTATTTATCAGTTTCACGCAATAAAAGGTAACTAATTAAGGTACAATATATTTAATTCGTTCAGTATTTTTAGAATTACTTGCTAACGAATTTTATAGAAGAATCATTGATATTTTGAATTTCCTTGCACAAGAATATCCTTTCTGTTTTTAACAAAATCGTAAATATTGCAGTCATTTTGCGCAATAAAGGGTAACTAATTAAAGTAACATATATTTAATTCGTTCTGTATTTTTAGAATTACTTGCTAAGCAAATTTATAGAAGAATCATTGATATTTTTGAATTTCCTTGCGCAGGAATCACTTGAAATCAGGGAAAATATATGCTAACTAATTTTTTAAATTGGATTTGTTAGATATGGGTCAAGAATAATGGATATGTACTATAAAATTAAATATGTTATGGGCTACATAAAATACGGATCTGGAAACTATTGCTTGATTGTTAGGCATAACATAATTAAGAATATTCCCTTTTCAAAATAATAAATGATTGTCATTTAATAGTGTCGTAATATAATTAATAAGTATCAATTTTATGGGTGAATTAATGTTTAATAAGACATTTAATATTTAGATATTTCTTGATTGTAGCTGTGATTCAATTAAGAATATTCTTTTCAATATTAATTGATATCATCTTTCAAAAAGGTAATCTAGTTAGAAAGTTTAGATTTTTGGTGATTCACGCTAAATTAAAATATTTAATATTTAGATATTCCTTGGTTGTAGCAAGAAAATATTTAATGATATTTGTACAATATTAATAATGATTAATATATGAATTAGCTTTTTGTTTAGATAAGTTTGGAATTGTAATTACTTAATTTGAAATTTTTTTTTCATTAGTGTTCTATGAATTTTTATTAATTTTATGATATTTTGTATTCTTGAAAAATGAACTCTCGAAATTTTTATATTTGACTAAAATAAATAAGGTAATACTATATTTAAAAATTTTTATATAATATAACTATATATTTTCAGTTTGTGTTTTAATTTTTTCACAAAGAAAATAATATTTGCTTTTGTCAATATATGAATATCGATTTGTTTAGATAAATTATGGAATTTGTACTGGTAGAATCTGTAAATAAAAAGAATTATAAAAAGGAAATACTTGATTTATTATAAATTCAATGACTAAATATGTAAATAAAAGAAAGTAAATATATCTAAACACACTAATCTCGGATTAATTAAATAATTTTTTTTAAAACACCTAAACATGTTTCCAAACACATTTATCTAACAAAATGCTATCCAAATAGCCAAACAAATCGATTTTGTACTTCTGCTTTAATAATATAGATAGTGGTAAAAAATAATTTAACTGGAAATCTAAAGATGGAACAGTTACAATAATTCTTATACCAAAAAAAAAAGAAACGGGTAATTCCAGTTTTAAAAGTTGGTGACATGGATTACAAGCTAAGGCATGGGCAAGCGTCCAAGCTCTTTGACAAAGACTCTAATTTTTACGGCCTACAATAACCATTTTCAAAAAAGTATGTGTATTTTTTATATCAAAAACCATTTTAAAATAGTGCAATTTGTTTTATCTTATTCATTTTCTATGTTGGCTGAAATAAAATATTTTAGAAAGCTGCGTTCCTTTAGGTTCCAAACTGTACCTCCACATGATTTGTGTATATAGTAGGGTTATTAATTTTCAGTAGCTCTATTTTTGGTTTCATTTTTTTTCTATCTTTTAGAAAATCTATTTTAGTTTGTTATTGAGGCTGAATGGGAGTGAAATGTTTGATCAAAATTATGGTCAACTAGTATACCCATCAATATAAAAATATGTTACATGTAATTTGAGAGTGAATAAATTTGATTTTCATACATTTGGTTATTTTATTTTTTTCTTCTAAAATATCTGAGATATACATATTCCAAATGGTTACGTCTAGATAGCTTTTTTCTCTATTTGGTAAAATAGAAGAGTTGTTGAAAATTGAAATAGTATACTTACAAATTTATATTTGTATTTGTTGTTGTGAAGATTTCTTTTATATAATGAATAAGTTTTTTTTTATAATTATAATGGTTTTGTTATCAAATGTTTTACTTACATTTGCTCAAGAAGAGAGTAAAATCAAAACATCAAAAAAGGAATATGATAAGACAACATACAACAAGTATTACTTTGTCTTTTTTTGAGTAAAAGACATACAACAAATTTTGTTGCAGGTGTTCACTAACTCATTTATTAAAGTGAAAATAAAATAGTGTGGGTAACAGGGCTATCTTCCTGTAAGTGACATTTGTTTCCATTGTACCAGCCGTCCCAAAAATTCTCCTACCTGCTCAAAACATTAGTTAAAAAAAAAATTATTCCTCCACAAGAAAAAAATTATTCCTCCACAAGTATACCAAATAAATAAAAAACAAATAATTAATATTACCTCGGAAGGTTCTTGAAGAGAATATGTCGCACTCGTTTCCTTTGGAACT
Source organism: Brassica carinata (assembly GCA_016771965.1). Classification (NCBI taxonomy): domain Eukaryota; kingdom Viridiplantae; phylum Streptophyta; class Magnoliopsida; order Brassicales; family Brassicaceae; genus Brassica; species Brassica carinata. The sequence goes on along the minus strand of CM028689.1, from coordinate 11,353,524 downwards.
TTGGACACAAGTATACCAAAGCCTTGTCCTTTCTCCCTCAGTACCTGCACAGCACATATATTCTGGTTAATTACATTTATAAATGCAAAAAATAAAAAAATAAACGAAAATTTTCTTAATTAGGAGGTACAATGTTAGATTGTAAAATACCTTAAAAGCATCCTCGTCCGTACGATCATCTCCGATGTAGATGGGCAATTCATTGTCAGAGTGTCCGAATCCTAAAGACTCGAGCAAGAACTCGAGAGCTTTGCCTTTGTCCCATTTGATGGTTGGTCGAATCTCAATAACTTTTCTTCCTTGTGTTAACCTTAGCTTCGGATACTCACTCAATATCGATGTCACGTATTCTGCTACTATTCCCCAGTCCTACCATTACAAATCAACCATAAATTATTATAAAAGATAGATAAAATTAATTAAAGAATGTTTTGTAATTTCGACTTTAAGAGTTTCTGCCTTTGGATCAACGCAACGGTAATGAACGGATACACAGAACTTATTGTTCTCGACGATTGCTCCTGCTACTTCATTCATTTTCTCAACTAGACTCTTAGAGACCTGCATAAGATATTTATATATATGTTTTCTTAGTCGGAGGCTAATATGTTACCAAATAGATTTGTTAACATGACTTGGCTTAAATTTACGCAAAAAAAAAAATACAGATCAACATTTCTTATAATATGGGGAAGTAGAAAAAGGTAGGACTTTCGTGACAAAAAAAAGGTAATTCCAGTTTTAAAAGTTGGTGACATGGATTACAAGCTAAGGCATGGGCAAGCGTCCAAGCTCTTTGACAAAGACTCTAATTTTACGGCCTACAATAACCATTTTCAAAAAGTATGTGTATTTTTATATCAAAACCATTTTAAAATAGTGCAATTTGTTTTATCTTATTCATTTTCTATGTTGGCTGAAATAAAATATTTTAGAAAGCTGCGTTCCTTTAGGTTCCAAACTGTACCTCCACATGATTTGTGTATATAGTAGGGTTATTAATTTTCAGTAGCTCTATTTTTGGTTTCATTTTTTTTCTATCTTTTAGAAAATCTATTTTAGTTTGTTATTGAGGCTGAATGGGAGTGAAATGTTTGATCAAAATTATGGTCAACTAGTATACCCATCAATATAAAAATATGTTACATGTAATTTGAGAGTGAATAAATTTGATTTTCATACATTTGGTTATTTTATTTTTTCTTCTAAAATATCTGAGATATACATATTCCAAATGGTTACGTCTAGATAGCTTTTTCTCTATTTGGTAAAATAGAAGAGTTGTTGAAAATTGAAATAGTATACTTACAAATTTATATTTGTATTTGTTGTTGTGAAGATTTCTTTTATATAATGAATAAGTTTTTTTTTATAATTATAATGGTTTTGTTATCAAATGTTTTACTTACATTTGCTCAAGAAGAGAGTAAAATCAAAACATCAAAAAAGGAATATGATAAGACAACATACAACAAGTATTACTTTGTCTTTTTTTGAGTAAAAGACATACAACAAATTTTGTTGCAGGTGTTCACTAACTCATTTATTAAAGTGAAAATAAAATAGTGTGGGTAACAGGGCTATCTTCCTGTAAGTGACATTTGTTTCCATTGTACCAGCCGTCCCAAAAATTCTCCTACCTGCTCAAAACATTAGTTAAAAAAATTATTCCTCCACAAGAAAAAAATTATTCCTCCACAAGTATACCAAATAAATAAAAACAAATAATTAATATTACCTCGGAAGGTTCTTGAAGAGAATATGTCGCACTCGTTTCCTTTGGAACTTTGGACACAAGTATACCAAAGCCTTGTCCTTTCTCCCTCAGTACCTGCACAGCACATATATTCTGGTTAATTACATTTATAAATGCAAAAAATAAAAAAATAAACGAAAATTTTCTTAATTAGGAGGTACAATGTTAGATTGTAAAATACCTTAAAAGCATCCTCGTCCGTACGATCATCTCCGATGTAGATGGGCAATTCATTGTCAGAGTGTCCGAATCCTAAAGACTCGAGCAAGAACTCGAGAGCTTTGCCTTTGTCCCATTTGATGGTTGGTCGAATCTCAATAACTTTTCTTCCTTGTGTTAACCTTAGCTTCGGATACTCACTCAATATCGATGTCACGTATTCTGCTACTATTCCCCAGTCCTACCATTACAAATCAACCATAAATTATTATAAAAGATAGATAAAATTAATTAAAGAATGTTTTGTAATTTCGACTTTAAGAGTTTCTGCCTTTGGATCAACGCAACGGTAATGAACGGATACACAGAACTTATTGTTCTCGACGATTGCTCCTGCTACTTCATTCATTTTCTCAACTAGACTCTTAGAGACCTGCATAAGATATTTATATATATGTTTTCTTAGTCGGAGGCTAATATGTTACCAAATAGATTTGTTAACATGACTTGGCTTAAATTTACGCAAAAAAAAAAATACAGATCAACATTTCTTATAATATGGGGAAGTAGAAAAAGGTAGGACTTTCGTGACAAAAAAAAAAAGGTAGGACACCTGGTCAATCATGGGCAAGAACTCATTCGCTGCTTGGAAAAGAACACCTTTATTGTTCTGTAATATTGTCTCACAAAAAATATTAGGACCTGGTTAATTAATCTAGATATAGATTAGTCTATGAAAGTTGATGATAGTACCTTGTTATGTTTGTTTTGTTTGGAAGGTCCTTTGATATCCATTCCATGGCTACCGGCATAATAAAGTCCAGGGAGTTTCACAAATCTACGAACCTACAAAATTTATATTTTTAAAAACGTGAGTTTGTTTTTACTAATAAGTTCAAGATCTCGGTTTGAAACGCAGAATAATCTATTATATCTAATGGATTGAGAAAAGTGTTAAAACGTACCTTGTCACGGCACCTTCCGGTGACAATCGCGGTCGGGAAATATCTAGCCACACCTTTCACCGCATCTCGCATCTGAGAAACAAGAGAGTTGTTAGAAAAATGACAAAAGCCAAAGAATAAGAAAATAAGAAGAGAAGCAAACCTCATCAGTCATGTAAGCCTGATCTGGGTTTTCAACAATGGGCGATAATGTACCGTCATAATCGAGAAACATAACAATTTGTTTCCCCGTCAAAGATTTAGCGATCTCTTCAAACTTGCTTAACGCCGAGGGGTGTTGAGCCATCCAAGAAGAGTACTCATCCTCCTCACCCGACTCCGGGAGGGATGAAACGTTCCCTGGCCGGGTCTGACTAGGGGAAGAAGCTCTCATAGCTTCGATCCACGAGTTGTTCCGAGTTTGAGTTGGGTCAGCTTCTCTCTTCTGCACAAGTTTCCTCCGGGGAATGCTAATGCATCGGCCACCACCGGGATAAAACAGAGATTGGGTTGAGACAGGAACCCTAACTGCTAAGCTGATGTTGCCTTTTGCATCAGACATTAACGTATTATGGTTCGTCATTTAAAGAAAACAGAGGAGAGACTAAGAAACAGAGGAGAGACTAAGAAACAGAGGAAAAGGGTTTGGTGTGACCGTGTGAGAAAGACCAGTTATGTCAAGTCTGAATACATGTCATGATAGTACTCAAGGGTTGGTCAATTTATAAACTTCCTCTCAAAGAGTGAAAAGGCTTTTTCTTTGTACTTCTCCTGCCACATCATTTCTATTTGCTTTTTTTTTTCTTTTTTATAAATATATTCCTAGTTTTGATGTGGACTTGATAAATATAGGAGGAATATCGAATTTGTTATATATTTATTTTATAGCCAGAAAGTTTAATTAGTTTAGCAAATTTAGAGAGTTTAATGAGTTTAGCAAATTTAGTATTTTACTACAATTTAAATTCGACCATACTTAGATAATAACTCATTAAAAAGTTCAACCTCATGCATATGATGTCAAAAAAAAAACGCATTCATATAATGAAATGTAGGATCCTTGCAGTGCAATTGAAAGCCAAGGTAATGAAAATGAGGTATTTTCCTAGACATATATATATATATAGTTTTTGTTATTTAGTTGATGTTGTTGTTGTTGTTGTTGTTGTTGTTGTTGTTAAGATTATACATTTAGTTGTTCTATTTAGGTTTCGATGGAAATAATACTGATATATAAAATATCAGTGATTTGCAAAAGTGGTAGCTTTTGGTGCAAGTTGCAGTCTTTGTCTGTTTTTTTTTTTTTTTTTTTTTTTGAAACACCAGTCTTTGTCTGTTTATTCTTACTTTCTTTGATAAAATATTTTAAATATGATGGTTGGATAGTTTGAGAATAATGTTTAATAAACTCGAGCTTGGTTCCGTGGTTCGATAGCATAAACAAAAGATACCAAATATAAAAAAGCATGAAAATAGAGATTTTCCTAGATTTTCATATATTTCCTAGATATGAGTCGAACTTCCAACTGATTTCAGGTAAGAAAACCAGAAAATTTTGTTAAACAAAACAAAATGTCTTTTTTTTTTTAGTTTGACAACGAACAAAACAAAACGTCTAAAATAGCTAATCTTACATCGACCGGGAGGACCGAGTTATGAAACCATCAAGGTTTGTTACTAATTGATATATTTAAAATACTTCGAGAAAGTATTCATGTTTTTTTTGACATGGTTATTTCTTTTACTCAAATTTGAAGTGATTAAAGTAATCAAAGTAGAACAAAACGAAGCTCTCTAAAAAACATATCCATTCTATATGGTTTTTTGATACATCTTCTTTGTAACATCTTTGTTAGTCGAAATTGAACCATGGTTTAAGGGTCAAGAATATTTCATCAACAAGACTATTTATATCTATAGACTTTTGTGGATAGGATAAAATTATTAAAGATTTAAGAGTGTTCTACACCACATACCTCTATATGGATCCACCACTGCTGCCAGATGGCAAATCGGTTATCAAATTAGATAACATATTTTGTGAGAAATTTTAACTGTACAAACATAAAACTGCAGCGTGTAAATACTTGGTTCAGTGCATATTTCAAAATCTCTATCAACCATAACTATAATATCCCGAGTTGTGATATGTAGAAAGGATTAAGAAAATTGATTTGGCTATCTATGTCACCAAAGTTGACTTACCTTTTCTGTCACACATCCGTTTAGAACTCCAGAGTTAAGCGTGCTTATGCTGGAGTAGTGAAAGGATGGGTGACCTATCGAGAAATGATTCGTGATACCGTATAAGTGAAGCCAAAGCACAGGGAAAGGTCAGGTGGTGATTGAAGGGTCACTAAAACAATGATTTCAAGTCTTGGAAAATTAACGGACCGGCCGACGGATAGGATGGGGCCCATGGGCCAAGTGAGCGGGCGTGGGTGGCCTATTAGCCGTGGGCGGTCGGGGCGTTACAAGTGATATCAGAACTGGTTAGTCATCTCGGTTCTGACCCGAGAGGCATCTTGAGACCTGTCGTGGGGTGCAACGAGGACGTTGCGTTCTTTGAGAAGGAGTGAATTGTAACATCCTGAGTTGTGATATGTAGAAAGGGTTAAGAGAATTGATTTGGCTACCTATGTCACCAAAGTTGACTTACCTTTTCCGTCACACATCCGTTTAGAACTCCAGAGTTAAGCGTGCTTATGCTGGAGTAGTGAAAGGATGGGTGACCTTTCGGAAAATGATTCGCGATACCGTGTAATTGAAGCCAAAGCACGGGAAAAGGTCAGGTGGTGATTGCAAGGTCAGTAAAATAATGATTTCAAGCCTTGGAAAATTAACGGACCGGCCGTCGGATGGGATGGGGCCCACGGGCCGAGTGAGCGGGCGTGGATGGCCCATTAGCCGTGGACGGTCGGGGCGTTACAATAGCATTCTGAGTTACCCTGTAATAAGCCGTACGAAGGACTAACACGTGACCAAAAGAAGACCGGGTTAATCAGTAATAATCAATACAGTCTGGAAGAGAATGCAAAAGTTTAATGAGTATATGAAGATTATAAATGGGTTAAACAAAGGTATATGGACTAATCATGACGGTATAGCTGATAAGAATCATATGTAATCGACGCGAGTCGTTCAGTTTGTCCATTAAAACTACCAAGCACCCAAGAATGGTTAGAGTGCATCCATATCTATGTGACTTGTCTTTATGGTGAGAGAAACTTCAAGGAAACATAGTTATAAGGCAAGATGAGAAGAAATGAAAGAATTCTTGAACGGAATTATATCTCAAAGCCATAGCCCATTCGAATAGTCCATCAAAACGTTTGATGCGTTTCAAGAATAATAGGAATGACCTATTAAGGTTAACTAAGATTTATGACTTAGAAAATGATGTATTAGGGCTGAAGAAAGAAATTTTATTGGATCAAATAAAAGAGAGTTGGTTTGTGTACAATCCTAGATAACTTGTTTGGAGCATATGTCAAGAACTATTTAAATAAAGATTGTTTGACTTGGTTCAGGCTGAATGTGAGAATTTATAATGAGACTTGGAGGAGCCAATAAGATGGGAAGTTAATAATTCGATGTGGGAAATCTTGTTGAGTTGATCAGAACTTTCAGTTGGACATTTTGATGGGGAAGTTAATAATTCGATGTGGAAAATCCGTATCATAATTCACCATTTTTGTAGTTCTTTGCTTCAGCTGCTTTCGATGATGCCAAACCTAGTGTTGACATTTGTCACTTTCTAAGATGGATTGGTGGCTCAGGAGGGTAGTCAGGCCAACCCTCTCCTTTAGTATAAATAGGAGAGCTCTGTTTCATTATGAAACCAGAGTTCAAACTCGAAACCAATATAAAGAATATTTCTTTTCTGACTTAGTTTTCCGTCCTGGATCCAAATATGATGTTAGTTTTTTCCTAACTATGGTCGGATCATTCTAGAACCCATGTTTTGTCTAGGAGACTCGAAAACCCAACATAATCCGTAAAGTGTCTTTATTTCATTCCAAAAAGCCAAGGTAGGCTATGGTAATGCCGTTTGTTTTAATGCAAAGCAAGTATGACATATTTTGATATTGGTTGATGCTCATGGTCGTGGTTTATATTTGATTGGTCAAGCTTGATTGGAATATTAATGGTTGCATGACTAGGTGGTTAGTTAAGTCAATGAAAATGACATGTTGTAGTATTGTTAATTTAAAATAGAGAATCCTACTATAGGGAGATGTTGTTGTGATGGTTATGAGTGATATTGATGGCCGTGAATGATATTATTGATGTGTTTTATATGTAAAAATTCCTTGTTGGCCGTTGGGTCTCGATGATTAGTATGTAAAATGATTATGATATACATGAGTATTATGATTTGATATTATATATATTACTATGCATTATGAGGTGGTGTGTGGAAAGTGTTGTTATAGTCATTTGACAACCCATCTGTATGGAAGCACGGAGGGATAGAATTGCAACCTAAGGTTGTGCCGCGCATGACAATGCGCAATCCGGGCGTGCTGGTTTCTATAGGCAGACAAATAAGTGTAGACCATCGGTCATTTAGCCTTTGTGGCTATGATCGGTTTGAGTTTGTGGTAGATGAGATGGACAATGTAAAATGACAGGAAAGGACTCGAGGTGGAAGTGGAGGAAGTGATGGAAGTAATGTATATGCATATAATATAAATGAGTATACATTAGCATCATGGTCATTGCATATGTTGTTTTCATTCATGATGATTGTTATTTTGGGTTTGAGGGGAATTCATTATGCATGTATTGAGAATCGAACTCTCTGAGTAAATTATTTGCTCACAACTCTGTAGGTAACCATTAGGTGTCCACTTGGACTTGAGAAGCTTAGGGTAAGATGATGTAGAGTTGTGCCTTTTTGCAACTACAAGTATATGTTTAGTATGTATGGAAATGTTTTGAGCACAAGTTCCCAGCTGGACCTATATGTAACTTTTGGTTACATTTGAAGCCTAATATTATATGATAAATCGTGTTAATGAAATTATTGGATTCTGTATGATACTTGGTCTTGGTAGGGAACAAACTAGCTACTGAATGTATCTCAAGTTGAAAAACCTTGAGCTACGTTTACTAGAAAATGTGTTCTTGGACATTGATCAGGGATCTTTGGATTGTTTTGGAACTCTCAGTTAGATGTCTAGGTATACATTTGTGGCATCTTTAATATGGTTTGAGTTTAAATGATTGGTCATATATGTTCTTATTTGATTATTTCACAGCTGATCAAATCAATTTTAGCTTAGACTGGATCGAGGGTGTTACACCTTTTACCTTGATTTCATTATATGCCGTGTATAACTATAGTAGTACCCATCCCCCTGTCTATCTTGACAAATTTCTAAGTTCTTGATTAGTAGAATATCATCTGGGACCACCATGTATTTCAACAATCTATAATCCAAGTATTTTGCCTACCTTGATATTACATCACTAATTGATATTATAAAATCGACCACAAGAATAATTACTTTACGTGGTATCGTAGGAATCCAAGTATCATCTATGTTCTCTCATTACTAAAGTGATCTTTTTCCTAATACCCAATGGAAGTAAAGTTTTTGATGATGTAATATTTATCTATACTTAATAAGGGCTACGGCATGATGTAGCTTTTAAAAACAAGTTAAATCTGAAATATTTTTCTCTTATAACTCTTGTTAGAAGCCCATCTAAAAAACCGAAATAATCTTTAAAGTTACTTAGCTCAGAAGAGCTAAGTCGATAAAGAATTCTTATCAAAGGTGATTTTTTTTTTTTTGCTAACTTTATAAAAGGTGATTTTATAAGTGTATAAACTCAAAATACCACAAACAAAGAACATGTTGCATGAAGAACTCAGAGAGATCCAAATGCCACTTCATTTCGTTTGGAACTCCTAAAACGGCAGGTACGTCTTCACTTCTGTATAACAATATATATCAAATAGATATAATACACATTGTTTAGTACAATGAGATCACAAAAATACATTGAGACGTTACAAAATTGGTGAGTTGTTAGAATAATGAGATAGAAAATTAATGAAATTTCTACTCTTTCTAATAAAGTGACCAATATACACTAATTTTCCAATTGTAACTTATTCATTTTACTAAATTCTTAAACAATTATACGACTTGAGATGTATGGGTTTCACCCAGAATTCTGCGGTTAACATTTTTTCTTAAAATGTACTCTATATTAAGTGTTCAGTTACTATTAATAAGACTAAATCTTTGCAATTAGTTTTTTTTATTTTGACATCGAACAGCTATTCTATTAGTCAGATTGAACACGATTATCATATATCTTGGAACTGTATTATAATTTGTCATATCGTAAACAACTGTTTCAAACAATATACTTCTGCGGCGTTATATTGATTTCAGTGGCTATCCGCACAATTAAATTTTCTCTTTTGGTATCAATGAAGGGCACTACAAGTTCAAATCCTATTAAAAGCTTATACTTTATTAATTTTCTTTAGTTTGTGGACCATCTAGTTATATATTGGATATATAACTTTCGTTTGAGAAATTAAATTTGAAAATAAGTGTAAATGAGTCAGCATCGTTTTGGCTTGTTATAAAATCTCAGGAAACTATTCAAGAAAATTAACACCTCCTTCAACGACAAGGACATACGAATGCGACATGAGAATTAATTTAGAAAACTCGTTTTATAAGTATATATAGAGTATTGAATTCCGATTTCACTTTCGGCCAACGGTTACACTATTTTCAATGGAGCTTGTTATGATATTAGTTAATATAGTAGGAAATGGAAACGAAAGTTCCTAACAGCGTTCAAACAAAATGAATTGACTATTGGCTATTTTTCTTCTTCTAAAAGGCTCAGCACGCGTAAAAATGTATAACAAAGAAAAACAACACAACAGTCAAACTATGAGGCATGCGTGTGTGTAACTTTGGTGTATGAGAGATAAATATCTTGTTTGTGCACGCATATGATATCAAAATCCGGGTTTTATGTACATTTTTGTCAAAATCTTGGAAAAGAAGTTAGGCAAAGATTTTATAAATAGTGAATTACGCCAAAATATAGGCATTGTTGCCTGTATTATTCGTTCATGTGTAGCTAAGGCACTTTTACATCACTGTACACAAATTTTAGTTTCTCCTATTGGTCACACTGTTTTGGTAAACGGTCATAATATTCTTACAGTCTAAGATTCCTTTCTTAGACAAGGAATGATATTCGTAGAAAATCGTAGGAAAAGCGCGTCCAAATACACCGAACAGTACCTTTTATACTTCTCCAATGAAAATTTAAAACTATACCTCTGTACAAACTTTATCAATACTACAAAATAGTATAAAAAACTAAGGGTGCGCACTTTGGTTATTTTATTAGTTCGGTTCAAGTTCGGTTCGGTTTGGTTAATTTGGTTCTATAATTTTTCCAACCAAAGTAAACCATAATTGGATCAGTTTCGGTTCGGTTTGGATCGGTTTTGGTTCGGTTTGAATTCGGCTTGGTTTGTGTTTCGGTTCGGTTCAATCGGATTATTCTAGTTTACTTCTTTAAAGAGAAATCATGTTTTAAAAATATAAACACATGATCATGAAATCATCATGTTGGTGACTATGAAAAACTAAATTATGCTGACTAAATTCAATATAAAACCAAAACAAAAAACTTTAAAAAACAAAAAAAAATTTATAAGAACACAATCAATCAAAGTTAACTACGATAAATAGAAAATTAAAAAAAAACATCATTAATAATGCCTCTTAAAAATAAACTATGTAAATTAAATCTAATATAAAACTGAAACAAAAACTTTAACAAAAACCACAAAAAATTTATAAGAACACAATCAAACAAAGTAAGTAGAAAATTAAAAAAAAATATCCTTAATAAAGTTAAAAATGACTTTAATCTTAGGATTTTAGTATATTGTATATTGATAGTATGTTTAATTCAAATAATAACAAAAGCACATTGGTTATGAGTTCGGTTTAATTCAGTTTGGTTTGGATTGTCTTCGGTTCGGTTGGTTCGGGATGGGAAAATCTTAAACCTAACTATTTGTAATAGTCTTCGGTTCGGTTTGGATCGTCTTCGGTTCGGTTTTTTTTTCCACCCCTATAAAAAACAATCTAAATTTTTATTAAAAGAAAATCAAAATCTATAGTCTGTTTATTATAAAAAAAACAGTGATATTAAGAACATTTATTGTTGAAATATAGATCTTATTTCATTTTTCATGATAAATCATCCACTCATATAGTCAAGTCTTTTAACCATAGACATTATAATTGATAATATAGCTAACCCATTTAATCTTTCTTGTGATATGATAGACTGCAAATAATTCTTATCATCTCCAACTTCAAAAAACTTCTTCGTCTGTGGCTATCGACATCGAAATAGTCAACAATCTGCTATGAGAAATTGCTGTGTTTTGATGACAATCTTCCTTTTTATAAAAAAGTCGAGTACTTCGATAGATTTTCGAAATTTTCTGATATTAATTCCCAAAGAATTTTTAGTTCCATAAACAAATCATCATCAATTATGTTTGAATTCATATCATTCAATAAGGAAGGTTTCAGATTCAAAAAATATGTCATCAGTATATTCTCACTTGCATTTGTTAGCCTTTGTAAATCAAACAAAAATCTATAAGTTTTTTTTTATATTTTTGGAATTGTTCAAATTGGATTCAAAGGAAACTAGAACTTGAACCATGAATGTGTTAAAATAACCAAAATTGAAATTCTTCCTACAAAAATTTATTTGTTTATAGATTCTAATAATTTTTTTAAAAAAAAATATGTCCCACTAATTTGGATGCCCTAATCCGCGGCTTGGATGACTTGCTCTCTGGGCCTGCCCTGACACCAAAGGGTGAGTAATGTTCCTTGAGAGTTTTTTTTATTAACCTGGGCGTATCCCAGACCCATAAATAGGCCCAGACTAATCCTCAAGGGGAGGTGCAGTCCACGGATAGACCCTTTCTCCAGATATTCAAATGGACACTAAATCATATGCCCATATCCGCATAATGTGACCAGGAATAATTGTGACTTAGTTTCGACCTTAGCATGACCTAGAAATTTTTTGTTACGTCATCGCTTTGCATGTGTGGATCAACCTTAGCATGACCTAGAAAATTTGTGAAAAAACTATTACATTCATCATTTAGCATTTGGTTGATTCTAATTAATTCTACATTACTTGAAAACTATATTGTTTTTTTTAGCAACAAACAGACTCATATAGACTCTGGAAACCAAGTTGGAGGATCCGCATCTATATGAACGACAAAATACGATTGCGATCTTTCACTGCTTGCTAGACTATTCGACTTTTTGTTTTGCATCCGTGGTACATGGATGATCACCAATGAATTGAAGCTACTCTTCATGATCTTGATGTCTTCTAAATAACTTGCAAAGGTTAGTCATTCTTCTGGTTCCGAAACCATCTTCACCAACAAAGAACAATCTGTTGGAAAAGTAACATTATACTGCCTTAGATTCCTCATGCATTCCATTGCCCAAAATAAGAGCCTCAATATACGAGTGCAAAGGTGACTGGCTCGCTCTTGTATTCCTTGTTCTCATTAAACCCTCAAAACCTTCCAAGGTACTAAACCATCCTTGTCCCGAAAAAATTCTTTATCTTTCCATGATCCATCCGAGAAACACTATCTACCAGGAATAACCGGTACTGATGCTATCGCGGTGTTCTAGCTTGATCAGATCTCTGTGTAAGTGTAACCTGCACCTCATTCCAAAGGCGTGACTCTGTTTCTGCCAGTTGAAGAGTATCTCGGGGATCAACATCCAAGTAACTAAATACTTTATTATTTCGTGCCTTCCATATATACCATAGTATCCATGCAAAGTGATGATCTTCTATTACTGAAAGAACCCTCCAGAACAAATAAGCCATGTTTGCAAATAAGGATTTAGTTGGGAAAATACCCGGGCCGATGGGATCCTAGAGAGAGCCCAAACTTGAACTGCGGGTGGACATTCAAAGAAAACATGATTTATGGATTCTTCAGGATCTCCACATCTAGTGCAGGTTGTATCTCCCTGTATTCCCCTTGCCTTCAGATTCTTCTTTACCGCTAAACATCCTGAAGCCATTTGCCATTAAAACTTTCATCTTAGGTGGGCAGCATACTTTCCAACAGAAAGCCTTCAAAGGAACGATCGATGGACCAAGCTCTGGTAGAGGTCTTTCTCTATCTGGGTACACTCTTTCAAGTTGATAAGCAGACTTAATCGTATATCTTCCATTATTAGTGAAATGCCAGCCATCACGATCCATCATCTGTGATCTACTTAATGGAATACTTGCGATAATATTCACATCTTCAGGGTCCACCGGACTCCAAATTGTTTGCAAGTTCCATGTCCTCGAATTTTCATTGATATGAGTGAATCCACTGTAAGATCCGGATAAAGATTATGTTGATTTTTATTTGCTGGTCTCAGGCGAGGGGATGGGAGCCAAGGATCATTCCATACTGAAATAGATGATCCTGATCCCACCCTTTTTATTAGTCCTTTGCTAACCAGAGATCTAGCAGAAATAATACTTCACCATCCATAGGATGACGAGTACGAACGAATTGGTTCCAGGGATGATGCATTCTTGAAATACCGACGTATGAAGACCCGAGAGAATAGAGTATGTGGTTTATATATTAGCCTCCAAAATTTCTTTTCGAGCATAGCTGTGTTAAAGTCTGTGAGATCTTTAAAACCTAAATCTCCATCATCTTTAGAACAACATAGTTTGTCCCATGATTGCCAGTTCATACCCCTAGTATTACCCCCTTGACTCCACCAAAATTGTGCCACTGCACTCGTGAGTTTTTATTACTGTTTTTGGTATGCGAAAGCAAGACATTACATGATTCGGTAAGGCCGTAACCACCGATTTTATAATCACTTTCTTTCCTCTCCTGGTAAAGAACTTGAAGGTCCATCCATTGACTATATTGTTTAAACGCTCTTGAACAAATCCAAAGGCCTGGATTTTGGAGCCCCCCCCCCCAGGTTTTCGGGGATTCCCAAGTAAGATCCCACTCCACCTAAATTTTATATCCCTAGGATGTCCCGTAATTCCTGCCTGGTTGGTTCGTCAATCTTGTGTCCGAATTGAATTGAAGATTTATCAAAATTTATCTGCTGACCTGATATCCCTTCATATTCCTTGAGAATCCTGAGAATTGTCTGGCATTCTTCTTTTTGTGCCTTACTAAAAATAGGCTATCATCTGCAAAATTACCTTTGGAAGTTCCTCTTGAGTTTCCATTAACTCAGCGAGGAACGCGTGAGAGGGGCATACTTTCTCATCCTGCAGTTGTGGCTTCTCCGAGCCTCTGATCTCACCTTCTTCTCTCGCATCCGTATGGACTTCATTACGAGAGTTCAAATGTGCTCTCTGACCTCCCGGATTTCTGGTACAGTCCTCCTGATGATGAGCTCGAATGTGCTCTCTCCTGGAGTTTCTGTGGCGAGAGCCTTCTTCCTCCCCACGATAATCTTTACGGGTATGGTGGTACCTCTTTTTCTCTCTTTCCGCAACCCTTACCCACTTCAAATCAGCTTCCTTAAACATTTTTTCCCTTACCCTTTCCATGATACTCCCGTTTCTCCCTTGTCTTCTCTTATTGCGCCCCATTGTCATTAAGTACCACGCCTTTTTGTAGCTACGAGCGCGGTCATCATGCCTTCCTTCTGATCTATCTCTGATCTTCTTAGCCTTTTCAGAACTCGTAGTTGTCAGTGGCCACTTCTCCTTCTTATGGCAGAGACTGTAACACGTATGTAAATAGCCAAACAATTTTTCATACTTCAATGATACTGGAACTTCTTCCCCCTCGTAGTACTCTCCACCAGTGAAATCCACTATCGTCTCAAAGGTCAGTTCCTTGAAACTGTCCACCACCACTTGCACTCGGCCATAGTCCAAATCCACTGCCTTTGTCTCCCCTATCGCATCTCCAATACTGTGAAAGGTAGGGGCTTCCCAAAACCCCAATGGGACTCCCAAAACTTTGATCCATAAGTGATCTGGGGTAATTCTTGTTCTTCCTTGGTTGCCAACGTACCAGCGAGATCATCCAATAGTCAAAGTGAAAAAGTTGCATTTTCAGAACCGTCTTGATATCTTCTTCCTCATCGAAATCAAAATGAAATATCCCGAGACCCAAGTCAGCACCAATAACCCTTTCCTCCATGTTACAAATTTTGGGGAGTGTCACGATCAGATACTTGATGTCCTGCTCCTCCGGATTCATGCATCTTCCAATCAATGTTTTGGAATAGCCTTTGATGAGACCGAGTTGTTGAAGTGAGGGACCAAAATTTTCAGTCTCTTACGAGCTCCTTCACCGTTTTTCTTGTCCTCCAAGCTTCCAATAAGCTGGCTCTGAGACATTGTGATCAAAGAAACAATCAAGAAATTGAGAAAAGAATATATGTGTAAGAATAAGCTATCGAATGTGTGATGACTGAAGTTATAACCAACACTCTCTTTATAGTATTTCTCAAGACCCATATTCTCTAAACAAAGTTGTACGCCATTAAAATCAGAACTTTCATAAGTAATATTCCCACTTGATTCGAACAAATCAATTAGGCAAGATGATATCCTTTCAATCTTAATGAAAAGGACAGAGGAAATTACAACTTTCCAATCTCCCACTATCACCGAGTAATCCTGAAGCCATTTCATCACGCAAGGATAAATCGAGATTCTGTTTTGATGATAACAAGAATCTTACATCCAATTTCCTGTGATTTTACGTTAATGATAATTAAGAGTCCTGTCGTTTTTTACGGATCCTGATTTTACAGATTCGCCGTCCCTTTCCAGAAGTTTCCATCGATCCCTGGTTTCCAACGCCAAAGAGCCATGAAGCTCCCTAGTTTGTCGCCATCGCAGTCGCCGCCTCTCGTTTTTTGTTTGTTAGTAAGTGAAAAAAAAAAAATCTTTCGGCTATAGTAAAGGGATATAGGAGATCAGTGTTCAATTTCCTTCCATTACAGTCTCAATGGTGATTTTCATGTAAATATCTTAATTATCAAAAACATCCAAAACTTATAAGTTCTATTGATTAATTTTGATTTTGAATTCAAAATCCTTAGGCTATAAAAATATAAGTAATCTCATTGTGTCTATTGTACAATAAATTAATCAAATTATGCCAAATTAGTCGGTAAATAACTGGCCTTCCTGTCTGCCAACTTGTCGTATTGCAATTTTATGCTGTAGAATCCACGTGCGTTTAACTTACTACTATATTATTTCATGCACTTATTTTGTGGTGTGTATCGCCATTGAGTCAATTGGCTACTAGTTTCTTTTACCGTTTTACGTGTAGATATATTTATTGACTTTTATGATCTACTGATTCTATTTGTAGACTGTAGTGTGAGACGTGCTAGTCTCGTTTTACCTACCTAAACTCTTTGACTCTCTCCCTGGACTTTCTAATTCAATGTGGTTCCCTGTTAACATCCAATTAATTATTATAAATTAGAGAAAGCCATGTAATCAGTTTGACGATTGATTATCTTATGAAATCACGTCCTATCGCTACGGATTTTGACTCCAGTTGAACAATAGGGAAAATCAGTTTTACTTTGAGCTAGAGCTATGCGATAAATGAAAATTTAAGAAAATAAGAGAACACACAAGCGTAGTTAACCGATTTAGGCGCAAAGCCACGACCCTACGTCTAGTTGGGAACTTCTCCGAATTAAATAAACTCAAACGAACAAATGTGGCTATCAGTTTTTTTTTTTTGTTTTCTTATGGGTAAACCTTGTGAGCTTTTTCTCTATGCTTTCCCTCTCAATACAAAAATTCTCACTTAGAATTACAAAAAGTAGTCACCCAAAAAGACCTAAAACGGTTTTTAGGTCTACCAGTCTCATCGGGGGCTGGGTAAGATCTAAAAAGGCAATTGGTTTATATTTGTAGGAAGTACGTTAGTTTTTTGGACGAAGTGTTAGCTTATTAATTTTTAGCCAGATGAGTTTGGCTTCTCATGATGCTTGACGCGAAATTTGGCATGATGAGAAACTCAACTTGTTGTTATGGATAATTCCCAAAGAAGTTTTTGCCTAAGCTGCACTGGAGAAGAGTTGTATCTCTATGATGTAGCTTTCTTGGTGAAGCATTTCATGTCGAATGATGTGCTAGAGATTTCTGAACTACTCCGTTCCTTAAACCATCCTTGTTAATTTACATTGCTTCAACCTCTATGTTTTTTGTTTGTTTGGACTGGAGGCTTCAGGTCTCAAACGATTCCAGAGAGATCGACTCTGTTCATTCGAAGGTTTTTTGGAAGATGTGTAGCAGTGAAGGATGCTGTGGGAACCGATATTCACACCGTCGATTTAAATGAATAATAATGAAGGAAAGCAATGAAAACCCTATTTTCCTTGAGGTCCGGATTCTCTGCGAGAGCCGACGATAAATGACCAAATAAATGCGGAAAAGGGTTTGTTACGAGTTGGACTGAACCTTAAGAAAGGCTGCCTACGTACCCCTTTCGAGGATCAAGTCGGACGTAGTTCAGTTAAAAAGAATTGAACAAGAGATCGAACCGCCTGGGCGAGTTCGTCTAGTACGAGCGTGGATCATAGAAACAGGCATGTCGAGAATAATGCCTAGGGTTTCTAAATGCCGAGCTCTAGAGTAAAAGAACTGTCCGATCCTTCCGAGAGGAACAGAGATCTGCGAACAAGATAAAAATAGAACAAGAGGCGGCCAGACATTCTAGGTCCTGCCTTGCTAGTCTAACCGCCTAAATTCTAAGTTCTCTATGCTAACGGGAGTTCTCTAGGTCTCAAATCTCGAATTCCTTTTTCTTCTGCTCCAGCTCTCCTTATATAGCTGCTCTAGGTCGGTGGCCCATTTAATCCTTTGCCTTTGGGCCCAAATTTATCCCTTTTGGGAATATTCCATTTATCGTCGATCTTCGTAGTTATCCTCGAAGTCTTCCTTTTATCTTTGGAAACTTAGCATTTATCATATTCATGAAGTTAGGACAAACCGTCATAACTCCTATGGCCTTGAATCCCTTCTGAGATCGTAGGTGGGCCCCTAGAAAAGTTTGGATCCTTGCGGGCCGTTCTTAGGTCTTTGGGTGTTTATACGATCTCTCGGCTTTTGGTCGTAAGGCTTCGAGAATAACCTTAATCGAGACAAAACAAGAGGTATATGGTCCCGGGTGTCGGATGGCATGGCTATACTGAGGATACAGAGTTAAGTCGGACAGGCTCGATCGGTCATGCTCGCCCATGGGAAGCGGACCGTCGTGCTGGTCACGCCGCCCATGGGAGAGCGGACCGTCGTGCTGGTCGCGCTCGCCCATGGGAGAGCGGACCGTCGTGCTGGTCACGCTCGCCCATGGGCGTGCGGACCTTGTGCTGGTTGCACTCGCCCATGGGCGAGCGGACCGTTGTGCTGGTCGTGCTCGCCCATGGATGAGTGGATCTTGTGCTGGTTGCGCTCGCCCATGGGCTAGCGGACCGTTGTGCTGGTCACGCTCGCCCATGGGCGAGCGGACCTTGTGCTGGTCATGCTCGCCCATGGGCGAGCGGACCTTGTGCTGGTCATGCTCGCCCATGGGCGAGCGGACCTTGTGCTGGTCGTGCTCGCCCATGGGCGAGCGGACTGTTGTGTTGGTCGCGCTCGACTATGGGCGAGCGGACCTTGATCGGGATAGTCCGCTGCTTGATCCGTCTCTTTTCGTACCGATCTTTCCGGGGATCCTTGTACGCACACACCCGGTCTCTTCCAATCTTACTTTCGAGGAGTGTTTTGTGAAGAACCCATAAACAAAAATAATCTTAGCCGTTGATTTCGAGATAACCGTTTTTGACCCCAACACGAAACGAAAGCCATTTTGATCTAGACTCAAAGGAGAACAAAGGTGAGCTTGCCCTAGGGAGAGGTGGCCATTATAGAGGGCGAGGTGACCTCGGTAAGGCCGTCCTTGCCCGTGGGCGAGGTGGCCGGGACAGTGACTTTGTTCTTTTCATAAAATCTTAACGGAAACTCCGATTGAGACGAAACGAAAGCCATTTTGATCTAGACTCAAAGGAGAACAAAGTGAGCTTGTTCTAGGGTGAGCTGGGAATACTGAGCTCACCCTATGGCGAGTTGACCTGGTAAGACCAAGCTCCGACCTCCTTCCGTTTTGCCGTTCGTTTCCTGAGAGTTGTTTGTCGGAGAGATTGAATATTCTATTTCGAGAACTTGTCGTATAACCTCTTTTCGATTTATATGAGACTTTTTGTTCCGAGAAATACTTTCCAGGGACTTTCAGGCATTGATTCTGTCGTGACCGATTTTGACCCCAACAGATGCATACCCAATTTAATTTGCTTTCTTTGCTGCAAGTGATATAGGTTTCTCTAGGATTTCAGAGAGATCAACTTTTGTTCTTCCAAAGGCGTTTAAGAAGTGGTTTTTGGTTGAACTCCCGGCATATAATTTTACCCTTTTCGTATAGAGATCTCAATACCTTGGTGACAAAAAGAATTTTTACAGGGTTTGAGGGCTTGTACCGTTTTTAAAGCGAGTGATATCGCGACTTCGTTAGTGATGGTCAACATCTTTTTTGATTAAGCGTTAGTTATTTTTGAGTAAGAAATCGCCGAGTTCCCCTCCAACGGCGTCAAAATATGGGAGCCAAAACTCGCACAATTATAATTTCTAGAAACATAACTTTCCAGAGAACCAAAGTTTCGCGATATCACGACAAACACTACAAATCGAAAAGACGGAAATTCTGTAAAAAAAATTTATTGATTTCAGAGTAGACCTTATGAAAGGATGCCTACGTGCCTTTTTCGAGGATCAAGCCGAATGTTGTTCAGTTTTCAAAGTTATGTGCAAGAGATCAATTTTCTTTTGAGACGTTCATCTTCTAATCAAATACAAGCAATAAAACAACAAAGCTTGGTCGAATCACGTCTAAACGTTCATCTTCTAATTAAATACAAGCAATAAAACAACAAAGCTTGGCCGAATCACGTCTAACTTAAGTTTGCTAGACTAAAACCACTAAAACTAAGTTCCCTAAGAATTCGTTTTGAATGTGTATAGCCCCTTATCTTTTGTCGACCCTTCCTAATATAGTAATCCCTAGGTCAGCCTGCATCCTGAATCACTGCAAGTTTGTATTTATCCTCTTTCCATTTTCCTCGTATTCTACCTTATCTATTAGTTTCACTATTATCCTCTTCAAAACATTCTCTTTTCTCGTTTTATACATATTCTTTCGCAACTAAAAAGATGGCCATTTATTGGGACCTCTTTTTGCTTTAGGCCACTGCGACCTGTTTTACGATTCTTCTTTCCGAGATCTTTTCATTTTTGTCTGAGTTACGTTTTTTCAGCCGTTGGTATCCAAAACATAAAGTAATTTCTTTTCATAAAAACCTATTTGGTCTTAGTGAATAACCATTTTTGACTCAATGCTTGGCCACTTTGATGAAATTAATGGATTTCTGGATAAGAACCACAAAATGTTCATTGGCAACTAGTGATGGAAAAATGAAGTAACGGGCTAGCAACATTGGACGAGCACAAGTTGGTAAGGAGGAATGGGAGGGGATGAGTGGGCAAGGAGGAACAGGCGTGGACGAATGGGAGAGGAGGAACATTCAAGGACAAGTGTGCGGTGAGAAACCGATGAGGATGAGTTGGTGAGTAAGAACAGGGGAGGGGGAATGGACGAAGATGATTAGGCGAGGATGAGTGGGCGAGGATGATTAGGCGAGGGTGATGATATCTTGCATATTTACATGTTTTTAGTCATCATATCTTGTACATTTTGAGCATGTAGATTAGGGATTAGGCATCTTTAGAATCCATATTGCATTCATTGTCTTTATTAGGTGTTGGAATGTGCCATGGAGTGATTTGAGATGTTTGGGAGCTTCGAGATCCAAGAAGAAGTGAAGAATGGAGTTTGGCCAAGTCTAGACAAGCCGAACCATGTACCAAGACGAGCCTGACCCGGGTTGAACACCCTGTGATCACTCACCCGTGCGGCCTGGACGAAGGAAGAAAAGAGCTGGACGGCGCGGGTTTTATCCACCGGGTAAGCCTACCCGCACGGCCGAGGTCGAGCTTTGGTCGAGGAGTTTCACGCGGGTCAAAGGTCGCCAGTCAGGCCACCCGCGCGGCCTAGGCGAAGCTGGTCGAAGAAGAAACCACGCAGGGAGAAGGTCGCGGGACAGGCCACCCGAGCGGTCGGGCGAGAGCTTGTCGATTCTGCGCGGGTCAGTATGCGCGGGTTGGACGGCCTGATCTACCCTGAGCGCTTTTCTGGTCCTTGGTCGAAGATTAAGTGACCCCAAGGCCATTTTGGTCATTTGTCTTGTATTTTTAAGGGTTTCCAAGGACATATAAATATTCTTATATCCCAAAGTTGGGAATTATCTTCTTTTCTCTCTTGAACTCATAAACCTCTTTGGAGAAAGATTGATCTTTGAATCTATTTTCATCTTTTAATCTAGTGTTCTTGAGCATTTTTATTTCTTTCTTGACATGATTAAGCTTGAAACTCTAATGGGTTTGAGAGTAATCATGGTGATTATTGAATAATCCACTTTTGGATTCATGGGTTAGGGAGACTAAGGGTGATTAGGCTAGATCTGGGGTGTTTTAGTGTAGATCCTTCTTGATCCTTGCTTGTAGAGTGTTCATAATGCTATTTTGGAATTGACCTCTTCAAGATAGAGTTTTAGGCATCTCCCACCCACAAGGTGTTTGATGAAATGCCTGAACCAACTCTCCAATGCTTTTAACATTCTTTGCCAAAGAGATTTGTTGTTAAAGGTGTTAGGATTACTATTAGACTAGGTTTTAATGATTGCTTAGTTAACATTCAACCAAAGAGATTTGTTGCTTGAGTTATCTTTGCAAATGAGCATCCATCTTGAGAAAGAGTTTGTTTAGGATAGTGTCTAGGCATAAGGTCTTAAGATTGATTGTAAAACTGCCACCTTTAGGTTGAAACTTGATCACCCAAGGTCAATTCCCTTGTCCCATGAGTTCTCCATCTCATAATCAAAGAAAGCTTCATCTTTTATTGCATTTTAGCTTAGTTCTTAGTTCATATCACTTCACTTAATGATTGCACTTAGCTTAAGCATGGTCTTGTATTTTCTTTGCATTAGAATCACTTAGGATTGGTTCGACAACCTTTCTATACTACATCATTTGGTTAAGGACCCTTGAAAAGTCCTAACATCAGGTGAGTGGGCGAGGAGGAGGAAGAAAGAAAATGCAAGGAGTATGCTTTGAATATCCTTCTTGCCTTTCTTAATCCTCGTAGATCATTTAGTAAAATATTCAGTTTTGTTTATTTTATATATGTTGTTTTGTAAAATATAGCTGAGTTTAATTTTATGAAAGCTATTTCGTAAGACTTTGTTAGGGTAAAATAATGTGAGATTCTTCATGATACTACAAAAAAAGGAAGTAAAGCTAGAAGATAGGATCAAAAGTAATGTTTTTCTTATCTTAAGAGTATGTGTACAACATATTGGTGTATAAATCGTAGTTCTAGCTGCATGTATTTTACTCGAAGGTTTGTTGATAGTTGGATTCCCCCCCCCTTCCTTTCTAAGCTGATATACCATGGTTTTTAACAACTTTTGACCATGATATAAGTTCTTTATAGAGTCTTTATATTATGTTGCACATCTGTTTTGAGGTATTTTCAGGTCTTGGTACGTTTTAGAGTATTGTGGAGATGATAGAGCCATTTGGAGATCAAAGAGAAGAAACCCAAAGCATAATATTTACATCTTAAAAATTCTATATACCATGGGTAAAAGTGGGTCAAATCCATGGTATATCAGACCTTCATATCGAACCAACCCTGATAAGACTAAAGAGCTACAAAGGAAAGTGGATGAACTAATGGAGAAGCGCCACATCCGAGAGAGCATGAGTCCATGTGTTGTACCTGTGCTTTCGGTGACAAAGAAGGATGGGAGCTGGTGCATGTGTGTGCATTGCAGAGCCATCAACAATATCACTGTAAAGTACAGGCATCCTATCCCTAGACTTGATGATATGTTAGATGAATTGCATGGTTCTTGTGTGTTCTCTAAGATTGATTTAAAAAGTGGATATCATCATATTAGGATAAAAGAAGGAGATGAGTGGAAAACTGCATTTAAAACCAAACATGGATTATATGAGTGGCTTGTTATGCCATTTGGTCTCACAAATGCACCTAGTACATTCATGAGATTGATGAACCACGTCCTGAGAGCATTCATAGGCCACTTTGTTGTAGTTTACTTTGATGATATATTAATCTACAGCAAGAGTTTGAAAGAGCATGTGAATCATCTGAAATATGTCCTTGAGGTGCTTAGGAAAGAGTCTCTGTTTGCTAATTTTTTTAAAATGCACTTTTGGAACAGATCACCTTGTGTTTTTAGGCTTTGTTGTTACAGCACAGGGAATCAAGGTCGACGAGGAGAAGGTTAAAGCCATAAGAGAATGGCCTAGTCCGACCAGTGTGAGTGAAGTAAGGAGCTTTCATGGCTTGGCTGCCTTCTACATGCGCTTTGTTAGAGACTTCAGCACCATAGCAGCCCCTCTCACTGAAGTTATTAAAAAGAATGTTGGATTTCAGTAGGGAAAAGAACAAGAAGAAGCCTTCCAGGCCTTGAAAGGGAAGTTGACTAATGCTCCTTTGTTAGTACTTTCTGATTTCTCAAAAACCTTTGAAGTTGAATGTGATGCTTCTGGTGTAGGTATTGAAGCTGTGCTGATGCAAGAGAAGAGGCCAATCGCCTACTTTAGTGAGAAATTAGGTGGAGCTATGCTGAACTATCCTACCTATGACAAAGAGCTCTATGCACTGATCAGGGCACTGGAAACTTGGCAACACTATCTCTGGCTAAAGGAGTTTGTGATCCACACTGATCATGAATCACTCAAACACTTGAAGGTTCAGCACAAGCTCAATAAGAGGCAAGCCAGATGGATAGAATTTCTTGAAACCTTTCCATATGTGATACATTACAAGCAAGGTAAGGAGAACATTGTTGCTGATGCTTTGTCTAGGAGATACACTCTGTTTTCTTCCATGGAGACTAAGTTGTTAGGATTTGAGCAGATTAAGTCTTATTATGCTGATGATTTTGACTTTAGAGATATCTACAAGGACTGTGAGAAGCATACTAGTGGTGATTACTATCATGCTGATGGGTTTCTTTTCTTTAAAAATCGTTTGTGTCTTCCTCACTGTTCTTTGAGAGAAATGTATGTCAGGGAAGCTCATGGAGGAGGGTTAATGGGACACTTTGGAATAGAAATTACATACAGCACACTGAAGGAGCACTTCTACTGGCCGAGTATGAAGAAAGAAGTGGAGAAAATCTGCAGAAGATGTGTTGTTTTCGTCCAGGCCAAAGCCAAGCCTCGTCCACAAGGTTTGTACACTCCTCCCCCCGTTTCTACTGCACCTTGGATTGATCTATCTATGGACTTTGCTCTTGGATTTCCTAGGACTAGAAAGGGACGAGACTCAATCTTTGTTGTGGTAGATAGGTTCTCAAAAAATGGTCATTTCTTACCTAGTCATCAAACTAATAATGCTGTGATTGTTTCTGACTTGTTCTTTAGAGAAGTGGTGCGCTTGCATGGAATGCCTAGAATCATTGTGTCTGATAGGGATTCTAAGTTCGTGAGTCATTTCTGGAAAACCTTGTGGTCTAAACTAGAAACTAAACTCTTGTTTTCTACTACTTGTCATCCAAAAACTGATGGACAGACTGAAGTAGTAAATAGAAGATTGTCTACTCTCTTGTGCACTGTGGTTAAAAAGAATTTTAAGTCTTGGGAAGATTGTTTACCACATGTTGAGTTTGCATACAATCATTCTGTTTACAGAGCTACTAAGTACTCTCCTTTCCAGATTGTGTATGGTTTTAATCCTTTGACTCCTTTGGATTTCCTGCCTTTACCTCTAAGTGAACAAGCTAATCTTGATGGCAAAGCCAAGGCCGAGTATGTTGTGTCTTTGCATGAGCAGGTTAAGAAAAACATAGAAAAGAGGACTAAGGAGTATGAGAAATTTGCAAACAAAGGGAGACGAGAGTTACACTTGAGGAAAGAAAGATTTTCTGATGAAAGAAAGTCTAAACTAATGCCAAGAACAGGTGGACCATTCTGTGTCATTAAGAGGATCAATAACAATGCCTATCAGATTGATCTCCAAGGTAAGTACACTGTGAGTTCTCCTTTGAATGTTTCTGATTTGATTCCTTATTGTGCAGATGGTTCGAAATTGAGGACAAATCCTTTCAAAGGAGGAGGGCATGATGCAACCAGGCTTGAACCAGTAGCTGAATTGGCGCAAGATGAGCTGAACCAGCTCACTGATACTGATGAGGAGACAACTGAGCTGAACCAGCTGAGCGAGACTGATGGGGAGCAGGACGAGCTGAACACTGATGGCGTGATGGACCGAGCTGGAACTAGAGCAAGGAGGCCCAAGCAAGCTCATGGATCAGAACCAACTCTCTCAACCCAAGAAGAAGACCCATTCTCTTTCCCTAGAAGGCCAATAACTCGATCACAAACCAGAAAGATGGAGAAAGCAATTGCTGGTTTGAGTTCTTTCAAACCAAACTCGGAATCAACCCAAGATCAAGACCAGGATCAAACCAAGCTTCTCAATCTTCAGTCTTGCCTATGAGTCTCTTATTCTTTTTCGATTTCTACAAGTTTGAAGTCTTAGTTTATGTTTTCAATAAGTCAAGAATGTGTTGTATGCTCTACAAAAACCCTTTGTCAATTTCAGATCAATCTATTCACTCTTTTTATCAAAAAAAATCTCTTAAATTTAACTTGTGAATCCTTTGTTTATCACAGAACATCGATTGCTTAGGAGTGAAATCCTCAAGCAAACCGTTTCTAGATCACGTCCGAGTGGTGACCTGCTCGATCTGAGACACTTCGAACAAGTGCTTGGTCTATCCATCGACAAGACGCTGTATATCCATCACCATCTCTATCTTCTTCCACAAACGATCAACCACCATCAGCTCTATCAAGAGTTCTGATCATTCTATCATTCCATTCAAGTTTGCAAACCCATATCACCCTCAGATCAGTCAAGAAGGGATCAGAAACACCAAGGGTTTCATTACTCATAGCCAACCCGTTACTACCATTATCGTATATATCCCTACTTCTATTATCAAAATATGGGACCGTTACTTAAGAAGCACTGCTTAAATTTAAAACTGTAACACCGTTGCTCTGTACTTGCTTAGTTTGGAAATGTTTATCTAACTTTTCAAGCTTTACCAGTTTCATCACTATTAATCATGTAGTAGTTTTCTATTGAATAGTTAATTTAGTATTTTTAATTTTTTCCTTCTTAGTAAAATGTTTATCATTTTCTTAACTATACCATTTATTTTTAGCTATGTTGAATGAGACCATAGAACAAAGAAAAGAAATGATAAGATTACCATCCAAAAAAAAAATTCCTTCAAAAATAATTACTAACCAAATTCAATTTTTAGTTTTTAATGGGAATATCTGCATGGTACGACAAGAACAAAAACCTTCTACTTTCTATAATTTACAATTTATATTTTGCATTTCATACAAAATTTTAAATCACAAATTTGATATCAGGCACAGCTAAGACAACTAGAAATTCAAACACAAATTCAAAATCTTGAATTAAAAATTAATTAATTAAATCTTAATTTTCACGATAATATTGAAGCCCAATCGATCTCGTAGGAAGGACATTTCCCAAGCATGAAATTATCATTCCACGGAACCGGCATCTCTACACACATCTCCAGCGCCATCATATCCGAAGCCGTTGAACCGGACCCATCACTCTCTCCCGACCCGGATTGTTGTAGAGGGGTCGAATGATCAATCGAAGAAGGCGTAGCTTTAGCTCTCTTTCTCGATGTTATCTCTTTTTTTCCTGGCTGGTTCTTAGGCTCTGCTAAAACGGTTTCGAGCTTGGCGTCAACGGCAGCTTGAATAGGTCCGTAGTATTCGCCGAAATCAGACGGAGATGAGCCGGTTTGGTATCGTAGAGCCGGAAAATTCAGTCGAGCTGAGTCACCGCGAAGCTTGAACGCTGCACGATCATAGGCCAATGCCGCTTCCTCGGCCGTGTCGAATGTTCCGAGCCATAGACGGGTTCGGTTCCTGGGTAAACGAATCTCAGCAACCCATTTTCCCCAGTGTCTTTGCCTCACTCCACGATATAGTTTAGTCGGCTTTGGAACTGAACCCGAGCTTGGAACCGGATCCGGTTGGGTTAGAAAATCTGAGCTGTTTGGGTCTACGAAGTTGAGCGTAGAATGATTATCTTGGTGAGCATATGTGGAATCGTTTTGGTAATGAAACTCAGATTGGTAGTTTTGATTGGATTTTTGTTGAAGACCTGACCCAAATGAAGATGGATAGGTCATGGATTCAGGATAAATATTTGGGTAGGCTCTATAATCAGATTGGATTGTGGAAAAGAAAGAGGTATTTTGAGACTCAGAATTATAGTAAGAAAAAGAAAGAGGGTCATTTGGCGTGGACGCAAATGTAGCATTTGAAGATACAAATGCAGAGTCTGAAGTAGACGTGGAAGCACTTTTGTAAAAAGGTTGAAGTGCTTCCATTAGTTCGCCACCATGGCTGCTATTGAAGAAATCCGCCATCAAAGGTTCCTGAAATACAAGAAAAAAAAAATGCTACAAGAACAAAATAAAAAATTTTAAAAAAAAAAATTGGAACAAAACCCCTATCTTTTTAGAAAAAATTTCAAAGACTGGGTTTCGTTTTTGTAGAAAGTAAATTTGATCAAAGAGGTTTGAAATAAGCAACCTCCATTAGATCAAAACTACCGAAATTTATCCACAAATAAATAAATAAAAAGAGGATCAAACTTGAGGGAACTAAAAAATGCCCATGAAGTTGATCAACTCTATAAATCAACAAAAAGATTGTTAAAGGACAGAAAAATCATATTATTTTGGATCTTGATTTCTAGAAAACACCAGATTTTTTTTTTTGGCTAAAGTGTGTCTACTGGATGAATTTTGAGAAAATATAAATCCATAAAACAACACTTCATAAGAAAATCGTGATTTGGGTTTTAATGAAAGACAGACGATTAACAAGAAAGGAGACCGAATAATCTAGGATTTTGATAGTTTTTTTTTTTGGAAGAAAAATAGGATGAGAGGTAAAACCCTATAAATTCACTCTAAAACATTTTTTTTCTCTCTCTCTCTCACACAGACTCTCTCTCTCTCTCTCACTCTAGTTTCTCTAAGCTCTAGACCTCACCTTGAAGATTCTCACTCAACTCCCACCGTTTATATAGAGGTTCCTTCAATGAAGAAATATTAAAGTATTATTATATCAGTGAACATTATTGTACATTAAATTGATTAAAATAGAATATTTTATCAATGTATAGATATAAGATGCTTAAAATATAGCTGGATTAAATTTATTAACATATACCTCTCTTTTCAACACCTCGTTTAAAACCGACTCTCAGAAACTCGCTAGAACTATAAACTAGAAGATATATTCGGTGGAGCTTTTTGGAGTTCTCATAGACATCAAATTCCTATCATCCTTTTCCTATTTCTTCTTTGTATCTTTTATTGGCCGAGAGTACAATGTTTCAGCTGACTTCCTTGTGAAGTCTGCTTTTCATAGCTACTCTTCTACTTTGTGCTGAACACTCTCTTTGGATCTATAAATCATCTTGTTGCCCCAAAAAAAGCTGGATACATCTCTATGTATATTACTCTTCATACAATTTTAATTTTGTAAAATTATAACATTCATAAATTTAAGTACTTTACTGAATGATTTTTGGGTTTTTTTAATATATACATAACTATATAGTTCTTACAAAATTATGCTGTAAACTGTTCGGCTAAGTTATGTGACACCTATTTGTACGGTATCAAAATTGATTTACGGCTCATATTTTATATTTTTATTATAGTTAATATAACTGATATACAATATATATAGAGCTAAAATTTTGATATTCACGATTTAAAAGAATCTTAACTATGCGATGGTGTTTAGTGGTAGGTGGGCTATGAGTTACTTAACAATCCGGATTTGAAGTCACTCCACTACATTTCATCATGTAAAAACGTAGATATGGTCTATTGTGTATAGCCTATTTGAATACCCGAATAAAAAAGATTTATTCGTAGGCTATATTTTTCTTTGTAAATTAATCTCTATAAATATCTCCAGATTGATAAAAAAAATGAAGATGGAAAATCCGTGCAGAAGAAGACGTTTGGAGCTAATAGTCGGGGAAACCAAGGCATGTATGTTTAAAGTCCCACTGGACCGCAGTGAAACCAAGGCATGTATGTAGTCTTTAAAAGTCATCTCTATTGACCATCCATCAATCTTAGCATTTTGGCCCTCCAGTACACGACTCAACACCTTTTTCTTAGCACGGCCACCAACAACTCGACATTTCTCAAATCTTGAGACTCTAGAAGCCATAATTTGACCCATCAAGATTCTCGAACCCGTAACCCATCATTTATCACTCTCATCATATCCATGATAATTACAGTATCTAGTACCAATTAAGTCATTTAACAAATTTTTTTCTCTTTATACGTTCATTCATAAAATCGATTCACTAAGAACCTGTTATATAATCCACACATTCACTATAGATGTGCACCAAGGATGATCGTCGTGTTTTCGCAAATGTCTATAGGCTCTTCTACGGCAAGAAATGATAAAAAGGACAATGGGTGTTACCAAAAAAAGGACAATGATTATGGAATGACCAGGCAAATAATAGTTAAAGAAGTAAAAGAGCTGGTAAGAAAAATACATACACAGTAGACGTAAGCGTAGAAGCCATTGCATAAATAAGAAAAGACTTTAATCTATCTTTTAGCTTGGTTTGTTTTATTTGACAGCTTGTGTTAAAGATAAGAGTATTCTATTAGTATAAGTACTTCGGGTTATGACTCATGACTTCTATCAAATTGATAATGTGAACGTTGATCAGACACACGATAACCAAATTACTGTTTTACTGCTTCAGCCGTCAATGAATACCGTTTACGTCGGAAACGGAAAAAAAAAAGGAATTAGAGATTAATTAATGATTAAGTGATAATTAAGTTGGAAGACAGATGGGTCACGTGGATGCAGCAAAGGCACGTGATCTCAGGCGCAATTCGCTGCAAATGAGAGAAATTGGACTTCACGTTGGCTTCGTTCATCTCGAAATCAGTTTTGACTCACGCCTGGCCTCGGCACGTGTGTGTTTTCATTTAACTCACTTTTTTTGGTACACCTTTTATTTCTTTTCTTTTTTTCCGTTCTGAAAAAAATAATCATTCACGGTGAAATATTTAGAGTTTGTTACAAAAATTAGTGGTTATCATGAATTCCCGAGAAACTAAACCCCAAAAGAAAGAAAGCTTGAGTCCACCACGGGGCAGCTTGAATCCACACCGTGACAACTTCCAAACACAAGATAACTAGGATAAAAACCTATCACCCATAACTAGAACAGATTAAACAAAAACATCTACAGACAAACCTATGACATTTTAATGCATATGACCGCTTAACATAGTAACAATAGTTATTTGCACAAATCGAAGCTGTCCTCGTCCAACCGACGATTCAATCCGCTTCAAAACCCGAAGACCCTCAGTCTTCTCAACCTGAATTTATCGCTGCTGCCTATAGCTTGCCGAATGATACCATCCCACTAGTAACCAAGAACCAAGACTTCACAACCCGACAAGCAAGACCGCTTCACAATCCAACAACTTTCGGATATGGTTTGAACGCACTTTCTGACGTCCACTTAGCACCTAGATAGAAACGCCTTCACACAAACAAGCCTCGTCGATTAATTTCCATAACAAATGCATTCAAAAACAGATCGCATCAACGAGAAATCATTGTACCACAAACTGAAAGAGAATTCTGCAACTGAATTGTCACTAACGGCTACCAGACCCCAAAACTCAAATCAAAAGAGAGCCAACACCAACACTCGCTAGTTAAGGATTTACAACCCTAACCAACCCATTGGTCATGCAATACGGATGCACCAGGTGCATACCATGTATCCACAAATTCCACACAAAACCCATTTTGAACTAAGCACAAAGCATCAGCGAACATTATCACAAACCCCATACACAAAACGGACCATACAATTCCGACTAGAAAGAGCGAGCCTTAACGATAACAACGAGATGATACCACTAACCCAAGTTTCCAGCGGGGAAGCTCTACTCACTGAACTGAGACAGAATTATCGCTGGTGCTGGGATGCTGAGCTTCAACACAACCACCAACAAAGCTCACTCCTTTGATTGTCAACTCCAACAACGTGAGTCTTTGTGTCGTGCTTTCTCTGAGAACCGAAGGAAACTAACCACTATCCACCATGAGTAAATCACTCTTCCAAACTAACGAGTTCTCACATCCAACGCTTCTCAATCAATGCCAATCCTTTTCTCGGAGAATCTTACCACTCCGTCAGGAATAAGAAGTGATGTGGAGGAGGCGTCTTATGGGTTCATGCGCCATCGCCGTGAGAGAGTCACCGTAGATCTGAAGATGGAAAACAAGATATGGTTCCTATCTCAACTCTAAAAGACGACTCTTCCCTCACCCATAGCCTCATCGATCTCACCGTGGCTCCAGAGAAGTCAGAAACCCAGAGTCGTCAAGCCTAATCGCATCTCCTGTTAAGTCTCAAACAAACCCAGAACTGTAAGTATGTCGATCGAGAGGAAAACAGGGAGAAAAAGAGCAAAGGGGAAAGGAGAATGAGGGGAAGAGGAGTCATCTGGCTTCGGCAATGGCCGGACCGGAGAAAGGGGTTTTGGTCTTAGGGTTCTTCCTTTTCACTACTGGTAATATTTTTATTGTAAGCACCTTTTATTTCATGATCTATTCTTTTTAAATATAGATATAATTTAAATCAATCCAAAAATATGAATATATGGTAAATTAAAATTGGAAATTAAGAGAAATTGGTACAACAAACAAATAAGAGGTTTAAATCTGTTAGACTACATAGACATGCTGCGTTAGAAACAACAAATCACATATCTCCATCGCTTCACGCTTGCTGTTAATCCGGAAAAGAAGCCAAAACTTCCAACTCTCCTACGCAATCAAGGCCACCACATTCTATGAAGCTTGTTAGTGGGATAAAGGGTTTCCATGCAAAAAATATCGATAATGCAAACCTCCTGGCCCAGCAGAAGATGAAATGAGTTGAGACCACTAAAACGAGATGATAGCTGAGAACCCGCAACCAAAAGAAAAGGGACTCTCTTCTATCGATTTCGATCAAGTGATATCACATTGATATTGGAATGGAGGAATACCAACACGCGCTAACACAATGAGAACTAGAGCTTCTTTGATTGATAATAGTCTTCAAACCCTCAAGCTTCACTCCTAAGAACTAGAAGCAAATTTTCAATTGCTGATGGATGTTGGGATTGCGAAAGCCCATGTCCAACTCTATATCATTCGATTAGTACGATATTGTGTCACTTTTATTGGTGGTAATATATATGGTGAAATTAAAGATTTATCCTACGGGGTGAACCTAAGTTTTGTTCCTTTTCTACTATTACTAGATTTTTTAACCGCGCTACGCGCGGATAAGATATTATATGTATTTTTCAATTCTAAAAGAATAATGTATAATATTGAATTACATTATTTAAAGAATATAAAATAAGACTACATAACATAAATATATTTTAAAATTTTTCTTTGTGGATATCATTATCTTATTTGATTGTTGTGCTTGATTCACATATTTGCATAGATATTTGTGATAGATGAATAACTATATTTCTATTATCAGTAAATAATATATATTTATTATATAATATAAGAAAACTGAAATTACAAACTTTTTAAACAAACTTGTCTCATGTTGGAGACTCGGTTATAGACATATCATATTTGAAGGAGACATTTTTACAGTTATCAATCTTCTTAACAATTAAGAAACAAATCTGAATATCAAAACAATATCTCATACGATCTCTTTGTGGAAGAACTGCTTTGAAGAAATTGAATTTAGGGATCAAAAATGACTGGAAATGGATGTGCAGATGTATTATCTAAGTCAGCTTTACAAAGTACTACTCATAGTTCGATATATCATTTATGTCCATCCTTTTTTTGTCCATACTTTCTTAAACATCTTGAAATAACTGATTCTAAGTAATAATAAACTTTTGGCTGACAAAAAAAATCAAACTTGTGTAATTATCGCTTAAATATTTTGTTAATATTGTCTAAGAAGCTTTCAAGTGATATCATAGTTTAATTTTTATTAGTTTTTTTTGTTAATTTTTAGAGTTTTCTGTATTTAAGATTTTTTTCTATATTAAACTTCTATTTCTTTCACAGAGTTGATATATATAACCTGTAAGAAAAAAAAACATTATAAACTTCATAAGCAAAGAGAAGTTGCATCAGATTTTATGAGAGCAACTTGATATCGTGACTTGAATGAGCTAAAGGTTTCTGTTTCAAGTATTTGAGAGAGAGAGAGGCAATACAAACCATAAGCAAGATGAAAACCATTAGAATATGAAAGTGGTATAGTTCCTTTTCTCAACGTAGTTATTGATCCACTGATTACACCACAAAGAGAAAGGTTAAGGGTAAACAAACAAACAAAAATATTTAAGTTTATTAATAGACCAAGCTAATCGACATAGGATCAGACGAAACCTTAACTCGCCTTCTTGTGGTCCAAATTCGATATCTCTGAAGAACAACACTTCATCGGCTTTGACGGAGGAGTCGGAGTGGAGAACCGCCTTGCCGTTTGGTTTCTTCGACATAGGATCGCCAGAGACAGGGTTGGTGGAGGAGACTTCGGTTTTGCCGGTGTTTTTGATCGGTGGGAATTTTCCATCGGGTTTCATCGCGGGTTCGACTTCTTGAGAGGATTTTGATTGGAACCAAAAAATGGTGAAGATGTTTATAAGAAATAGATAGAGAGAGTTGAAACGAAAGACATTAAAGATGGGAGTAAAGAGGAGGTTTGATTGTTAGTGCATCTGTTCGAAAATTCGTAGGCTATATGCGACGCTTCGGATTGGGCCTAGCCTAGTGTAAAAATCGGGATTGCGGAGATTACTCGGGGTCTAGTTTTAGGTTTATCTTGGATTTTTTAAATACGTACATATATAATTAGTAATTCTTGTATATGTGTCCAAGAAAGTTTTAAGGTAACTATCCTATATTTATGTCATACTAACCCGGGTTCGATTCTTTCTGTCGAATTGTTTTTTTTTCTTGTCTCAAACGGAGGTGGCGTGACAATTTCAGACTCTCTAATTGATTAATTTTTTTGTGCCTACATGAACAGGCTAAATGATGATTTTATTCTACTTTTTGTATAGTATAAATTTAATATAATCACAGAATTCATTATTCATCAAATGATGGAGATGATACACTTATAATTTGAAGCACATTTAGATGGTTTGAGCATTCAAGAGGGAAATCGATTCGTTCGATTTAATTTAAGTATATAATGGCTTTTGACTGACAGTTGTCATCTACAGAATTCAAGACTAAAAATTAGTCAAGATCAAAAGCGCGTTAAATTAATGAGCTTTTAGACTTTTTGTAAAATCTTTTTTTTCATTATAACTTCTTGAAAAAACTTCTTAAAATAAAATAAGATGCATTTTGTGTTCGTTTCTAATGTAAAGTTCTCTCTTTTTCATAATAAAATAACTTCAATGGTTTTACATTGACTCTACTATATTTTAAAGTAAGTAATGAAATAATGAACAAAAAAATAAAAATATTACTTTATTTATAGAATATAGCTAATTTACTAATTATAAAATAAAATGAATTAATTCTAGACTCCATTTAAAATAATATTTAGAGTGGAGTTAGGGATACTTTTATTTTTCTAAAAAGAATATCAAAAATCTTTACTAAAACATGTTTTCTATTATCTTCCGGAATAAAAATAAATTTATTCTAAAAGCCCTTTTGGAAAAAGAACAATAATTTTATACGGTGGGTTCACATTATGAAATTCAAGTTGGGTTCGTAAGAATAAATTTGGTGCATTGAACCTTATATGGTACATAAATTTACACTCAAGACATGGATGACATCATGTGATATTAAAGCGACTTCTTTAAAAAAAAAAGATGTTAAGGCAAAGAGATATTAAAATATTTGAAATACTGTATTTTTATTCGGCGTCAATGGTATTATATATAGAATAAAATAATAGTTCGAAATTTATATAATTATATATGCACATCAAAACTAACTTTCTAGATTTGGAGTGAAGATGAAATCATGAATTAGGTAGGCAAAAAAACGATTTTTCAAAAAAAAAATGAGCCAGACAATTTTCAATCAGTATGTTGGTCACATGATAATTTAGTATCTATTCTGTTAAACTTAAAATACAAAATAATACTTGTATATTTTTAATTTTTTTTTATAAATTTATATTCATTTTACTAACTTTTATATTTATTGTATTTTTAATTAATTTGACAATATTTATTACAAAGTATAAAATATAATTAAATACAAATTGTAATAATATAACTAGGACTTCTTGCTGTTGTACATTCTCATATATGTTATTTTCCTCATTCTGCTCCAACTGATCTAACTACCTGAGAGATGACTGGTTCTTCTGATACTGAAGTAGCCATTCGCCACGCTTTGAGAATATCAGTCTTATATTTAGGAAGAAGAGACTGATATTGATCTTTGTAGGGAAGACATTCCTCATCAAACACAACATGTCGTGAGATATAAACTTTCCCATTTGTGGGTAAAGACACCTATATCCTTTGTAATTGGTTCTGGTGGGAGAGATAGAGATCTAACTACCTGAGAGATGACTGGTTCTTCTGACACTGAAGTAGCCATCCGCCACGCTTTGAGAATATCAGTCTTATATTTAGGAAACAGAGACTGATATTGATCTTTGTAGGGAAGACATTCCTCATCAAATACAACATGTCGTGAGATATAAACTTTCCCATTTGTGGGTAAAGACACCTATATCCTTTGTAATTGGAGCAGTATCCAAGAAATACACACTTTAGTGGTCATGGTTCAAACTTGTTTGCAGTCAAAGGTCATAAACATGGGTAGGACACAGAGCCAAATACCCTCAAGAAAGCATAATCTGGTTTCTCTTTGTAAAGGAGCTCAAAAAGACTGCAGTTATCAAGAGTTGGAGAAGGGAGCAGGTTTGCAATGTAGCTCGCTGTAAAGATTGCTTCCAACCAGTACTGCAGAGGCATGTGAGAGTGAAACATCATTGACAACGCAAGTTCAGTGATGTGTCTGTGTTTTCGCTCTGATGTTCTATTTTGCTCAGGTGTAAAAGAGAATGACAGGCGGTGTTGTATTCCACATTGCTGCAAATGAACTTGAACTGATTGCTAGTAAACTCCCCACCACTATCACTCTGGAATTCTTTGATCTTAGTTGTAAATTTATTTTCAATAAGCTTCTGAAACGCCAGAAAGACTCCAAAGAACTCTGATTTTACACACTGTGGATACAACCAAGTAAATCGAGTATGATCATTAACAAAGACCGCATAGTATTTAAAACCTTGAGTTGATACAACTGGAGAAGGACCCCATAGATCCCAATGAATTCGATCTATGGCCTTATCAACACGACTACTAGAATAAAGAAACTTCAATCTACTACTCTCCCCATCTGGCAAGACTGACAAACAGAGGTGGATCTGCTCTTATTCACTTGAATCTCCTTGCTGGTTTTGAGTTGTTGAAGAACCCTTGTGCTGGTGTGAGCTAGACGATGATCCCACAACTCCTCTGAAGCTGCCACATTTCTGTTTGAGTAGTACACATCCAACACATGATTCTTCAACATATAAAGTCCTTTATTCAGTTGTTCCTTTGACACCACTCTTTGCTTTTGTAGATCAATCATATAGACATTAACAGAGTCAAAGAAAACACCACAAGGGTAGTCCTCACACAGCTTAGAAACAAATATAAGAGATTTCTTTATATCAAGACAAACCAAGACTTCATCAAGAGAGATAGTACCTGAAGCAGAGGTGATTGTCGCAGAACCAACATGCGTGATTGGTAGATATGCACCATCTCCTACCATCACAACATCAGCACCTTGATATGGATGTGCTTCTTGAAAGTTTACTTGTGGATGACGTGATATGAGTGGATGCGCCTGAGTCAGGTACCCACTCTTTTCCTGATTCATCAGCTACACGAAGGGAAGCATAAGCCTCTGCACTCTGGTAGTTATTATCAAAGCGATTGTAACACTTGAGTGCAGTGTGGTCTACACTACCACAGATTTGGCATGTTGGTCGTTCCCCCTGAGTGTTAGCTGCAGATTGATGTTGTGTGAAACCTCTTCCTCTTGTTGAATATCCTCCTCTGCCTCTCCTATAACCAGATCTACCGCTTCCACGATGATGTGGGTTGTATATTGGTGGGTGATATTGCTGACCTTCTTTGGCTTGAGCAGTGTAAGCAAGATGTGGAGTAACTGCAGTTGTTTCTTCATAGAACTTGAGTTTGGCATCAAAGCCTTCAACTTCAGTTATAACATCATTAAATGTTGGAGCTGGGAACTTGGACAAGGAGCTCTGAATCACCGTCGTTATAGGGTCATACTCTCTGCTAAGACCATTGAGGAAACCAAAGATTTTCATCGATTCTTCAACATGCTTTCCTATGGCGCTCAGTGAGTCACATATGGTCTTGAAGTTCTTGCAGTATTCAGACAGCGTCTTGTCTTTCTTGATGATTAACTGCAAGTTCCGGCGAAGAGAAAACTCCCTGGACAGAGAGCTTTTATTGAAGTTTTCAGCTAGGGACAGCCAAACTTCTCTTGACGTAAGCAGAGTGTGAACAGAGCCGAGAACTTCCTCTGAAAATGTTCCAAATAGCCAGGAGCGGACCATTTGGTCAGTACAGAACCATGACTCATGCTGAGGGTTGTTTTCTTCAATGTTTACTCCATCACGAACCACAGTGCGAGTCGGAGGAGGTTGAGCAGTGGTGCCCTTAATGAATCCGAGAAGCTTCTGGCTTGATAGAAGAGATTCAAACTGGGTTTTCACTTCAAAGTGACAGAGCTTAATACATGGATGGTACTCGGAAATGGGTCTAGGTTCAAAGGATCCGCCATTGATATTTGTTAAGGTCAGAATGACTCTGATACCATATGAATGTGAAAGAGATCAACGATGAGATTGTGAAAAATTGAATACTTTCAATTTAACCTAAAACGTTGACAGAAACAGAGTTATTTAAGGATCCAAAAGAACAATCTGGAATCCTTATCCACCCAGCTGGACATACAGCTGGAAAGAAGACTATTCAACACAAAGGGATTGGATAGGGTTGCAACGGTTTTGGAGGATTAACGCATGTGTCGTACACTTCTCTTGTTTTGTCGTTCTTCTACTTTCCCGAGTCGACCGTTGTAGAGAAGAAGAGTCATTGTTGTGGGCTGTCTCATGATGGGCCTTTATCTTGTTACACATCGAACGGCCCATGTCTTTTCACTCTCATGGACATCTACGTTTAGGCCACAATCGAGAAACTAAAAATTGTAAACTCGTATACCATATTAATAAGGGGATCAACTCTCACCCAAAACTAACTAAAGAATGTAAAATTGCTACATCATATATATTGTGCAAGAACCATCAATCTAGGCTATGTGGGATATTCGATAACTATTTTATATGCTCTTCTTACATGGTATTACACTCAAAATCTTTGTATTAGATTTTATTTTTGTTTACTTTCATAATCTTACGTACATGAAAGGCTTTCAAATGCAGACTCAGTCATTACACGTTCACCTGTAGTCCATGTGGGATGGGGTTGACTTTCTTATTCTCGATTAATTACATTGATTCTAATGTCTCCCCTATCAAATGCGCCTAATCTAGAAAAAAATAGTTTTCATTAATGATGTCTCTGGAATAGTGGGACTGTTTAAAAATTCACGTCTTTACTAAAAACCACAAAAATACAAGTTGGGTATCGAATGATCGAATTCTTCTTTCAGATATAGTTTACATTATTTTTGTACCACTTACTTTGCTTGCTGAATCGTTTAAGGTAGTTCATATTTTTGTTGACAAAAATGAATTGTTTCAGAATTCTTAATACGGAATGAGTGTGATTGGATGACACATCTGGCATTAATAAAGTAGAGGAAAAAGATATCAGTCAGGTGACCTATTTTTAACCAATCCAGAATTTTTTTTGTCAGCCTTTTTTTTTGTTGATTTAAAGTTTACATACAATGATTTAGTAGGATGGCCAGGAAATACATAATCTTGAATATTTATCGTAGCATTCTTGGCTAGCCTATCAACTACGTTAACAAAGGATCGAGGAACATAGTAAAAGATAAAATGGTCTTTTCCCGCAACGACTTCAATGTCATGGATTGTGGATGTCGCCTATGGTATTCTATCATTTTTATTCTGCTTATCACCATTAGCACAATCCAGATGTTTTATTAGCTTCAAACAGTCCCCTAGAAAAGCCACATTTTTATATGACAGCCTATGTAGTTGATGAGCAGCATCCCACATCGCCACTGCCTCTACTACTAAAGGCGAATCAGTAGCATCTATTACAGAGCTCTCTTGGAGTCTTAAAGTGCCTTCTTTACTGAATAAGGACCATGCACCCAATACCAATCTTTTTAGTTGGTGACTTCCATGAGGCGACTACAATGCAAATAGAGCTATGTTTCATGTGGAAAGACATCGTGTATAGACATTGGTACTGGCTTTAATGCTGGTTTATTCTGCATGTTGGTCTCTGTCCAAGTCTTCATGTCCACTGATGCCGCATGAATGACTCGAAATATGGTCTCTTTTGTTATCAAACACAAGTTTGTCGCCCATATTCCATATCCTCCAGCCTAACATAAATGAAAGCATGCCTTTCTGGTCTTTAGTAAGTCAGCTGAGGATATAAGAGAGTAGGTCATACACAGTGCTACTACGGTTCTGATGTCTGCTAATCTTACTAAGCGCCATAGACCAGATCACCCAGGCAACTAGACATCGAAGCAGCATATAATCTATGGTTTCAATCTCTTCTCCACATACATGAAGGAGTTGTTGATTTTACATCCCCTCTTTCTTATATTCTCTACCACAGGGAAACCATTGTGAAGAATTTTCCACCATAAGATTTTGATTTTTGGGACAGTGTTAGATTCACCATAACTTAGTCATCATGCTATTACTGAATTGAGATTAAGGATTACTTGGTACCTGATTTTGTTGCTCTTCCATATCCATTATCCTCTGAATATGGTAACATATTTTTACTGTGTAGGTTCCTCAAGAGCCATACTTCTATCTTATTACGTCCTGAACATTTGTCATGCTTGGCTGTATGCTTAGAATTTTTTATATATCTTCGACGAGAACCAAGCTTTGTAATTTTGCAATATCTTAAGTATTGGCACCTGAAAGGAAAAGATCTTTTGACTTTTAAATCAGGATATAAGGTAGCTCATGGGCCTCTCGGAGATCAAATGGCTTCCCTAGGAAGCCACTTATCCTTCCAAACTCTTATACTTTCCCAGTTTCCTATAATCCATTTTACACCTCGTCTAATTAACGCCTGAGTTTTTATGATGCTTCTCCAAGTGTAACTTGAAGTTTGATAACTTTTGGCTTCTAGGAAACTAGTTTTTCTGAAGTGTTTTGCCTTGAACACTCGGGCCATTAGAGAAAATGGGTTGTTGATCAGACTCCTAGTTTCCTTAGTTAGGAGTTTGATATACTATGGAATTTACCAGTTTTCATCCATAGAGTAATTCAGAGTCTATTTAATATGTTTGGACTATTTTAGAGTCTTCGGGTCTAGGTATATTTTGGAGCAATGTGCATGAAGAAACTCGTAGTTGCTCAAGAAATTAACCAGAGTCGAGATTCAGAAGGAATGTCTATCGACACAGACCCCTTAGTGTCGCTCGACACAGACCCCTTAGTGTCGCTCGACACCGACACAAGTAGACGGACCGGCTTCTTCCATATAATTACAAGACTACCCATGGTCGACCTAATACCTACTGTTTATATGTTTGCCATTTTTTAGCAAGATACGATCTTTCATATCTTTTTCACCGCAACATATTATTCAAGGTTTTTTAGTAGATTTAGAAAGAAGATCCAAGATTCTTTTAGAAATTTGTATTGGAATTCTAGTTTTCTTACTGTACCTATTTTATGCATTCTATTCATATTTATATTATGCTTTGCTTAATTATATATGAGTAGTTTACTCTGTTAGATTAGGGTTTGTTAGGATTTTGATGGATAAGTGAACCATAGAACTGCTAGGGTGAATTATTAGGTTTCCTTCATAAAAATTGGACTTACTACTTATGTTCTAGAGTAGCTAACTACAACCCTGATTTTAGGATTGTTGACAACTACGAGAGTTGGATCATACCTGAATTAATTTTGCTGAGCTAGGTTGTTAGAGACATGCGAGAGATGGTCTAGAAATCTAATGAACATAACGATTAGGACGTTAATGCTTTTCTAAGGAAGTATCGATCGATACACAGTCAATAGTATCGATCGACACTCAATCCTTGTTCACACGCGAGAGCTGGAACATAGTACTTAGTCATCTGACCAGGCTCACAACAAGAGTTGGGTAACTTAATTCAGTATCCGAGTTCTAGGACGGTTATTCACGCACCCTTAGCATCTATATTATATAATCATAATTGACTGAAACCCTAAATCTAGCTATTTTCTCTTATATTGTGACAACAATTAATCAATTGTTTGCACTTATTTACTTCTTTATAATTTACTGCCTAACTTAATCTTAATATCTTGAGTCTATTGTGAGCCAAGGCTCCCTGTGGATTCGATCTCTTAGTAATACAACTGAACCTCTTATTTGAGAAAAAGCTGCTCATAGGATAATTTGAGTGATATTAAATTTGTCGCCATTGCCGGGGAGCATTGGATTCTCTATTAGACTTGATTAATAAGTTTAGTCTAGGTTTTATTTTCTGTTTCAGTTACTTACCAAAAAATTTCTTCTTTTTCAGGTGCATGTCTAGCAGTACCAGAAACAACAAGGAAAATGAGATTTTATTCTCTGACCTTGCACATTTGGAACGTTCGATTCGCAACGAGAGACGCACAACATCGATCAACATCACCTTAACTTTTGTCGATCGACACTAGTGACCGAGCACCGATTGATACCTCTCAACAAGAATCGATCGATACCAACCTGCGAGCAGAAATGGTCGAGACTCTTGTGCTGATAAAAGATGAGAGTGGGGACCTGCATGACCCTGAAGGTCATTTTCGTAATGCAGCAGGTCAGAAGATTGATGATCAAGGGGCTGTAATCCCTGATACTGAAGCAGTAATTCCATAAGCTACTAATGATGAGAATGTTGCATCCAATGCTCAGGTTGTAGCTGATGAGAATTCTCACGCTGCTCGACCTAGGACGTTGACTGATTACAACCATCCATATCAATACTATGCCAATAGATTTGCAATTCGTTCTTCTGCTTTCCGAGGAACGATTTTGAGTTGAAGTCTGCATACTTTATACTTGTGGGGCAGACACCATATCATTGACACCCATGATATCTTGCATATTTACATGGTTTTAATCATTCATTCTTGTATATTTTGATCATATACTTTATGCTTTATACTTACACGATTAAGGCATCTTTAGAATCCATTTTGCATTCATAAGTCTTTATCAGGTGTTGGAGTATCCTACGGAGTTCTTGGAGGTGTTTGAGAGTTTTTGTGGTGAAAGAGGGAGTGAAAAATGAGTGTTGGACATGTTGAGATCTGGAGCGGGTAGCTGGAGCGGGGTAGACAACCCGCTCTGAATTGTAGAGCGACCAACCGGAGCAACCTCTTGATGTCACTCAAATTACCCTAAGGAGTGAACGACTCTCTCAAATAAGAGGTTCAATCGTGGTACTTAGGGATCGAATCCACAGAGAGTTATGGCACACAATAGACTATAGAAATCAAGGTTAAGCTAGGCAAACAAGTTTATAAAGCAGTAAATATGAAAGCAGTAAATAAATGAAAGCAAAGTGAACAAGGTAGTTGTTCGGTAAACAGTAGTAAATTTGTTTGATGGAAGGATGGTTACTAGATTTAGGGTTTCATTCAGGTTTTTAGAACTCTAATCTATAGATGCTAAGGATTGATTCTATAACTCGATATCTAATGAAAAAGACAACCAGCTTTCACTGTGAGTCTAATCTATTGACTAAGTTCAGTGTTTCAGCATTCGCATGCCAACTCGGATCGAGCATCGATCGATGCTATGGTATGAGCGTCGATCGACGCTTCCTTAGGCAAGCGTTATCAATCTGATCGATTATGTTCAATTAGATTCCTAGACCAACACTAGTATGTACCTAGGTATATAATCTAGCAGGGCTCGGGTTCCGTTAATTGATTGCACTCTTGTGCATCTCAATTGTCCTATGATTTTAGGAACAAACAATTAGTCACACTATCGTGATTTTCTAACTATTCCAGATCCTAATATTACAAGCTACCCTGGTGTAGAGATCTATAGTATCCTAACTATCATATAATTCAGAAGTTCATTCAAAACCCTTGAAATTCCTAAACCTAACAGGTGGATCAACTCATGCATGATAGTTGTCACAGAAATCATAGATGAATAGATGAAGAACACAAATATAAATAAAACCGAAACCAATGGAGTTCCAAGAGGACTCTGAAGGAGTTCCTCTCTTCTCTCCTAACTAAGAACAATGAATAAAAGATGTAAAAGAAAGTGTAGCCGTCAACAATGGCTTAGAAATAACATAAATAGGGTTTCTGGTCGTCCAATGGTATTTTGGTAACTTTGTGGTGGCTTCTGGGCTTCAGTCAGTCATAAAATATACTCGGCCCACATTCTGGTATCCAAGTCGATTGATGTCAAGTGTGCTGCATCGATCGACATACGTTCCTCTTCGCGACAGCTTCCTCTCGCGAGGCAGACTGACCACTTCTCAGTAAAACGGATATAACTTCTGCTACAGGATGCTGATTGACCTTAGACCGGTGGCATTGGAAAGCTAACTCAAAGATATATCTTGTGTCAAAATATGAGCTTAATCTAACGGTGGGAAGGTCTTAATCCATAGCTAAAAATTTGTCGCGTCTGTGCAGTTCTGCACCTCAAAAGGCTCCAAAATCACCATATTTCTCCAGAACGTACCTGAGCATGTGAATACTCTAAAAGGACTCCAAAAATAATAATTATATCTAAAAACACTTATATACCATGGCTGAAAGTGGGTGAAATTCATGGTATATCAACTTCCCCAGACTTACCCTTTTGCTTGTCCTCAAGTAAAACAGACTGGCAGTCTCTCTGAAAGAGGTTTGAAAACAGCAGGGACTCACATAATTTAAAACTTAGAATCATCACCTCTACAATATTGCAATCCACATCTAAGAATTTTTAATCACAAAAGCACATTATACCATGTCCTAGCTTAGCAACCAAATTCACCTAGCCAACAACTTAGCAAATCCTGTCTGACATTCCCCTCTACCAACCTCATTTCTTAACATAAATAAAAGTGCAGGCTTTACCTTGAGAGTATCGATCACAGGATGCAAGGATTCTCAAACAAGTATCTAGAGCTGCAGGTAAAAGT
Organism: Brassica carinata; assembly: GCA_016771965.1. Lineage (NCBI taxonomy): Eukaryota > Viridiplantae > Streptophyta > Magnoliopsida > Brassicales > Brassicaceae > Brassica > Brassica carinata. Next base: position 11,308,818 of record CM028689.1, on the reverse strand, counting down.
TAGTTCCTATCTTTTCTCTCTACTAATTTCTCTCTTTAGTCAAAGTCTGCTTCCATTGCAGGATCATTGACCAAGTTTGGATAGGCTTCCATGAATCAAGCCTTAATGGTGGTTGCCACCAAGTCATGTTCACTTCTTTTTTTACCTATATCCAAGAATTCATATGAATCGAGCCTTGAAGATTGCCGCCACCAAGTCTCGTTTGAATTCTTTTTGTTGGAATCCTAATGAAGCAAGCCTTAATGGTTGTAGCCACCAAGTCCTGTTCGGATTCCACCTAACTAAAACCTATAAACTTTTCTTTCCTCTTTTTTTCTTTTCCTTTCTCTTTTTTTCTTTCTTTTTCTTTTCTTTTTTCATTTTTTTTGAAATAAATATCTCTACCTATAAATCTAGGGTCGAAATAGAGAGAGAAAAGGTGATAAAACTACACAAGGCTTTACCTTCCACACTTGTTTGAAGAATCTGGTCCCATGTATACCAAACCCCAAGACAAGCAGTTGAGTAAGGTTTAGTGTTGGAGGTCAGCTTTGGTTCCTTCAAACAATCTCAGCAAGTGTGAATAGTTGACAGATTGATACACTTTAGTATCTTTAGTACTATCTGCAATCAGTAAGTCTAGAATGGTGCTAAAGAGTGGTTAGATAACAAGCATAAATCTAATAAGTTCATTATCCCCTTCTTGACTCAATAAAACTTTTGAAAACATTCAAATAAGACTCACTAATAAACTAGATATCAGTAAACCTCCCCCCAGACTTAAATTACACTGTCCCCAGTGTATATCTAGTCGGAGTTATGGTGAGAACATAAATCATAAGTACTCAATGTATCAAGTAGAATCGATATACATAACCGGATTGAATATCGATCGATGTGCAAATTGATCCATCGATCGTCGCAAGTGATGTAATGTCGATCGATATCGACATGTCCTCGTCGGTCGATATGCTGGTAATCCTTCTACTTGGATCTTTATATATATATACTAACTAAATACAATATTAGTAGAAGCTCCCCTAGACTTAAACAACACTGTCACCAGTGTTATACAGTCTAAGATTGGTGGGAAAATAAATCATAAAGACAATATTTAACAAGGAAAACGGTATACCTGCTTTTGATATGAGTGTCGACCAACACCGCTAATCGATACTCTTGATACTCTGTCGATCGATGGTAGCTTAGTCATCGTCAATTCTTATGTAAACTCATCTTTCTTGGATCTCTTTTCCCTTTTTTATATCTGAAATCAACGAAAAACAAAATCAGTAATGAATGAAAATAAAATCAAATTTAAAACAAACCTAACAGTGGGTTGTCTCCCACTCAGCGCTTATTTCTCAATGTCTACTCTCTGAAGCTTTATCATTCTTGTGCGAAAGCCTCCTCCATAGACTCTTCTCCTTTGTCTATCATCTCAGCAATAAGGAGTGCTTTAAGCTTTGCAAAAGGTTGTGAGAAACATCTGCTATGCACTCTAAATTTCCTGACACCATCTGAGAAGTGAGGAATCAATGACAACTGAGAACCTCCCTTGGTTCTTTTCCTCTTCTTCCAATTCCTCCTCTCCTTTTACCCAGACTTGTCTGATCGTGTGGTGGTGCCTCTATCAAAAGGATTTTGACACACTTCATGCTCTTTCTGCTCTGATTCGTGACTGGTGTAGATCGATGTTGTCTGGTTGGTGTCGATCGATGTTGAAGTGGTTGTGTCGATCGACGCTGGTTTGTTGGTGTCGTACGATACTGCTTCTGTTGGACCTTTGTCAAAGTCACCTCTATATCTCAATCCACTCAGAGAAACTGAGGCATGCTGATGATCACCTAATACCCTAATGTAGGAACCTGGTTGCACACTTCTATCTGGTGGAATAGGAAATTCAACTTCAAACACAGCACATGGAACCACAAACTTCACAGGGTCATGCATCATCTTCACTCTTTTGTGAGATCCTTCAGCTTCTTCTGCACAAATAGGTGATCTCAGATGTCTAGGGACATCAAGGTGTGAGATCTCAGACTTGTGCATTCTCTCCTCAATCGATTCCATCTCAAATTTGTATCCTGTAAGCTCATCCAACCATGGGTGTCGATCGATGCAATCGGGTGTGTGTAGATCGATGATGGAGGGAATGTATCGATCGATCTCATCAGGTTGGTGTCGATCGATGCTAGCCTGTGGTGAAGTTTCCAGATCTCCTCTCGAAGTATGCTGATCATCAAGCTTCTTCTTTAAATTCTGATCCATATCTTCAAGCCATTCCTCCAGCTCCAAGAAGTCTTCCATAGTGACTTCCTTACCAGAATCCAAATCTCCAAGTTGTTCTCCATCCTCCAATTCCAAGAATTCTTCTAGCTCGAAATCTTCCATGGTGATCTCTCTGTCTACATCTGAGGTAGGATAACTGCTTGATTCATCTGTGCTCTCCAATGTCGAGTCTGGAATGTCCTGAGGACAACTCGAACTTTCAGGAATAGGTGTCAATCGGGAATAGGGGTTTCTGCCAAACGATGTTGGAACGGTGCTGTCGATCGATATTGAGAACGTGCTGTCGATCGACGTTGATTCTGGTGGTGCAGACTCGCGATATGTATCGGGTGTATGTGTTGGATCTTCAAAGACATCTATGCAGGAAATAAACTCCTCACTCTTCTTCTTCTCCACAGGATCATAGAAAACTCTTTCATCAACATTAGTCAAGCACATCCTATTCTTCTTAAGATCACAAACTGCTCCCACTGTAGCCATGAAGGCTCTTCCAAAAAGAAGTGGAGATGTCTTACCTGATTTGATATCCACAGCATGAAAGTCCACAGGGATAGTGCAATCCCCTATTTCCACCTTAACGTTCCTAATCAAACCTGCTTAGTTTGCCTTAGAGTTATTCATAAATGTGAAATTATCCTGAGAAGGCTCCATCTTCAATCCTAATAGATCAGCAGTGTCTATAGACATGATACTTACTGCAGATCCAGTATCGCAGAGGGCGTTAAGTCATGATCATGTACACAGCAAGGAATCAGGAATTTTCCAGAATCTTGTTCCTTCTTCAGAGTCCTCTTAAGTGTACGTCTGACCTTGTTGAAGAGCATCTCAATGTCCTTATCTGTCTCTCTGCTCTCTCTGAAGAAATTACCAAGTCTGTACTTAAAATATGCATCCTCAAAAGACATATCTTTGGGAACCCTCTTGTGAAATCCATCAAGTTCCACTTTGTTAACTTCTCTCCTGGGGTGTTTGGGAATAAAGGGTTTCCTAGATTTGACTCTTTTCACACGTTGAACTCCTTCTTTTGTTGCCTGCCTTCCATCGCAGGTTCGTATCCATACCATTGGTGTTGATCGATCTCAACGACAGAGGTTTTAGCTAATGTTGAGTGTTCTTTCTCTGGTGCGTCTTCAGGTTGCTGACTGATCTGCTCTGTTGTCCCTAAGCAAAGAGATGGATTTCAAGTGGCACTCAAGCGGTGTGCATCAAGATCTGGTAAATGCACTCGATATGGCGTGGATGGATGTCGATCACTTCTCGGCTGCTCTTGTCGATCGATGCTACATAAAATTCTATGGCAATGGACAGAGGAGTAACTACAACCAGAGTTCACAGTACCTGAAACCTTACAGCAACACCAATAACAGCAGCAACAGCAGAGTTTATGGAAGTTATTCCTACCAAATTACCCACCACCACATACGCAGAAGAGCAAGATAGAAGCAATGCTTGATCAGATTTTTGAGGGCCAGCAGAAGCTGACAGTGGATTTCAATAGGAAGATAGATGTTGTCTACACCAACCTGAATTCAAAGTTTGAAGCTTTGAATACACATGTGAAGAAGTTACAGATACAGGTGGTTCAGACATGAGAAGCTATTAAGAGGCAAGAAACCTTCATCAAGGGCAAAGGAGATGAAGCACTGAAACACCACATGAATGTCATCATAGATGATGATTTCTGGCAAGTGATTAAGGAGGAGACGCTTCAAGAGGGAGATTTCGAATTTGAGAGCTCTATGAGTTTCGGCAGTTCACACTGGTATCGATCAACACACATCAAAGGCTAGACACTTCAAACTAGACTACAAGTCAAAGTGTCAGGCTACTTTCACATTCTCACCTTTTTCTTAGAGTCCATTTCATTCGGTCTTTCTGAGACCTCTTGCGCACTTTCCCACAGATCTCCCAAATGTTTCTACAGTAGGAATCACCCAACGAGCAACTGTACTTGACTAAGGCTTAATCAATCCAGTCAAATGTCTGATTTATGTCTTTGATCAGACGGTTTCTCTCTCTCTCTCTCTCTCTCTAAGTTTCTTTCTGGGTTTACTTAAGAGTTTTTCATGACATAATTGGAGAAAAAGGAAGAGAGACAATTAAATGAAACAGTAGAGTAGTTTCAGCCTGCAAAACTGTCCATAAACCATTTCCGCCCATTTTCCATTAGGCCAAAAGGTGATAATTGCCACCCCGCGCTCAATTGCCTTGCCAATGCAACCTTTTCCCTTTCGTCCAGTAACCGTTCCTGCTTTAATACTTAGACGAAAACTAGAGCTTAAGGCTAATTGTTCCAGCCGACAAGTCTAATCGTCTGTCTGAATCCAATTATCACTGCCTAAATCAGCTTATCCCAGTTTGGCCAACTATCTCTATCGTTTTTCTGATGTCTGACACCAATGTCGACCAGTTTAACTACCTTGCCTCAATCTGACGACACTTGACCGAATTCCAACAAATACTGTCAAAAATTTCTGCACTGTCTGAGTTGTCTGAACACTTCCGAAATTAAGAGACTAGACCGCTACGACATTATCCAAGCGTAAAACTGATTAGCTGAGCTTAGATTGACTCAAAAACAGATATGATACTAGCGTTGTCCAAACCATGGGTTCATCCAGTCTGATCCTAACAAACATGGATCCGAGTCTTCTTCCACTTACAGTCAATCCATTCAACCTTTGTGAGTTCTTCTCAGCATTTTCCAACCTGATCATTTCGTCTGACACCCAAAGCCGATCTATCTTTAGATCACCATATCTTCAATCTTCGGAACACAAGCGCTACACACTGCCTCTCATAAGGAACATAAGAATGAAAACATAAAAACTCTAAAGCAAGATAACAATAAACCATATGTGCACAACTGCAGTACATAAACTGGCTATGAAAAACATCCCAGGAAATTACTTAAGTTAATGAAGGTGGGCCTTCATTTATATATTTGAATGAAATGTTGGAGAAATTGATCTATTGTTTTTGTTGGAGTCCATTTTTACCACTATAATGAAAATTTTCAACAATCAAGCTATCTTTTTCATTTCTATTTTACCCACAGTTAGGACTGGCAAAATATCCGGACCCAAAAATCTAACTAAACCCTACCCAAAAATGTTGTTACGAATTCAAATTGAAATAGGTAATATATCCAAATATATCCTAAATTTTTGTACCTAAACAACCGAATCTGGACCAAATCCGAACCAAAACAAAATACTTTGAATATCCAAATTTTCAAAAACACTCTCAAAATTATCAAAAATACTCACAATTATATACTTAGATATATTGATTATTTTTAAATCTAATATCCAAATTCCAAAATATTCAAAATTATCCAAAATACTAAAAATAACTAAAACTAAATAACTAAAATTATCAAAAAAAAATACTCAAACACTAGAAATACCTACTAATTTTCCTTTCAAATAATCAAACCAAACTAATTTTCATCTTATTATTAGATATTTAGCATACGTTATTAAAATCTGTGTTGTATATTATTTTTATTTTTTGCATTTTAAGATTTAATATTATATTAAAATTTCTAACTTTTACATAGTTTAAATAGGTATACAAACCTGATCTGAACTCATAAACTCATAGAGATCTGAACCGAGCCCAAACCAAAATTTATAGATATCCTAATAAAACTCAAAACTAAACCAAAACCAAAACGGCTATCCGAATGCCCGCTCCAAACCACACTAATTCAGCATTTTAAACTTCATCACTACTCATCTAAATGCTCACAAGACACAACTAAACACTTTCAAAATCCTCAAAACACCAATCGTAGTGTTTACGTTTTGGCCCTTTTTCAAGCTGAATACAACTCGATATAAACCAAAACTTAGAAAAGCTCCAGAATCTCTCTCATGTGCTTGCATGAACATGCTTGTCAAGAAACGCCTTAGCCAGGTTACTAAAGCTTACACAGACAGTCTCAGCTGCTGCATACCTCTCGATGAGATCCAGTACTTCTGCTCTCAGAATCATCTCTCTTGTTGCTCTGTTATAGTCACAAATGTAATACAAAGCCCCCAGCGCGTAATTCACCTATTAGGAAACAAAACAGTTTTTTAATTTCGTTTTTACTTGATGAGGCGAGAAACATTGTGTACTCACAGTGTTCCGGACAGGACTTGATAAACATTTGATTATAAGAGGAACTCCATCAGCCTCAACAATGGTAGCAGCATTCTTTGGCTCTGTAGAAAGAGCATGCGTTTGAAGAATCAGCAATGACAAGAACAAAAGCAACAGAGTGTATTCGCATAGAAAAAGCTCTTTTTTTTAACCAGCACAAGCGTTGCATATTCCTCCTATCCCGAATTCGACAAGCTTCTCATTTGGCTCTGTTATACAGTCTATGAATAGTTCCAAGACATTTAGCTGCTCCACATACACCATCAAGATTTTTTTCATCGTAACAAGAGCAACATGGGTGGTCAAATTTGAGTTATCTATGGTTAATAAAAGAAAGGAGCAAACTCGAGGTTACCTGACGTAAGATGATGTAGTTATAAGGGTCATAGGAAAAGTTCGCCAAGTTTGCTACAATTCTCTCTTTAGTTTCTGCAGGTGGAAGACAATAATATATCAACGCTTGATGCGTAAGAGACATAACCAGAAATATAGTAGCTTGGGCTTTGCTAAACCATAGCCTAGCAGAAGCAACTGAAAGTGATCTCATATTCCATATGAAGCCAAACACAATCCTCAAAACCATAGTGCAACGCAGCAACGTGTTGACTCAAGATGTCAATAGATGTAATAGTTACAAGAAAGCAACAAAGGCAGTCTTTATACTTCTATACATTGTAAATGTTCTAACAGAAGCATGAGCAGATACTTAAGACTAAAAGTAGCCATACGTTCATCAGTTGCATTCTGAAACTGACTCACAAGCTCCTGCAATAAAAAGAGGAAAAACTCAGCTCCAAAAACAACTATTCCCACAGAAAAAGGATCTCAAAGACATAAACCCAGCAGACCAAAAAACTCAGTTTTTCCATTTTGTTTTCTTTTGTCGGGTCAATCTACATGATGAAACATTGATGCATAATGTGGTACAAACCGATTTCGAACAAGTAGAAGTTAACCATTCATGCAACTTGCACATTTGCAAAAAAAAAATCTAGACCTGTAGATATTGAAGCCTTGGTGTTCCAGTTTTGCCGGTACGTTCTTCTTGTCGTTGATTATTAGTAAACATCTCTCTCTCTCTCAACTCTACCAAGACATGAAACCACTTGAGATTGGATACTAGGGAATCGAAAACCATAAGATTTAGAAATAAAATCAAAAGTATGATAAACAAAAATACAAACACATTCAGTGAGACAGGATAATCTATTTTCTTAAGATCTGATTCTAATTACAAGAGAAATAGACACACATAAGAAACGTCTCCCTGACTCGGTTAGAACCACTCCAACACAAAAGTATTCAATTGTGGAAGTAAAACATAATCAATTGACGGACAACTATCTCAGTTCAATTCAAACAACAATATAACTACAAACTGAGGAGAAGGCTTACAAGATGAAACTTGGAAGAAGATGCAACAGGGCTACCAACTTCTATGACGGCGAGAGACAAATCAAAGACAGACTGTCAAATTTTTTACTTGGAGAAATCAGAATTTCTGGCCGAAATCCAAACCCTAATTTATTATTATTTATCTGCAATCGGAATTAACAAAAAGGAGGAATAGAACGAATAACTTTTCTAAAAATCGCCGGCTTAGACGATTAAACGGCCGAGAAGTTGTAAAACCGTTGGTCAGCGTGGCGAAATGAGGTGATTCGGTTGTCTAAAGATGTTAATACGGGCTGTCTGCGCCCGTTTAGGTCCAGCCCGTTTAAACCTTAGAATTTTTAATCTGTTTATACACATATCCGTTAAAACCCGTTTAGTTTTAAACCCGTTAACTGAGTAATGCCTGTTTAGACCCGTTAAGTCCGTTTAGTTTTTTTTTTTTTATTATGACCGAAAAAATCTCAAACTAAAACAATTTTGACTTGTGTGTTTCTTATTCTCTCAATCAAATCTAATACTTATATGTTTAAAAATTACAACTATCAGTCAGATTGACTTATGCATATCAACTCGCTGCAAACCTGCAATCCGGAATCAAAACTAAAAGATCTGTTTTGGAAATTGCTTTTGAAGAAGCTGAAAAGCTATTAAACAAAGTCGAAATCAGATGTTTATCCTCTTAAAAACGAATATACCCAAGGCCACCTCAGTTTCATAACAATTTTCTCAGTTTCATCGATCAGATAGCTCAGAGGAGAAGAACTTTTTTTCGACCAAAGGAGAAGAATTGACGGCAAGGAGAGTTTCGGAGATGAAAAAAATACCTAAAACAAAATGACATTATTTTCCGTATACTGAAAAGAAAAAGAAAAAATTAAACAGTCACCCTCTTATTTCGCGGGTACACCCATTTAATAAACCTCTTTAAAGGGTCAACCCTATATAAACTCGTTAAATCTTTCTATGTAAGCAAACGGGTACGGCCTCAGCCCGTTTAGACCCTGCTCGTTAAAGCCCGCGGGCTTTTGGCCCGTTTAACATCCCTAATTGTGTCAAACAGTAATCCGCGTTCTGACCGCTGAGAGCGTTGTTTATCAAAATGCAGCCAGTTATTGATTTAAACCATGTAGCCTAGAATCCATAATTCTATCCTAATTGCTATTGTTGAACCCTAAAACCTGAGAAAATACAAAGACTCAATGAATCGTTGGAATTTTACGGTGACAGTTTGATGGAAAAGGTTTAAACAATGAACAAAGTTATAAACACAATCAGCGGCGAATTTTTAGGTTTCAGGGATGAAATCATATTTACCACAATGCCCTTTAACAAAAAAAATGGCGACAGATTGAGTTTCATTAACTATTCGACTAAGTAAAGTACAATGGTAGCTACTAGCAACTTAAGTATCTTAACTATTCTATACCAATAAAAGCACATCAAATCAAACCAGCTCATAAGAAGGTAGAAAGCAAAATTTTATCATTTAACACCAATACATTCATTTATTTTTCCTTCCGGTTTAGAAACAAAATTACTACTAATTGTTTTCAATAATTAAAACACCAGAGATTAATAAATTTTTCTAAAATATTACCTCGTTAAAGAAACAAAGATGGTACGCCACACTCCATTAAATCCTTTCCAAGTTTTCCTGAAAAAGAAGAAGAAACAATCAACTTTCTCAAACTATCAAATTTGTGAACTAATAAGAGATGAAACAATAAAAGGAACTAACTTACCTAGCACAATAAGAAACACCAACCCTACTAAAACTAAGGTAAAGACCATTAGCTTAGCTCCTGATTTCTTCTTTGTAAACTCGCCTACTGTCTTCTCAAGGATGAGCAGCTTCTGCTCACGCTCATTGGCTTCACCCTTAAGCTCACTAAGCTCCCTCTGAAAGTCCCTCATCTCCTCCTCGACCGCCACGTCCCACCATTTCCAGACGTGGCAGTCTCCATCATCAGCATTGGGGCACGTAATGTACCGTTGGTATGGATCTTTAGGAGTTTGGGAGTATCCCGTGAACAGGCTCCGAACCACAGTAGCATGTCCTCGGGATTCCATCATCACCCTCTGGTGATGGTTCGTAGTGAATGGCTTATGCATTCCACTGACTAATCTCAGCTTCAGCCGCGTACATCTCAGCTTCGGCTTCAATGAGGGAGGTTAAGTCTTGAGAGTTTGATGATGAAGATGGCTGGCTGTAACTGTATTGTCCCATTATCGTTTACCTGGAAAAAAAAATTGTAAACAGATAGTTAAAGACCAATATAATCATCAGCAAACAACGAGTAAGAACAGAGTTAAAGCAAATTAATCATCATCTATCAACCAACAAAACCAACGAGAAGGAAGCAAACCAACGACAAGGAACCAAAACAATATCAACAGAGTGAATTCGAACACAAATAAGAAAACACAAACTCGCTGAAATCTATTGAAAACATAAAAGGTTTCAATTGAAAACAGTTAAGAAACGGCAAATCGATTGAAACCCGAATCGGTTTCAATCCGTATAAGACACAAAGAGGAGATCCGAGACCGATAGAAACCAAAAACGATCCGAAACCCTATCTAAACCGCCAAAGAATCCCGAAATCGATTTATCCCCAAATAGTTTTGAAACCCTAATTTCAAAATTTTCCCAAATCGGTCGAAATCCGAGAACCAAAGCCTTAATAGAGAACAAACAAGATGGAGAGTGATCTTAATCGAGAAATCTACGAGTTAAAGCTTCGATTTATCTAAGTAGAGCCGAGGGAGAGAGATCGAGAGAGATCGCCGCGAAATCGCCTTTCTCTCCACAGCTCTTTTTTTCGGTTTCGGTCGAGAATGATTTTTTTTTTCGACCCTACCGAAACGCATAGCCGAGACCGACCCACTCAGAAGGAGACACGTAGCTAAGGATTCGATCCTTGTAAACCGTCGCGACGGACCAGTCCTTCCCCGAGTTAGCATTAATATTATTATTTAATTACAATTATGCTAAGGATTTGGTCTAAGGATTGACCAAAATCCACCATTGTGGATGGTCTTACTTCCATAGATATGATCAATTTCGATCATTTGTAAAGCTTGTACCATAATTTCATTTCTTGCTCTTTATCAGAAACTTTTTCTCGTATATTTATTTTATATCAATATTATTTTTTCTGCTGGTTTTAAATTTGCCCTTATTAAAATTTCTCGATCTAGTATAAGATATTTTATAACAGTAATAATGGGAGCATATAAAATTTTTTGAAGAGGTTGTAGGGTAGATGAAATCAAAGTCGAGGAATTGGGGGTGTTAAACATAAGTTAAAATAAAGTCGCCAAATATCGTGAACCGATTAAAAATGAAGTACTGATCTAAAATTTGAGGCAGTTCCCTTCCCAAAACCCTGAAATCTACCTTCCGTTTCAGATCGCGAACCGACACTTCCAATCCACTCACCATCTCCTCTGCTCGCCGTTCTGTAAGCTTCATCTTACTTTATTAGATTTATAAATTAGTGTTTCGATTTCAAAGCTTCCGATCATATAAGCTGTTACTTACTGTGATCCTGAATCTAGATTTAGAAGTTTCTCAGGTTTTACTGAGGCTCTGCAGATTCATGGCGGCTTAAAGCCCATGCTATTGTATGTTCTGAGAAGTATTAGAATATCTTCAAGAGCTCGGTATCCTCTGTTTTCTGGGTTTATTTCGATAGCCACAAGTAAAATGCGAGACGTCAAAGTGAGAGCTAATTACTCTAAGTCGACTGATGAAGACGAGATATTGAGCGTTAAATCAACCCCCGAGATCGAGAAAAAGTATGTTCATAGAGTCTACGACGCCATTGCTCCACATTTCAGCTCCACAAGGTTTGCTAAATGGCCTAAAGTCGCTGCCTTTCTTGACTCACTGCCTTCTGGATCTGTAGTTCTTGATGCAGGTTGTGGTAACGGCAAGTATCTGGGGTTAAACCCGAGTTGTTTCTTCATAGGCTGTGACATAAGTAACCCTCTGATCAAAATCTGTTCGGATAAAGGCCAAGAGGTTCTCGTTGCAGACGCTGTCAATCTTCCTTACAGAGAGGGATTTGGCGACGCTGCAATCTCTATAGCAGTGTTGCATCACTTAAGCACGGAGAACAGAAGGAAGAGTGCCATCGAGGAACTGGTTCGGGTGGTTAAGCCTGGGGGTTTCGTTCTCATAACTGTTTGGGCTGCAGAACAGGAAGACAAATCATTGCTTACTAAATGGACACCTTTGTCTCCTAAGTATGTTGAGGAATGGGTCGGACCAGGTAGTCCAATGAATAGCCCTCGAGTTAGGAACAACCCATTCTTTGGTCTTGAGAGCATTCCTGAGACTGAGGTGAGTATGAAGGAGCAAAAGGCTGAGAGCAGCCCGTCCTTCGGTCTTGAGAGCATTCCCGAAACCGATGAGAGCACAAGAGAGCAAAAGGCTGAGAGTCTTCCAGAGACCAAAGATAGCTTGGGAGAGCACAAGGATGAGAACTCTGTTGAGGAGTTATTGGAGGCTATGAAGATGAATCAGCAAGAGTACTTTGTTCCATGGCATTTACCTTACCACCGTGCTGAAGTGAGTGGTGCATCTGCCTCTGCGCTTGCAAGTGGGCTTGCTAAGAAAGACGATAGAAAAGGAGCTGTTGTGTACAACAGATACTACCATGTCTTCAGTGAAGGAGAACTTGAAAGGTATGTGCGTTTATGCAGTAATTTGCTTTAAATAGATTTGATTGATTATATTTAGTTCTTGTTTGTTAAGACAGTAAGATGTGGTAATGATCTTCCACAGGTTGGCATCTGATGTAGACAATGCAATGATAGTTGATAAATTCTACGACAAGTCCAATTGGTGTATTGTTCTTCAGAAAGCAGCCTTAAACCAAGATTGACCAGTTATTGAGACCCAGACTCTTTGGTTTCGAAGTCATTTAAACTTTTATCCATCATTTTGACATTGGAACTCCATTGCAGCTACCTTCGGAGGTTTCCATATGTAATCGAAGCATTTTTTTATGGTTTTAGTTGAGATTCTGTTTCAGCTCATTTGTTGTGCAATTGTTGGCTTTAAGGATGTGTAACGATGAAAGAAAGAGTATACCAGATGAACAAAATGTCATTTGTAGAACAACAAAAATGCTTGAATGGTTTATCAACTTCTGCCAACGAAATTATAGAAAACGATTTTATTGACGGAAACGGTTGGGAAGAGTTTCCGATGACTGTCTATGTATAATGCTACGTTTAACTGCCTAATCTGGAGGCATGAGAAGTGTTTATTGCTTTTAATCTATCACTCAAAAGGTCATAAAATGCTTGATTAATCTGAGTCTGCATAGGAGTACGAGATGTGCGCGGACTTGAAAGCAGGTAATTCACAAAAGTAAGCTTTTATTAGTCCAGTGTGACTAAAGATTCAATATTGCTTTTATATTTGATTTTTTTACTTTCTCAAGACATATTATGATTTATGAATTGCACATATAGACACAGTCACTGGTGGGACACTTTATCGTTGTGCATTGTTCTTCATGCCCTCAAACTAGATCCACACTTTATCGTTGTGCATCTTCCTTCATGCCCTCAAACTAGATCCAACTACAATCTAACTAAAAAAACTAACTGATTATAATTCAAACTAGACCTTGACCCGTGCGACCGCACGGGTATTAATTTTTATTTTATTTTTAATTTGTTTTTGTGCTAAATGATATTTTTGTAAAAACTAATTAATCATATTACATTGAGTAGTTTTTTTTGTGTGTTAACAATTTATTGTATCACCAATATTTGGTATCATATAAACAAATCCAACATGTACATATAACGAAATTTATGTATATAATATACTGAAAATAATTTTTTTGAATTAAAGATATATCAGATCTTGAGAAGTAAGAGTTAGTATAGTATACAAAGAATGATAAATTAATTACATTTCTAAGAAAAATATTATTATTCAAATTCTATAAAATTTGTAATATATAAAATATTTAGATTAAAATTTGTAAAATAATATCAATTAAATTTAAATGACTACAAATTACTTATGGGTTTAATTTTGACAGCAGAAGACCGAAAGGTTTGTTGTTTTACCCGAGCAGGTTTTTATTTTTATTTTTTCATAAGTGATAATATATATTTTTAAATTTACCCATTTAAATAATTGTTTAAAAAGACATTTTAAACACAATAATTTTATATTTTATATTTAATAATTTTATTTTATCTTGTAAACCATCACTTGTGTCATTCTCATTTTTAAAATATGACCCGTATATCTGCACAAATGTATTTTCATTTTTATGGATCATTATTTTATGATAATGTATAACTAAATGGTTGTATATACTATTTAAAATATATGGTCCTATATATTTTCTACTTTTTAACATATATTATTATGAATTTACATTGGACTATTATTTATATGAAAATATACGTAACATAATATATTTATATATTAATCTGTATATTATATAAATGTTTCTTTTTGTGAATTTTATTTTAGTTATTACTTATTAATGATAAAAATATAATTATATATCTTTGAAAACAATATTGTTTATTAACTATTTAAAGATAGGTAGAATATTAGAAATTTTTCCAAAAGGTAGGTTAATTAATAACTAATTATTATGTATATATGGAATTAGTAAAATAACTACCATATAATTTAGGTAATTAATTACAAATGTATATATGGAATTAATTATTTTCAAACACACATATATATAATAAAATAGAAAAAGACAAAGAATATTAAAAGCTGGACTTATTAATTATTGTTGCCATGATTTTTTAGTTAGAATTTTGATTTAGGAAATACATTAATTAAAGAGAAAAGACAAAGAATCCTATAAAGTAAATTAATTAATAACTTCAGTGGCATACCATTGTAAATAACACTGAAAACTAAAGGGTATTTTATAAGTGTACTTCTATTTTAATAATATAGATACTATTTTTTATTTATCAAAAAATCATATACTCCCTATATTCTCTCTCCAATCACGATTTCAATTCTCAGATTTACTTTTACTTTCCCAAATTTTCCAATCCTAATTTTAAAATTCTCTGCTTTTTCCTTCATCACCATGAACCCAGATTGGTCGAGACTTGTTTTGATTCTGTGATTTCCTCTCCAGCTTTCTTCTACTCATCTTTTTGTCCAGCTTTCTACCCTTCTACTCAATCATATAATTCCAAAACCTTTTTTTGTATTCTGTATTATAATCTCATCAAATAAAGGTTTCATCTTTATCACTTTATTTCACATTTTCTTCCTGGTTTTTATTGATCAGAACTTGAGAATCAACTATTTGATTGTTATTTGCAGATTTATCTATTGTTGGAGGACAAACAACCAAGAAGGTTCAAGAAAATTTGTGTCTTTTACGAAAGCTTTTCTCATTAAAGCATTGGTAAACTATTGAACACTGATGTGAAATATATAACCCACCAATCAAAATTCAAACTTTTTGTTGAAGAGTTAATCTCGACAAATTCCAGCAAGAAAACTATCGGAGAAGACGAGAGAGTCGCTGGAGAAGAAACGAGTCAGCTCCTCCTCCTGAACTGACGATGAAACACACCATGGATTCTGATCTCGGCACCGTAGTAGATGAACTCAGTGAAGCTACGGTGGATCGAGCTCGTTGCAATCCTCCACCACGAGATCTGTCGCTCAAGTCAGCCCCTCGCTGTGCTCATCTCATCTCCACAAACATACTTTAATGTTTTGAAAAGCATATTTTCTTTGTACATGTCCACAAACACATATCAATAAACTATAATTTAAAATAATAAGTATAATATATATATATATATATATATGTGTGGATATCAAAACAACAAAAAAAAAGTTTAGATTTGATCACAAACTTAAAATATGCAGAATAATTCTCTTGATTTAATCACAAACTTTTATTTGTGCACTCTAGATCCTAGTAAATGCAAATGAACTTGTTATATATATATATATATATATATATATATATATATATATCCAAAACCTTTAAATGCATCCTAAGATATGTGTCCACAAACAACCATCCATGTTTCTCTTAATATAAACATTTATTTGTCTATCAATTTTCGCGTCCATAAAATTTTATCCACACTTTATTTGTCCATGTACACAAAACACATGCCCAATAAATTACGATTTTAAAATTTTAGTTAAACATTAAAGTATAAAGTATTGCATATGGATATCAAAATAATAAGAAAGAAAAAATAAAAATTTATATGGTTATTATATATTTATTTATATGTTAGAAATTAAAATAATAATGAATTAAACATGTGATTGGATAAAAAAAAGTACCAATGATCCTAGCCCTATGATTTTCTTTTGTTTCTATATCCAACGGCAGATAAGAGTTCTTTCTTTTACAAACGTATTAACCAGAGTCTTGAAAGATCAAAGTTTCCCACCCTTGGATTTTTAATCTATTGTACATCCAACGGTTGTAAGTTGTCTCCATTAACTAAAAGAAACTAAAAAGCTAATATGATTGATCCCCACAAACTAGTAATAATAAAATAAAAAATAAAACTCAAACTCGGTTCCTATCTCTTTTCACCCAAGGGGTATTTTGGTCCGAAATCAGCTAATGGAAGAGGAAAAGTACCCCTCCAGTAATATGTGTCTTATCATGTCAAAAAAGAGAAGAATGTGTCCTAAACCGAAATGCACTCTTAATATTTAGAGGCCCGGGTTTCAAATAATGGAGAAAACGGTTTATCACTGTGCAAATTAATTGAGATCTTACAAGAGATTTTCAATATGGTGTAAACCATGTTCGAGAACTCGCCGGGCGCTATCCGTGCGGTACACTTGGGCCTAGCGAGTTAACAAAAACTCGGAGATTAATCGACGATTAATCTGGGATTAATTGTTCATCATTTTATGTATATATGTGTATATAAACAAGTATTTTCGTTATAATTTCAAAGAAACGCTCTAGATCGAATAGTAAAGGTGTTGTTATCTAGCGTCGGCACCCGGGTTCGAGGCCGGACTTCGTTATTTTGGCTTTTTTAGACCTTTTCCTTTAATGAAGGGTAAAATGGCAATTCGCTGAGTCATCCCTTTCACTTTGCCCTACGAACGTAACCTGCAAAACCGGCTGCCTCCCTTTTTGTGTTCAGTTTTCTCACTATTTTCATCATTTGTTTGCACAAATCTATCTAATATGCAAAGATCTAACTTAAAACACTTGCTTTTGATAGAAATTGACACAAAAACAAATTTTTTTCAAAGTCCCGATTTTATTGCCGATCATGGTCGATTCGCTACGGTGGTTGGTGATATCTTGTGTATTTGCATGATTTTAATATTTGTTTTAGCTTCTTTTTAATCTTTAGAATTCATATAGAATGCATATAGGTTGCATTTGCATTGCATTTGTCCTTATCAGGTTTTGGAGATGCAAGTTGGTGACTTTGGAGACATTAGAGATGACTTTGGAGCAAAAGGATGATTCATGTTCGAGAAAGCCCACGACTAAGTGTCCCTGCGGCCAAACGTCCCCAGCGGCCTGAGAGACATGCACCAAGACCGCTGTAAGCATGACAAAGTTGGAAATGCGCGGAAGCTCACTCTGCCTGATCCCGCGGTCTACGAAGCCGCGCCAATGACAAGATGCTCCCCATGGTGAAGTGTCCCAGCGGCCTTGTGGCGCGTCATCCAGGCCGCTGCGTGCCTCTCTAAGTGACTATTTACCATTTTGCCCCTCTATGTTTTAGACTGGAAAAACCTAAGTTTAAGTGTTCTTTGTAGGCCATTATAGCCAGATTATCTTTTGTCTTGAGAAAAACCACCAAAAACCTCTTGGAAAGTTCATCTCTTGGAATCATTTGTTCTTGTTATTCTATTGATTTTCAATCTATTTCTGTATCTCTCTACATGATTAATCTGAAATCCAATATGGGTTTAAGAGGAATCATGGAGATTATTGAGTAATCCTCCCTTGAATTCATGGGTTAGGGGGATTAAGGGTGATTAGGCTAGATCTAGGATGTTTAGGTGTAGATCATTCTTATTCCTTGCTAGTAGAGTATTCATAATGCATCTTTTGAGTTGGCCACTCAAAAGTTGATCTTTAGGCATTTTCCACCCACAAGGTGTTCAATGAAATGTCTGAGATAACTCTCCTAAGCTTTTAACATACTTTACCAAAGACATTTGTTGTTAAAGGTGTTAAGATAGCCAACAGACTTGCTAGTAATGATTGCTTTCATATTATTCAACCAAAGACATTTGATGTTTGAAATGTGTTAGCAAATGAACATTCATCTAGACATAGAGTTTGTTTAAGTTTGTGTCTAAGCTTAAGGTTGATAGTTTGATTGATCATTTGTCATTCTTAGTTCGAAACTTGATCACCCAAGGTCTAATTCCTATACCCATAAGTTCTCTTTTATCATAACCAAAGAAAGTCTCTTCATTTATTTTTTTATTGTTCTGTTATTGCATTCTCTCATTAGTAGTAGTTTAAAACCATCCAAATTATCGGTTGCACTTAGATTAAGTAGGTACTTGCATTCTTGGTGCTTTGAATCCCTCAGAACTGGTTCGACATTCACTCATACTACAACATTTGTCTTAGGAGCCTTGAAACTCCTAGCATCAGTTGGCCGCACCATGTATACTCGCCGGTAAATCGGCCGAGTTAGCCGAGTTTTTGAACATGGGGTGTAAATAGAATAGTTAGACACTAGATGATATCTAGATGATAATTCGTGCCCTGCGCAGAGTGAATTTTTTTAAAATATATTGTACTAAAATATTATAAAAACTATATCTTTTGTTATCAATAATCTTTTTTACAATTTATTAAATGTGGACATTCGAGTACCATTTGGTTCGGTTCGGTTCGGTTCGGATCCATGCGGATTTAGTTCGGTTCGGTTCGGATCTTTGTGAGTTTGGTTCGGGTTTGGGTTTGGATAACCTATTTATTTTTTTTCAAAAATTAAAGTTCATATATACTTTAAATATTTTAAAATCTAAAAATAAAACTAATATATAACATATAAATTTGAATAATATATACCAAAATACTTAAACTTAACGTAAAAATTGGTTTAGCTTAAATATTTGGAAAAGAAATCAATAGATATTTTAAGTATTTAAGTATTGTTTAGCTATTTTAAACTTGTACTTATAACTATTTGTATATATTTCTAAGCATTTTAGACAACTTAAAAACATCTTATATATTTTGTATATTCTTTTAGATATTAAATTTAAAAATAATTAATATATTTAAGTATATAAATCTGGTTCGGATATATTCGGATACCCGAAATGTTTCGGTGCGGATCGGGTTCGGCTCCGGTTCTCTAGATACCAAAATTTTGAACCCATTCTGATATCTAACCAATTTTTGATTAAAGTTCAGTACTATTCTTTGGATAGGCTTTGGTTCGGTTTTTTGGATTCAGATTTTTTGTCCAACCCTATATTTTTATTATGACAAAATTTTAAACGAAAATGATGATGGTTTCATAATTATCTTGAGTATGCAACAATTTTTAAACCAAAACACATTTTATTATGTACGTGGTCCATTTAGTTAATCATTAAAAAATGTTCTAGCTCATTTAAGAAAAACAATGGGTTGAACTTAAAAAACGTTACTATTTCAGATTTTTAATTGACACTTCCAAATATTCGATGTCGGCGTTGTGACGAATAGAAAGGAGGTAAGGTTAGGAAAGGAAATTTTTTGTGCAATTCATGTTCTCGCTAGGTGATTTAAATAGCTTTTAAATAAATCTTCGTTGTGACGAATAGAAAGAGGCTAGGGTTAGGAAAGCAATATGCAATCCATGTTCTCGCTAGGTGATTTTAATAGCTTCTAAATAATACTTTGTTATATCGATCTCTTGTAAGATTTTCGAACAATATTAATTAGTAAAATCTTATAATTGCTAGAGTAATCAATTGCTTCTCAATTAATATATAGGAGATTAGAGTAATCACATAAATCAAAATAATACATCTTGTTTATTTAAAATATATTTATGGTAAATAAATCAAAATAATCATTTATTTATTTAATATGGTATATAATTATATTTCAATGATATTGACATAAATATATATTATATTTAATATAAATATTTATTATTGAGACTTTCTACTCATATGGTTTTATCAACTTTTGTATATTTGATTTGAGAAAAAAAATTAAACCATTAATCCCAAAGTTTTCGATGTGATATTTTTTTGATGCAAATTACAAAATTAAAATATTAAAGTCTCAATACTCTTTCAATGCAAATTTTATTTAGCATATTTATATATTTTTAAATGGTATGTAGTTTGATTTAAACGATATTAATATATATATATAATTTAATATGAATATCTATTAAATAAATATTCATATTAATACGATTTTATAATCATTTGTATCTTGTTATAACAAATAAAATTAAGCATTCATCACAAAATTTTCAAAGGGATTTTTAACATTTTTTGTAATTTAAAGTCGTTTTAAAAAATTCAAAATATAACATATACGAAAACGTCTAAATTTTTTTATTGTATGGTTAATGTGATTTTTTTTATTTTTTAAATAATATAAAGTCAATCATAAATGAGGAATGATACAAAAATTGTTATCAAATATTTTGTTATCCATAATCATTAATTGTCATATATATGTTAATCATATTAGGTAACATTGTAGCTTTTACTTAAGGAAATAATACACGCTTCTTATATTTTGGGTTAATATAATGTTCTCTACAAATTGGATTTTCGACCTACAAATTATTCAATTGATTCTTATACTGTCATGTAAGCCAAATTGATATCCTAATTAATTGACACATCATCAGCTCTGTTTTGTAATTAGTACAAAATATATGTTACAATTAAATAATTCTCAATTAATATATACGGGATGTATCTATATGAATCTTCATTAATATATTGATCAGTTGTAGAGATCTTTGTGTGATATTTTCATGATTTGCACCAGTATTAGATGACTTCGAGGATGTGAACATGATTCATATTCCTTGAAGCAAAAATGATCGGAAGGATTCACTAGTGAAAAGCAGCAAGGACCATATGCTATATCTCTTGTATAGACTAAACACAGACAAACGGGGGAGCTATTCGGAGAATCGGTTCGTCTGACCAACATTTGGTTTAGTTAAATGATAGTTGACAAAAATAATAACAAATAAATCAGTATTAAAAATAAGGTAATCAGTAATTCTCACAGCCTAAAATAATATCATCTAAATAGAATTAAACTAATTCATATACACAAATTTAATCATAAACTATATTGCAAATTTTTAAAAATGCGTAAAATACGTATAAAGTTTATAATTTTTAGTAAATAGTAATTTGCCAAATGGCAATGATACAAACGTAATAGTTCTATTTATTCGGCTATGCAAGCCAATAATTCAATTATTCAAAAGTAATTAGATTAACAATTATAGAGAATAAAGATACTTTACCGGACTGGGAAGACGCCAATTTGCTGGGGGACAAATCTGGTGGTGCATGTGAAACTCAAATAATGAATATCTTTTCTACTAATAAAGCCACCTTGACCAAAGTCTCTCTCTCTCTCTCTCTCTTCCTATATCAAACCATCAATGGTTTGCTATTCTCCAAGCTACCACAAACCCAACTCTCCTCTCTCACATGAGAAGCTAAATCCAATTTTGTTAACTTATAAACAATTTTAAATCTCTTCTATCTCTTACAATATCGATTGGTTTGAAGATGATTGAGACGAGACAGAACAGTGTTCACTTCCACAGACCCACTTTCTTACCATTGTTATGTTCAACACCTTCAATCAAGAAGGTGATCCTTCCGGATATATCAAATCAAAAAGACCATCAAACTGATCCTTTTTCTCCAAGAATTAGCTGCATTGGTCAAGTCAAACGCAGAAAAAAGACTGTCGGTCTTCCCACTACCACTTCCTCTTCGATAACTCCCGCCTCTAATCACCGTTACTTTAAGCTCAAACGCCTTTTCTCGGGCAAGAATCTCACTTTCTCCGCTCCCACCATTACAACTACTAAGAGTATTCGAGGAAGAAAGGAGGAGTTTTATAACAAAAAGATTAATGTAATCGACGTCGCTGATTTGGATCCGCCTTTGCCAGTGATTAAGAAGGATAACAATGGTGACGGTGGCGCTGGATATAAAGCAGCGGAGAATCTGTGGAAGAGGAGATCTGGTGGTGGTAGTTGTCAGCTAGGGACTTTGCAGATTCAAAGCAATTGTACTCAACTTCTGAAGGTTACAACTGTTTGAGTTTTAAATAAAAGATTTTTGTTGTTGTAATTTTAGACATGTATTGATATATATTAAGTGAACGAATACAATAAACTGATGATAATAATACATCTGAGTCACAGAAAATACAATTTATAACACGACTCAAATGCGACATCGATGGCGATTTCGAAAGTTCTTCATCGAGATCTTCGAGATTTGATATTCTACTGCTTGTTAGCTTTAGATCAATCATCTTCCATCCCGGTGTTGTCCTCGCCCCCATGC
The DNA here is from genome assembly GCA_016771965.1 of Brassica carinata. NCBI lineage: Eukaryota > Viridiplantae > Streptophyta > Magnoliopsida > Brassicales > Brassicaceae > Brassica > Brassica carinata. The sequence continues at coordinate 11,286,446 of CM028689.1, read as the reverse complement.
TCTGAATCGTTTTTTGCTGCACTTACACGATCAACCCTAGCTGTATAGTCTTACGAGACCCTGAAGGTGCATGTGCCTTGCCTCATCAAAGCTCCGGTGGGCTTTTGGATCAACGCTCTGTTTACTAACCTCTCGGTGATGCGACGGGGACTTCTCTGTTTATCAATGCTTTAGTTCCTAATATGATCGTCCATCTGTACTATTAAAAGCAAAATATTCTTAAAAAATCTAATTATGCAAAGTTGTTGGATCTTTTCATTAACTATTATTATTTTTGGTTTTACCATATATTTCTCTGACTATATGATAATCAATTATCTTATATTTCTCTAACTATACAAATTTTACACAATTTCATTGTATTAAATTATCATCTCATCAAAACGGATCTCATGAATCTCGTAACCAAAACGTGACTGATGAATCTTATTACCAAAAATATATTGTTCCTTGGTGCGGTGGTGCCACCAACTCTCTAACATTTAACTCCATCCTTTAAATTGATAAAACTATGTCTCTTACAATGAAAAATTTCTTGAATGTTTCATGTTGAACTTTTTAAAATATTTATCTACTAACCTTATGCATCATAGCTTCTCCTTGATTAAAACTTTTAGTAATTTTGATTTGATTTTAAAGGAAACTATTTTTGTGTACTTAACAATATATTCTTAATATATTGTTAGAATATTTTTGTTAAGAATATGTTATAGATACAATTTTGAAAATCTATACTATTAAAAGAAAATCATTCTAAAAATTTACTACAAAAAATGTTGCATCTATATGATACACTTCTCTAAATTTTTCTTATCATCCAACATTATCGTTGTTATACAATAATGTTATACACTGTATCTTGTGTTTAATAATGGACCTATAATATTTAGATATCAATTATTAAAATTACAGCATACATCATAAAACATATTATACCATATAGTCTTACATTATATAGTTCCAAACATTTACAAAATCAACTTTAATAAAAATACTTTAGAAAATCATTTGTTAAAACAAAATTATAATGTTTATATATTATGTTAAATTAATTTTATAAAAATATCTATGATAAAAATGTCATTTAAGATAAGTTTAAAAACTATTAAACACCTGCAAATATATACTATTAAATTAGCTGAAAATCTTCAGAGTAAATATTAAGTCTCACCAATTAAACAAACACAACTCTTACAAAATGCACACAAAATATAAGTTAGAGTAGGCATGTGTATACGGGTCTTCGGATCGGATAAGAGTCAGTTTTGGTTTGTGTCCTCTGAGTCCTAAATATTTGAAATCAACTAGATATCGGGAAAATTTCGGTTTGTGCGTGTGTCAGTTCCTTTCAGATTGGGGTTGATTCGGGTCCATAATTCAAATACATATAAAAATATATGTATTTTTTGGATACATAGCTGGTCCGGGTCAGTTCCTTTATATAGGACCCAAAAAGAATGAAATACCCTCGAAAAATATCCAAAACCCAAAAAATATCAAAAAAATTCCAAGCCAACACCCGAAAATATTGAACTACCGAAAAGACACAAATGTTTACCCAAAATCTGATTCGAGGAACCGAAAAATACCCAAAGTTGTATACCAATACTAAAAATATATTTTAAGAAATTTGAAATTTTACCTGAAACCCGATTTTATAACCAAAACACGAACCAGGAACTTAAAAAAAAATAACTTAATACCAAAAAAATATTCGAAATACCCAAATATATCTAATATACAAAAAAAATCGTGTACTTAAGGTATCCAATTGGATCTCGAGTAGGATCTGGACCTGAAACAAGACAGCGGGTCCAAAAACACCCGACATGTACTTTTCTCTGGATCCAAATCAAACATGTATTTTCGAGTCGGTTTTGAATCCAGATAAAATGAAGAGAGAGTTACATAAAAATTGTATGTACATACAAATTCTCAAATAATTTAGTTCATACATTTTATTATTTTTCAGCAAATTTTTTTCTTTGATATAATACAATTTTGTAACATAATAATCTACAAAAATCTTAAAATAATAATTCATATCTTATTTTATTTATAATCCAAAAAAAACATGCGCTTTAGAAGCGCAGGTCGAATTCTAGTTGGCTTTAAATCGCTTCATTGTCTTTAGTTGATCTCCTCGGGTATGTGGTCTCTGTTGGAACCAATGTTTAGAAAACCAGATCAAATACCGACTCGGTATAGCTACTGATTGACTGGTTGGACCGGTTCAACTGATCGAACCAGATTTTTTATTGTTTAAAATATTGAATATATATAATCATATATTTACACATAATGAACATAAAAATAGTTTTACATATATAGGGTGTGATTGGTTGGAATGTAGGAGGTGACTTTAACTTTAATTTTTACATACAGTCTTTAAAATCACCAATCATCCTTTATATTGGATTTTAAAGCTACAGTCAAAAAACTAAAAAAATGGGTGTAACAGACTTATTTTCTAAAGCCCTCTTTTTAGCTGTAGGAAATATATTGCTTACCTAGAAGGAGATTGTAGTGCTTTTACAGTCCATGGCTAATGGGCCTCCCACGCCGCTCACTCGGCCCGTGGACTCAATCCCATCTGACGGGCTATGCGTTAATTTTTTCAAAAGCTCAAAATCATTTTTTACTGACCCTGCAATCACCACATGACCTTTCCCCGAGCTTTTCCCTCACTCGCACGGTATCGCGAATCACTTCTCGATAGGTTACACATCATTCCACTACTCCAGCCCAAGCACACTTAACTCTGGAGTTCTAAATGGATGTGCTCCTGAAAAGCTAAGTGCACTTTTATGACATAAGTAGTCAAATCAATTCTCTTATGTATTCCACCTCACACTTATTTATAAAGGTATTTAATCCATGTTTCACCTTATATTAGTTGTTTTACAGCCGTTGTTTAGGCTAACTTTTAAATTGCACGAGATTTGGAGAAATAAGTTAAAATCTCTTTAGAGACTTCTTCCAACTCCACTTTTTAGTATTTAATCTATGCAATCTATTCAGTCTTTGATTATATTTTCAATAATTATGTCTGAGTAACCATCCTGTTAAATATAGGGATTTGTTTAGAATTTATGAAGAATATCTAAGGGATAGAATTGCTAGGGTGATCGAGTTAAATTCTTCATCCGGATTTCTAATATTGCTTGTTTATGGAATTAAGTAGAGACTTGATCTTAGGATAGTTGGTAAACATGACAGTATGACTGATTACTTGAATGTAATCATGCTGAGATAAAATACTTATTCTCTACAGTAGTTGGTCTAGAAATTTACTGGAAAAAAAAACAAATCTGAATTTAATTCTTATCTGGATCGTTTGAATTCGCGACGAGAGTTGGTATTCTAGGATCTAGGCATATGATAATTTTTGCAGCGAGAGCTAATTGATTGCAATTCTGAATTGCATAATTGATTTCCCTGGATTCAGCATTTTTCCTAATTATTTCACAAACCGTTTGATCTACTGCTTTCTATTTTTTCATCTAGCTTAATCTGAAACTGATAGCTTATCGTGTGAATCTAAATTCATGTGAATTTGATCTCTAAGTACTACAACTGACATATAAAATTGTAGAGTTGCTTTTAAAGTAAATTTAAGCATATTAAGAAGCTAGTAGCTAGCCAGACTATCTATATATCATCACTCAACCATACATTCATCAATCATCAATTTATCAACTGCGATCCAACCAAAAGCAGAATGGCCAATCCTTGGAAAGATTGCATCACCTTACCCCACCACTTTTATTTCATATTCTTATTTATTATAATGTGATAACTACATATTATTATTAAATTTTGAATGTAATAATTTGCAATTGTTTTAGTAATTTTTATTTTATTTTTATTATGTTCTAACTAGTTTTTGAAAATAACACTACTAAACTAATATTATTAAAAACAAAGTATTATACAATCTCAAAACATAACAAATAAGAACACATAACTAATCTAGTATAATAGATTCAAATCACAAAAATAAAATTCTTAAATCATAATAATCATAGAACATTCTGAATTTTGCACATATGTGTTTGACTATATTTGAATGTAATTTGTAATGTACATTAAAATCACGTATTCAGTAGAATTTAAATGTTTAAAAATTATTATTGTGATCTATTTAACATAAGTAGTTTAAACACACAAAAAAACTGACTAAAACTAATATAAAATTATAGTGAAAATTGACATTTTTTATATTCAAATGAATTGAAAATAGTCTTTATTGACAGATGATTTTTTGATATAAACTTAATTAAAAAAAATATATATTTACTACAAAATAACTAAGAAAGAATAAAAATGTCAAACAATTTGGCCACCAATGGAAACATAACACTTCCCCATAGATACATTTGTGCGTGTGCGTGCTCACTCTCCCAATATATTCTCTATTCGCATTCTATCATGTTTCAGAAGAGACTCGACTTCAATTACATTCAACATGTTGAAAACCTTAAAACCAATGTAATTTACGTGTGTATTTTATGCAATTCAACTATTTTATTGTATTGATTTAACAGTTGAATATCCAATTAAATACTTCGCTGCTGATGATATTAGTATAGAATTTTTGTCCATACAGACACCCTTGAAACTTTAAAATAAGAAGTTTTCTATTGTAGATGTGTAAATAGTGAGTATTTAATAAATTAAAATAATAAGTAATAAATAACGGACATGGCAACAGTAGAGATGTGAACTAAGAGCATCTTTATCCCAAAAATCCTATTTAAATTTTTTAATTTTTTATTTTTGTCTAAAAAAAATTAAAAAGTAAATCAATTACGGGTCGCTATGTGTCTATGGGGTCTGCAAACAGTACAAAAAACTCATAAAAATCGGTTCTTAACTCAT